>JANZXR010000172.1:15299128-15310215 GCA_027575705.1 Erythroxylum echinodendron
AATAATAATAATAATAATAATAATAATAATAATAATAGTAATAATAATAATAATAATAATAATAATAATAATAATAAAGGATATTTTGGTTTCTTTGTTAGTTATTCCTTTGTCATTCTAAGTTTATATTTTCAAACCAAACACTAGCATAGAAATTCTTTATCTATTCCATTCATTGAACCAAACAAAGTAATACCTATTCTATTATATTCCTCATCTTTTCTATTCTTCAGAATAACTATTCTATTCTTTATCTATTCCATTCCTTGAACCAAACAGGCAGTAAGCTAAATCTAGTGTGGAGAGAAGAGGTCGGTGAACTATTGGACGTGTGAAGAGATTGTAAGAGTTGTCCCTGGCCCGACTAATTATCAACCCATAATGATACCAACCTGCCATTTCCAATTCTACATGAAACATCAACTTGTACTACATTTATGAGCTTCAATAACTAGTTTAGGAAATGTGAGTTTGAGGTACTTATGTTATTTTCGTATATGCATCTACCTTTGAGGAAGTTGGAGTGTAACATATATAATAAAATTTTTAATATGCCTAATATGTTGTTTTCTTTCAATATAGATCTAGACTCATATATTACTTTTTAATAATATATACTGTATTTTTCTTTATCTATATAGGATGGTAGTAAAGGAAGAGCATATTTTGTGGTGGATATTCCCACATGAATTTGATGACATGATCATCAAATTAAATCTATTTGCACTAGGATGTGTACTTGACTTGCTTGAATATTCGAAGAAAATATGAAGTAGGGCTTTCTAAAGCAATGAGTCCAAATTTCCAGTTGTGGACAAAAACATGACAAGACATTCAGTTCTTAGATTTTGATGGCCAGATATCACCTTATCATTAGCATGTTGAAGACCATTAAAACCATGTTCATAAAGAAGCACTCTTACCTTAAAAAGCAAGCTAAGGTATGGAAGGGGGACATAGCTAAGGATGTCACTTTTGGCTCGACCCAACCTGATTTTGGCTAGGTTGATCAGGCCATAGATCAAGCATAAGTTGGATTGGCCCATAGTCTAATCATTAATTCAAAAACAACATCGTTTTAACACTTTTTCTTTAAAAAATTTAAGGTGGGCCCGTCAGGCCATGGGTCAGTCAACTCATGGTTGGCCCAGCCTGACCCATTGACATTCCTAGGCATAACTATCATAAATTAGGAAAAATGTCATCGATTAACTACTCTAAAAACTGCAGACAATAATATTATAGGTACGATGTCATTTGAGTTTTGAAAATATAGTTAGACTACGAACACTTGGGTCTTATTTGGCAATCAATAGATTGCATTAGCTATTAGCTGATTCTATTAGCGGTTAACTGATAGCGGATTAATATAGCTGATTTGACCAATGACTAGTATCAGCTTTTTATTTAAGGATGTTTGGTAAAATTAATTGTTTAGTATTAGTTGTTTATCTATAAAATGACTTATGAGAGCATGACCTAAAAAAAACTAACATTTACTAGTTAATCAATATGCATTTGGTTTCATTAGTTAGTTAGTTTTACTAACTTGAATGTATGATCACAACCAAGCCAAATTCCTTTCATTATACAAGAACCTAACATTTATAATAAAACAAATAAAAATCATATAAAGTGTTAATAAATGACCATATTTTTACAGAAGAACTAATCTGCAATGTATACTCATTTGTACAATTAAGTAATAGTCAAAAACAAAAATAAGTCCTACCGCTCCACCTCACTCATAACTGTTTTAAATCACAAAGAGTGCAAAAGTGCAAAACCATTTAAGAGTAAAAATAAAATGATATCAAATCTAACTAGCTAATTTGGTTATTATTTTTGCAAGCATGACCTGATACAAATCAAATCCATAATACTAGACAAAATCATCATAATATCACAAGCATATACAAATCAAATCAAATCATTATCCAAAACATAAAAGAAAAAGCAAAAAAATCCAAAAAATTTAAAAAAAAACAAGAGGGGGGAAGGAAGAGGACAAAATTTTTATTTTTATTTTTATTTTTATTAGTGGTTTGACACGGTCAAATATCCAAATACCTCTCAATCTTCTAAAAAATATTTACTAAACAAAGCCTTGATGTTTCTCCAAATCGATTGGGAACAATTCCCAATGAGTTGGGAAATTGGACTTCTTGGATTAAATTGATTTTAAGCAACAACCAACTTTCTGATGCTATAGCTATACCAATGGAGACGGGGTCACTGACAAATATTCTAGTATATGGACCTCTCCACAAGTAGAATTAACTAGTTTATTCTAGCAAACATTGAAAATTTTCAAAAATTGCATTTCTTGAACTTAAGCAACAATAAGTTTAGTGGAAAGATTCCAGATGAAATGGGAAAGTAGGTTCACTTATCCCAACTTGACATAACCTTTGTAGTAGAGATTACCTGTAGAACTCTGAAACTTGCTGGGCATTGTGTTGTTAAACATCTCCCACAATAGCCTTACTGATAAAATCTCAACAGGTTTGGAGCAACTGGGTGGCTTGCAATATGTAAACTTGTCTTGCTTCAAACAATAAAGCTTTTTAAGAAACATAATTAGAGGTTAATATAGGACTATGCGACAATGTTACTAGTCTGCAACTTTGCGACATAAATGCCTTAGGTGTTAGAATTTTTAATATAAGTAGAGTGTAGAGCTCATTAATAAGAATTGGGCTTGAGTCAACCATTGCCAAAATGACTAGAACTGGTCATTTGGATTGTTGACCCTTACCACTTATAAACCCTTTAACATTTTTGTGTTTATTCAATATGGGATACTCTAACACTCTCCCTCAAATGCAACTGGAACTGGACATCTAGTTGTCATTTGAAATAAATGCAATGATAACTTGATCGGACCGCTGGGACTGGACATCTATACGGACAACTAGAAAATTAATAATCTGGACCAAACCTGCTCTGATACGATATTAGAATTTTTAATATAAGTAGAGTGTAGAGCCGATTAACAATAATTGAGATTGAGTCAACTATTGTCAAAATAACTAGAACTAGTCATTTTGGATAGTTGACCCTTACCACTTATAAACCCTTTAACATTTTCACATTTACTCAATATGAGAGACTCTAACATAGGGGGTTAAGATTTAATATAGAGTAATTAAAATTAGCTAATACTTTTTAAGTAATAAAATCTAACGAGAATACTTAAAATAATTATAAATAATTTAAACATTTTAATAAAAATTGTGCAGAATAGTTAGAAATTTAATTTCGTTTAATTTTTTCTATTTAAAGGCCATTTTGAACATTTAAAAAATATTAGAGTTTGTTTTGTATGTATTGAAACATTAAGATTTATCTTATATTTTAGTTAAAATATTAGAATCTCAAATACACTTTTGGCATAAAATAAACTATTAAGCAAACAAAGAAAAAAATTACAATTGCTAATTAATTTTAAATGTGATTTATGATTTCACAGAGTTTAAGTGATGGGCTTTGAAATTCAATCCCCGTGATTCTCTAAAAATGCAGTCTAACTGTTTTGCTTTGAACTTCATTCCCTATGATTCCTTGAAAATGAAAACTGATTCCTTACCATATGCAAATTAGTGTTTCGATAAGTTTTATAGATCATGTGCATAAGTGTTAATTATATACTGCAAATTACACTAAAAAAAGAAAGAACTATATATTGCTCAAAAATTACCATATTATAGAAGCTTTTTATTTACTCAAATTGCATATATATTTCTAATCTACATTAAATTATATAAATGGATGGTATAAACCAAGAATAAAATAATAAACTTGAATATCATTGAAGGCTAACATTTGCTTGGATTACTAGCTTACGTCTTTGCGTTCGATCAATTAATTATAATTTTGTGTATGCTATTATAAATTGTAATTTTAAGTGATCCTGTTATTTGTGATACGTTAATTTTGTTTTGTCTCATGATTATAATTAATTAAAAATAAAGATAAATAAAAGAAAAATTAATTTATCTTATTATGATTATTTAAATTGGTTGATTATATTTATATTCTTTATAAGAATTTTATCATTAGCAATTTTTTAATGTTGGAAACTGATAATCGGAATCATTTGAAGCAAAATATTTGGCATTTTAATAGAAACATATTTGTTAAATTCAGCATATGAATATCACTGAAAATTCAAACCCAAACTAATTTTAAAAACATTATATCTATTTAAAGTACTATTATGTAAGAAAGTAAATACTATAATTTTTTTATTCCATTTACATTTGTATCAAAACAAAAATTTTTAAAAATTATAATTTATAGTATGTCGGATTATAACTACATAAAAATTATTTATATTTTTTTGAAGGATTTTTTATAAAATATATGCAAGATTTCAAAAATAGATTTAAGCTTTGTAGATTATTGTTTCGATATATAGCTTATCGCTCTTATTCATTGCCATGTCCGTCACTTTTATCTTTCAAAGAACCATGATTTACTTTTACAGAGTTCATTGTTTTACTGCTTTCAAAGTCAAAACTGAGGTATTAATATAAATTCTAGCTCATTATTAGGTATGTTAAATGAATATAGGCATGTCAATATTGGCCCGTTCGGGCCCAGCCCATAGTCAATGAGTTAGGCTCGGTCAAACCGGCCCACGAGCCGGGTGGCAAGTGAATCACGATCCATAGGCCAAGGGGACGGGCCGCAAGTCACAGAAGTGGGGAGACGAGTCGGACCACGAGCTAGTCCGTGGCCCATCCAAGGTAAAACGACGTCGTTTTATTCGTTGAAAAATGACGTCGTTTTGTTAAGGTTAGAGTTATTTCTTCCAATGAGAAAACGATATCGTTTTGTGTTAAGAGCAAAACGACGTCGTTTCTGAGGATAAGGTGACTAAAAAATAAGAGATAAAACGATGTCATTTTCTTACAAGGGGAAAACGACGTCATTTTGTCTCTGATGAAACAAAAGAACATCTCCCTTCCTTCTCTCTTGTCAATCATCTCTCCCACAAACCACAGTTGACAGTGCCACTCACCCAAACCCAGACGCAGACCTAGAAGCTGCTCCTACTCTAACTTTGCATTCCTCTCCCTCTGTCGCATCGTCTTAAGTCACTGACTTCGTTGTGCTTCTTCTTCAACTAACGTCACAACTCGCAACATCGGAGACTCGCAAGTATCTCACTCTCTCTTCCTCATTACTCCATTACTCTTCTGTCTTGCTTGCCTTTATAGAGAACAGTTCACATGTGACCTTTTATTTGTGTGTGTCTTGGAATCATTATCAATAAATTGTTGATTGTTGTGGTAGTTTTTGTAAGCATCCCGTGTTTTAAACAAGATTGATTATGCATTGAATCTGGTTCAAAGTTAGCGACTGGATAATTGAAGTGGGTCAGTTGACATTCATTAATTGTAAGTTGATGATTAGAACTTAGATTAATCAACAAATTTGAATTTTGAACTACCTTTAGATTAATCAACAAATTTGAATTTTGAACTACCTTTACAAGTTGTTAGGCAATAGATTAACTGAAATTGGAAGCTAAAGAGCCCATTGACTGAGTTTTACTGAGTCAGTGAGGCTTACATTATTCTCATATGTGGGGTATCTTGATTTTGGTGAGGGGAACACCATATTGGTCCATTGACATGTATTCTTGAAATTGTAGACTTTGAGGAACTCTTAAATTTAAGAACTTAGGAACATATTTGGAATTCTAAACAGAAGATGATGAATCTAGAGAGCTAAGATGATAAAGATATGCCTTGGGATGTTGGTTGACATGGGTATAAAAGTGAAGTGATCTTGCTAAACAATAAGTGCTTAATTTTTTATTTTTAACTATACATAATTTATTAACTTAAGAGTACCTGATGATTAAATAAATTAAGATTTTACCATATGACAATTTTAGAGAGATGCAAAAGTGAAAGCATATAGAGTTGCTTCTGTAATTGGATAAAAAGTACTTAAATTCGTCTTTACTTTTGGTAATTTGATATTTTGATAATCTCGACTTTATTGACTGCAACTTCTACAGTTATTACCTCCTTCATTGTTGCAATTCTAATAGAGATTCGTGGTATTTGCAAACCTATTTTTGGATATTTACTTTAACTTTACATAAACCTCTTTTTTTGGTGCCATCGTTGCTACTTATATTGTTATAGGTTTGCAATTTTATCCAATATGATAAGTTGCATTTGTTGATGAATCATTTACAATGTTGTCATTATAATCTAATTATTTTACACTTCTTACTTATTGAACCTTATTAAATGGGTTATGAGTGGGAACTGAGTTTCTGTTTGGGCCCTTAGATTGTTATTGCATATTTAGCTCTTGTTGTAATTGCTACTACTATTTTCTTGATGTCTTTCATTGGTTAAGGAAAGCTTTTTTGATGGAATGCCTCTAATAATCTCTAGTCGTTTGAACTTTATGATTATATTCTGGGTCGAGCCCACCATTTTTGGAACACCTTTCTGTCCGTGGGTCATCAATCGTGATCTTAACCAATAACATCTCTACGATACCTCATTACTGTATATATGATATATTCTTAGACCTTGCCATATGCATTAGGCTAGTCAGTATTTGGCTTAACTAGATCATACAGAGCAAGAGCAAATAAAAATAACCATACATCTTCTCTAAATTTGTTTATGGCAAGATAAGTAAAGCTTTTCTTAAGATGAGAACTAAATGAACAGAGTGCCTTAGGCTATGTCAAGCATATTGCATGTAAAAGTAACACAACAATTTCATACCACATTAATATAAGACAAACTTTTTAGAGTAAATATATTCTTATAATAATATAAAGTAGAAATTTATGAGTTAGGTGTCTAACTTTCTGTCTTCTACACGTCTGGGAAAAGGGATTCGAAGCTTGTAAGTATTCCCTTGATACACAAGGCAGAAGTAGGTCAAAAAGCTTACTTACCTAGACACAACAACATTTTGAGACAAAATGAACTTAAAATGACAAACCATTAATCAAGAATAACGTTTTCATGGATAGTTAATCTGTTAATGAAGCAACTTGAAGAGGAGTTTAAATCAGTATCCTAAACCAACTAGATTAAGTTTCTACGTATAAAAGTAAACAATAACAACACTTTAACATTGAATCCAAGACTATCTAGATCCAGTATGTAAGCAAAATCTACCTGTATAAAACATGAAATCAAACCTTGTGCAACTTCTCTCTCACCGTATATCTCCCTGTCTCTCCCTCACACATAAACACACATTAGACACACATAGAGAATGGATGGATATGTTGAAGTCCAACGTCAGTACCTTTACATTAATATTTCTTTCTCAATGCACAATGGCTCATCGCCAAAAATAAATAGAGGAATGGAAAAATGTGTGAAGTTTGAAAAGAAAAACTTCAGAAACAACAAATATGAAAAACTATCAACTTAGCTTTCTCTTCATATTGATACTCTCGTTTTCTATGCTTCAATTTTAGTAAATATTTTTGTGAATTTCAAAAATTGACAACATTTTTGTTATTAAATTATGTAGTCTTTGGTGTTATTAGGTAATTAAAACTCTTATGACTATATAGATTGAAACATGAATGAGTTTTTATGTCTAGTGTTTTATTAATTCATGTATTGAATTGTTCTTTAGTGCTTATGTTTTATGAATGTTTTAATTGATTTTCTAATATATCTGATTAGTTTCTTGATCGAGATAATCAATTGCTAGATTAAATATTGAACACGTAAATGTTCAATTCCTTTAATTATTATTTTCTAATGTACTACCCTCATAGTGGTTAGTTGGTTGGCTGGTTATGGAAACTTAAATCTAGTGGTTTCATGGTTGGTTTGTCAGATGTATGAACATATTCCTTCAGTTAAGAGTTCTAATCTAGTACCGGAGGTAGAATTGGAAACTTCTATTTCGACACCAAGTGACGATAGAAATTCAAATAGAAGTCAAGTTAGTCAACATAAAAGTGATGTTTGGAATCACTTTAAGAAGACTACATCGATCGACAGAATTGAAAAAGCAGAATGTAATTATTATCATAAGTTGTACTCAACTGGTTCAAAAGGTGGAACGTCTCATTTAAAGAGACATACGAAATCATGTACTAGAGGCAGGATGGTTTTAGGAGGTCAAACTTTTTTGACCCCTAACTTTATGAAAGGAAAGAATGAAATGACCATAACGACTTTTGACAATAATAGATCAAGAATTTTGATGGCTAATATGGTTATGGGAGATGAACAACTATTGGCTATAGTTAAAAGCAAGAGATTCAGGATATTTCTCAATTCACTCCAACAGAATTTCAAGGTTCTAAGTCAGAATACATTGAGGAAAGACTTTTTCAAAATTTATAAGGACAAGAAGAGAGAAACATTAAGAGCATTGTCGAGTGTTCAAGGTCAAATTGCCATAAAAACGGACATGTGGACAGTCGATAACCAACAGAAAGATTACATGGCGGTGACGATACATTATATTGATAATGATTGGAAGTTATGCAATAGACTTTTGCGGTAATTTATATTCTTCAATATTATTATCATTTACTTTTTTCATTATTTTATGAATTTATGATTAATATTGTTATGCTTTTTCATGATAGGTTCATTTATATGTCGATACTGCATACAAGTGAAAAATTGACAAACGTGTCAAAAGACTGTTTGATGAGTTTGAACATCGACAACAAAGTTTCCTTCATCACAGTCGATAATTGTAACACAAATGATGCTATAATTGAGAAGTTGAAGGGTAAGATATGGGTTGGGAGCTTATTGGCTGGAGGTAAGTTATTTCATATTCGTTGTTTTGCGCATATTCTTAACTTGATTGTGAAGGTTAGGTTGGAGACGATAAAGGAAGCAATTGAGTGTATTCGGAGTTGTGTTTTATATTGGAGTACAACTCCTAAAAGAGTTGAAACTTTGAAGATGTTGCATAAATTTTATGCATTCCCTGCATAAAGAGGTTGGTTTTGGATTGTCCTACCAAATGGAACTAAACTTTTAAGATGGAGTTGGCAAACCCATATGCTCAGCTATTTATTAGATTAACTGAAAAGGATCCTCAGTATACTTGTGTACCATAAGAGGATCAATCAGACTTACCTAAAGAACTTCGTATGAAGTTCAAATTATTCAATAGTTGGACTAAATTGGTTTCAGGAACAAAATATCTAACTTCCCACTGTATCTTTAGCATTATGTCCAACATGAAGCATGTTTTAGGATTGTGGATGTTTGACTCCAATGAAGTTTGGACGATGGCGGATAGGATGACGGAGAAGTTTAATTTTTATTAGTCTAAGGTTGAAGATATTGTTGTTGCAGTATTATATGCGTTGGACTCGAGATACAAGATGGATGAGGTTAAATATATATATATAATGTATTGTACGGTGATGAAGCTCAAAAATGTCTACATACCATGAAAAAATTATGGTATTAATTGTTTCATGATTATGAAGCCAGAATGCAACAAACCCATGATCAGGATGTAGGCAGTTCAACTAAGACTTCAGTTTCAAGTTCAACCTTTTCTTCCAACCCATTATTGACAGATTCTCTTTCAAATTTTTTGAAAGAGAAAAGGGCTAGGATATCTTATAGTATGATGGAGTTCGATAAATATGTTTCTAAGGAGTGTGTTACTGAAACTGAAGGTGAGTCATTCGATATATTGTTATGGTGGAAGATGTCTGCACATAATTATCTGATCATGCAAGGCATTGCACGGGACTTATTAGCTATTCCATCATCAGTTGTTGCTTCAGAGTCTACATTTAGTACTAGTGGTTGGGTCATTACTCCTCATCGTGCTCGACTTCATTATCGCACTATGGAAGCTCTTATATGTGCTCAAAGTTGGTTAAATAATGAAGATATTGATGGTAAATTTTTTCTTTTTAATATATTTATTTTATTTACCTTTATATTATCTTACTTAATCTTGTATTTTCTATTTTGCTACAGCTACAGTTATTAATGCAGAGGGGATTAATGAAATTAATCGACCAATGGAAGGTTATTTTGATCAAATATATACAGATGAAGGTTTTTTTAAATTTCTTTTTATATAATATTACATTATTAAATATTTTTTATTTTAATATTATATTACTAAATATAATCTTTGTACATACAAATGATTGGATCCAAACTGTGTCTGTTGACGACCTTACCAATAAGTATAATTAGAATCAGATGATACTCTTTCAGTCTCCACTCTCCAATCTATCTAACTGCTGATTTCCTAATTGTGTCCTTTTTTGTAAAATTATTTAGATAATCATTCGTGTACAGCAAAATTTTCTATGGTTAATGAATTTGGTTTTATCAATTCTCTCTTATAATAATAAAATTTTTTTAATTAATTTAATTGAATTTCTTAACTATAACTATTAACTTAATAGCTTTTCATACAAATTTCTAATTAATTGAATTAAATTTCCTAATTAATCATACCATTACATACATCTCAACATTTTAATTTTTTGTATTTTTTCAATAATGATATGCAAATGTATGTAGTACCCTTCAATATAAACTTGACTTGATGACTTTTAACACAAATTGTATTAATATTTACCACATTAGTCATTATACCTAAAATATTAATTAACACATTGAGAAGTTAGTGATGTTACGCTTTCATTTAGTGACTTATAGTTTTATTCAAATGAAATATTAAGTAGTTTAAATAAAAACATATAAATATTTTTTAATTTAATATTTGATAAATTAATAACTTTATTATATCATAATTAATTAATTTTATTTTGTTATAATTTAAAGTTGTCACATAATATATATATTAAAAAGAAAAAAAGGATTAAATTTTTATAAATTTTATGAAATATGATATGCTTATAACACTCTAAGGACGAGAAGGAATTAAAGCAATATTTATATTTTATATCAAGGTTTCGATTAAGGGTCCAAGGAATTACTCTTAACAAACTTTTAATTAGAGTGACTTAGGTAGGAATGAATCTTCTAATATTAAAATTTAGATAGGAGAAAAAAATTATGAATATAAATTTAGATTAATTAGAATATAATGATTTTAAAAAAAGTAAAAGA
>JANZXR010000172.1:15310315-15333824 GCA_027575705.1 Erythroxylum echinodendron
ATAATAATTAATAAATAATTTAAGTAAATTAAAAATTTGTAATTAATGTAATTGAAAATTTGTACTATAACTATTAATTAACTTAACTTTTCATATAAAAGTCTAATTAATTGAACTAAATTTCCTAATTATTCATACCATTACAGGTACCTCAATAATTTTATTATATCATAATTAATTAATTAATTATATGTTGTTATAATTTAAAGTTGTCATATAATATATATATTAAAAAAGGTGAAAATTTTATAAAATTTATGAAATATGATATGCTTATAAAACTCTAAGGACGAGAAAGATTTAAAGTAATACTTATATCTTTTATCAAAGTTTCGATTTGAATCCTCTAATATTAAATTTTAGATAGAAGAAAAAATTATGAATGTAATTCATATAAATTTAGATTAATTAGAATATAATAATTTTAGAAACAAAGTAAAAGAAATGTTTTTGACTTAATGAAATAAATAATTTTTAAAAACAAATGAAAATAATTTGTAAAATGTATTCTTCATTTAATAAAATAATTGTTATTTTCAACGTAATATACTATACTTAACTACTTTTTTTTTATAACTGAAATACTTTTATATTATTTTAAAATTAATATATTATGATTAATAAAGTGATTAATTCATTTTAAGATTAATATAAATACATCCATGCATAATGTATATATTGTCTGAATATAAAAATAAAATAAAAATTTTAAATTGACTTGTTTATTGGGAATAATTATGACAATATTTTATTCATATATATTTTTAATAAATATAAATTAGTTCGTATTTTATATATTTTATTTTATATAAATATTTTTGTACAATTTATGAATAATTTCATCTTACATTTTACTATAAATGATAATGTTATAATTTATAATTTATGAATTTTAAAAATACAACTACAATTTTTTAAAATTGTCTTAATTAAAATAAAAATTTTAAAAATATGTTAAACACTCGAGCTAACTCAGGCCCAATTGACGGCCGATGGCCCAATGGGTTGGGCTGGTCGGGCCACAGGCCGGCAGGCCTCGACCCACCCACAGGCCATGGGCTATTTTTGGCCCGCATGGCCCACCCAGGTCGTGGGCCAAGCCCGCCCACAATTTTTTAAGGCCAGGCCAGATTAAAAATCAAAGAAATAATGTATTAATTTACTTCTAAGATTTTTATAATTAAATAAATCTCTTCATATTTTTACATTTATAGATTAACGTCAAAATTAATTTACAGAATATTCTTAATCGAACAAAAGTTAATCATAGACCTTTCATAATTTTGTTAGTATAAATAAATTTATTGGTATCACATTAAAATATATGAATAATGAAATTTATTTTTATTAGGTATTAACATTAAGAAAAAGAGAAAAAGAAAATTACTTTTAATTTCTGAAATTCACACTAAAACAAAGTTGATAAGAGGTAGAACAATTAATTCACAGCATGAACTTCCCGACCCAGAATCTCAAATTCACACCAAAACCAAAAGAATGACTCATATAATATAGAAGTAACCTTTCTTTTGTTACTTACAGGTAAAACAATACTCACACAAACTTAGTCGCTATTGTTTATTGACAAATGCACACTTCTTCCTGATTTCGCCTTGGTTGCCTGTGAGAACACCTATGCGACCCATTTTTACCATTGATTCTGCAAAATCCCGCTTGAAAGAAATGCGCCTACGGTTAATGGAAGATTGGAGTGTGACGTAAGCTTTTGTTTCAGCATCATTGAGTAGAGCTGCATCAGATTGGAATAGACCTCTTCTGTTTGATACGACAGTGTAGTAACTCTCGTCGAATGTTTTGGAGCTTCCAGGATCCATCTGAAGGACTGTGTTAGTGTCTCCTGGTTTACATTTTACCTTCAACTGTGCTGCGTATTTGGGATCCAATGCGGGGTCAGTGTCATCTTTACCAGTGAAATTGCGCAGACGGTCTGAGATCGCACCGCAATGTCCTATACCAATGGTGTGTGCCCCTGTAAAAGCAAGAAAAGCTCCTGCTCAAATTCTGGTTACTTATCAGCTAACTTTGATTTGGTTCCTTTTAATTTGTAATTGGTTATTACCTGAAAGAACTGCCAAGTCCTTTACACTCAAACTAACAGCAGCAAACATTTGTTTTAGCTGAGTAATGTTAGCGAAAGGTGGGGGCAATCCTGTTAAAGCCTCGAAGGAAATAGACACTCTTCCATCCCTACGTCCAGTGGGAACAGGCCAGACTGGCCCTCCAATCTGGAAAACGAAAAAGAAAAAGGATTCATTAAGAAAAGTGGAACGACATTGTTGGAATCAATATCAATAAGTTGTATATCTACTCGTTGGAGATTTAGTGATTGATTTAAATTTATCATGGCTGCAATCACTGAAATCACTCCAAAACACATATTAGCAAACTATTTAAAAACTTGGATTGCTATATGTGTAATTTGAGTACCATCTGAACTGCATCTCGAGCAACTAATGCCAAGGTATCAGCACAGGAAACCACTCCAGGACACTTTCTCTCCAGTGCAGTTTTGACGGCATCAATTACATTAAACCCTCTTAAGCTTAGGTTGGGGATAGAATCTTTCTCAGCTTGATTGCTGCTTGTAGAATTTAACAGCACAGAACCATCGCATCCCTAAAAACATAAACTAGTCAGGAAAGAAATGAAATATTCTTAAACGTACGTGCATGTATATATTAACTTTAGTTCATGAACAACTAAATAAATTAATCTTAATCCTGGACTCCTTGCTAGCCTTACTAAACTCACCCTCACAAAGCAATCATGGAAATGCATTCTCAACAAAGCGGCAGCAAGAGTTGGGTCTCTAGAAACGAAGCTGTAAACAGTCTTATAGACGATGACTTCTGCACTAGGACATTTCCTCTGGTAGAAACCTAGTTGCAACCCTCCGGCATTTGTGAGACCTAAGAAGAAAATAGTGATCACAAATTGAAGAAAAATCCATGAAACAAGCTTCCCTACAGCCATCTTGAGTTGCTCTATTGCACAAAGAATTATTTGATGACTTGTTTTTTCCTTGCAGTGTGCTGGTAGTAGACATAGCTACGGATTTTATACCTAACCTCATGCATTTGACTGCTTCATGGACAAACTGTCAATTTGAATTAAAAAGATAAGTACACACATGAATTAGGATTTATATGATGTGGTCAATGGCTTAAGAGCTGACTTGCAACATTTCAGACGAAGATACAGGAATTTTTTTTCATGTACATTTCATTAATTGAGCTGTGGATGATATAATAACATGCACAAAAGTTGTTGAATCTAAAGTTGATTCATTATTTATAATCTTTGCTCTTAAGGGTTTGTGAACCTATAAGAAATACTAAGACTTTGGACATTTTCTTGTAACTCTTATATATGGTGGTTTGACCTCAATTTTTTTTTATGCCATAAAAAGATAAGTTGGTGAAAGCATCTTATAAGTTTTTTAAAGCTATCTAATGGCCAACTTGCACTAGAAATGCTGGAACAAGGTTTATCACACGGCATTCCAACCAACCATATTGACGCTGTGGGCATATAGGTTATTGAAATGTGGAAAGTTTATTTAATTTAATTTTTATATAGAATTTGTAATTGTTCTTTTCTTAATTTATATTAAATAAAATTTACTAATTTCCATATGATGTGTTCTAAATCAATCTTTTACAACCTTGTAATTTAAAGTATAATAATGTATTTGATTCAAATAATTACTTCAAAATTTAAAGGATTAAAAAATTATAACATTAAAAGGTATTAAGAAATTTATAATACTCAAATAAAAAATTTTAGTACTTAAAATTTAAAAGAATCATTAAATTTCGAAAGAATCACTTTCAATTACTTAAACCACAAATATTAAATTAACACACTATGTCTGAACATTAATTGTTCAGACACAGTGTGTCTAAAGAAATTATTAGTAATTAAACAAAAGAGAAAGGAAACTATATTTGGAAGTGAGGTAACTAGTTTGGATACGAGTTGGAACTTCTGAGACGACTTGGCTTCAAATTTTGTGTTATAATAATATAAATTCCACTTTCTTCCTCATATATAACTATAAATTCATATGCATATAATATCATAGGTCAGGGAAGTTAAGTACGTGCCGTCGTACATTGATATATGCAGTTTTGTTGACTTTATATACTATTTTGCAATATGAAACATATATCGTGGGCATAGTCAACTATGCCTGAGTTTTTTCATAGAAAATAATAATGAATTAGGCCATTAAAAGTAATCAGAAGGTACCCAAAAAAAAAAAAAAGGTACAAGGAGCTATACAAGTGTTTGCCAGGATGAAGACATACCAAGTAGAAACCAAGTTCAACCTTCCTAGAATTTGGATCAATTACAAATTACACATGCCTCAATTTGTTACAATAATTGCCATTCAGAAATTTGCATTTATACGGGCTAATATTGTTAGAAACCAACTGTGATCAAATAATGGGCACAAAGGAAAACAAAATTTTACAATTTCAATTCAGACCCCGATAATTAAATAACTTGATTAAAACACAAATAAAAATTGTAAGAAATCGTACCTTATTCATATTTCTGTTGAAATCTTTGAAAAACCTTTTCACTGTGTCAACTATAAGTTGTTCAATCATCCAGTCTCTAACAGTATCCAAAGAGTAGCTTTTTAACGTTTGCGAGGAAATAAGCAGGAGTGCTAGCTCCCTAATATTTATTCCTATTTATAGAAAAAATATTTCGATTTTTTGTAATTTTTATTAAAATTAAATTTCTTAATTATAATTAATGTCATACTCTAATTATAATCAATTTAATTTTAATAAAATTAAACATCTCATATTTGATCCTTAAAGTTTCATAAGCTTTATAATTAAGTCCAACTTAAATAAAATTAATTTTCTTTCATAAATTGCTCTTTAATGTTTGACCCATAGGTTCCTAATATATTAACAATGAATATAAATTATAATCTTAATTCACAATTAGAATAAGATAAATTAAATCTTCTTTTTAATTTATCTTTAATTCTCCAATTAAATAATTTATAGTCATAGATTAAGATTGATCTCTAGCAACATGTCATGACCACTCAAATATTAGAAAAGTCAAAGTGGTTTGACTTAATATGTCCATGCATGGTTATGATGTATAATTTAATCTTTTCGTCATCCAATGTTCCAATTGGATAGAGTATGGATACAATGTCTACTCTTTTCATCCAATCATATTCATTCTTACTAGTTAGTAATTGATTTATAATTGAAATTTTAAAACTTCTTTTCAAATGTCAATTCACTCTGGCTAAAGATATCTCTTTAATTAATTTAGAGTGACGAATCATTTATTGACATACTCAATTATCCCTGTATAGTTCATACTGCATCTAAGTATTACCGATTGAATTATCCTATGACGAATCATAAGTACCATCAAAATACAATAATTCTCGCATGAGGTACCTTGGTAATCTCAAGTCTAATAATTAATTATACAACTATTATAACAAGGAAATCCGTAGATACGTAGTCATCTGGGATTCTCATAGTTGGGTCAGTTTAGTGACTTATTCTTTAATGATCACTCATACATTAGTTTAAATATCTACACACTTTAATTTATGAATTCAATTACTTTCTTCATAAGAAAGAAACATAGTATGTTTTAGTTTTACCGTTTCAACAATATTCCGTCTTGATGAAGCTACAACTAGGAACATTTAGGAATAATACTTAAATGTAAATTGAATCTCACAATTATGATCTTATAATTTCAATTACATAATAATTATTCCAGGGATTTTACCTTTAATATTGAAACGTCAAATGTAATTAAATTAATACACAAAGATAAAGAATGCCTTTTATTAATTAAATAATAATGTCATAAATTAAATTGCATCCAACTGATCGGCTACAAGGGCATAAACTAACAAATGTAGCATCTGATTTATAAAGAATCTTGTTATGTTGTTGTCCTCCCTGTATAAATGTAACACCTGTGTAATAGTGATTTCCAAATAGTTGTGACAAACTCAAGTTGGAGAAACAGATGATTATTGCTCTCCTCGACCCTTTTACAAAGGATACATCAATTAGGAACGTTAAGAAACTTTCTTAACTTGTCAACTATTACTAGTTTATCCTTCATAGCTAACAATAATACGAGGGAGGCTCGAGGGTTTAGGTGCTTGGACCAAACAAGTTGGGACCAAGGATTCCTACTAAGATGATTTTGGAGGACCAATCTACATGATTAATTAGTAAATTTTTCATTTTTGATATACTTTTATATGATGTTATCTTCTTCAAAATTGAAGCAAGTTTGGTTAATTTATGACCAAAAGGAAGTGGAAATGGAAATTTGTTTGAAAATTAGCTTACCAGCCAAAGCTTCAGCAACTGTCATAATTTGCATAATAAGAGGTTTGGAAGTTTCCATCTCTTGTAAGTTGTATAAGGGTCCAACAGAGAGTCGATTATAAAACCAGAAGCTAGTTGTCCTCCCATTTTCTATTAAAGAAATAAAACCATTTCTAAACAATTCTTTAGTTTTCATAATTGCTTTTAAAGATAAAGCTGAGGATGGTTTAACCTTTAAACTTCAAATGCTTTTGTCTTTGATGTAAATTTCATTTACCTATTTGCACCATAAAGCTTGTGTTTCAATCATTGGTCTCCATAATCTTTTAGATAGCATAACATTGTTCATCATCTTTGTAGACATATATCTCCTTTATCTCTAGGCAAACATACCTCCTTTCATTGCATTTTGGCCCTTCTAAAAGAATCATCATTTCCACTCCATAGAAATTTGCTACATAACTTTTTAATGGACTTAATGATCTTTTTGGGAATGGCAATGTGAGGAGCCCAAAACACATTGATGGAGTTTAGGACAAAAGAAAAAAGTTGAGCTTTATTAGCAGTGGAAAGAGATTTAGAGCTCCAATTGGAGATTTTGCTATTAATCTTATAAATAAGGATGTTGAAATCTTTTGAGGATAAATTAAAGGTTGAAATAAGATTGCCAAGATAAAACATAGGAAGGAACTAAAATTGGAAACCAATAATAGCCCTTACACTTTGTACTTGTCCTGTGGTTGTCTTAAAAAGATAGAAAGATATAAACCAATTTTAGAGCAGTTGATTTTAAGACCAAAAAGATTGTTGAAAATTTTTAGAGCTTTCATTAAGGCAGAATTAGAAATGTGATTAGCCTTGGAGAGGAGGATGAGATCATCAGCAAAGCAGAAGTTTGTAATTTATAGTTGTTTACACCTTAAATGAAATTTAAATTTCTTTTTTCACTCCATAATCCTTTAATGAGCTCTATTAAAGAATTCCACCCTCCATCATAAGAACAAAGACGTAAGGTGAAATAGGATCATCTTATCGACTGCCTTTGTAGCTTTGAAAGATTTGCAAGGTAGACCATTCATAAGAACTTTAAAAAATGGAGGAGTAATGCATTGTGAAATCCATTAAATGAAAGTTTCAAGGAATTCCATGGCGTGAAGAGTGTTAAGGATAAAATTCTAGTCCACACTATTATAAGCTTTCTTCAAATTAATCTTGAGGAGACAATTCTTGCTACTTCTTCTCTTAGAATAGGTTCTTACTAGCTCCTGCAGTAATAGAATGTTGTCACTAATAATCTCCTTGGTATGTAAGCCCCTTGAGATAGATCAATGTAATTATTAAACACCTTCTTCAACCTCTAAGCCAAGATCTTGGATATTATTTTATACATTGTGTTACAGTATGAAATGGGACAAAAGTAATGTTTTAAAAACTAGATCGGGCATTGAACTTATTAAATGAAAGGATTAAGATTTATAGGTTCAATTGGTATTGAACCACTATAAAACTAGTATATAATAAATAAGAAATAAAAATTATAAAAGTAAGTAAAAATAACATATTTTATTAAATAAAAATACTCCAATGTCTATTATTATATGATGAACCAATAACAAACAAATTAAAAATTAATAATTTTTCAATGTTCCTTTTTAAATATATTTCTTTAAAGTTTAAACATCAATCCGTAAATAAAATTTAAATTCAACATAATGTTGCATACTAAAAAAATTGGATTAGGATTAGGTGGAACAACCTTTTTTAATTAAAAAATTCCATTCATAAAAGAGAGAGCTACAGATAGCCTAATCACTATATGTCCACCATTAGTAATCATAATCAATAAGGGAACAAGAATTGATATGATTATGCTTATCTCCTTTTACGTTATAATAGAACTTGGGATTTAAAAAGAAGCCTGTAGCATGAAGAGGAGGATGATGTTGCTGTCCCCACTTAAGATCTATAATGTTCTAGTAAATCATAATATCATCTCTCTTAACAAGTTCTTTTTTTAATTGTCTCTTTAGCTTTATATACTGTTACAAAGAAACATCTCATTGCAGTCCTTTTTTCATTGCCAACTTTTTCCAAAAAGTTGCAATAGTGGACTAGTTAATCGGATAATCAAGATGTAGAAAGACCAGAATGATCGATTACTTATAATATCTAGCATCATCAATCCTCCCATTTCCTTAGAATATGGATAGTCCAACCATTCCTGCGAAATGGTTTGCAAATTAAGTTTTAATCTGCCATTTTCTTCAATGTGGTAAAGTTAGTAACTGAATGAGTTGGTCCTCTAGCTCAATATCATTGCCTAAAGTAAACCTTTTCATAAGATCCAAAACCGCATTATAATTGTAAATATATCTAGTTATAGATTTAGCCTGTTCAATAACTGCACTTATCCATTCCAGCTTTCCAAAATCCTCGAGTATTAAATCAATACAATGAGTTGCATAAGGGGAAAGTAATTTTCCCTAACAACATTGTAACGTTTTTCACCGTTGGTAATCACTTGCACAACATGTTTAACTCCAACTTTCTCCACCACTTGTTTAATGGATTTATATAAAGCATCTGCAAAATACATAATGTGAGAAACATCCACACATTTGAGGAACAAATTGCATTTAGAATAGGATAGCAAAAAGTTTATCAAAGTTCTCTCACTTCTTAAAGTCGATTCTTCAATCATAATAGAACAACCACTTGTACTCCATATTTTCCTGTATTATTCGATATCGTTTTTTTATTTCTTCGGTTAAACTCTTTAATATTAAGCCACGAAAATCATTATGTATTGGTGCTATAACCCCTAATGTTCCAGAAATTATAGCATTAGCTAAAGGATGAAAATTGAAAAATTGCTCCTTTTTAGACTGTATAAAATCAAAGCTTCAAGTCTTTAACCAAGTATTACCATCGAGAGGTAGGACAATAAGAGAACTCCTTTACATTTCAAGCTTCAAGTCTTCAACCAAGTATTGTCATCGAGAGGATGGAAAATCATAGCCCCCTTCACTTTTTTGCCATCATCCTCAGGCTAGCTAGATAAATTTAAGTGTGTTCTAATTGTGTTTACCTAGTTAGGCTAAGGCTTGCACCTTAATACCAAGAAATTGATGTGCTTTTCCTTAACCATACTTATATGCCCCCCATTCGTCCACCATCTTCGAGAATAAGCTCCAACTTGACTATTGCCACCGTGAAGACAAGGATACAAAGAAAAATTGCAAAACCCAAAGAGTACAGAGAAAAAGAGCAAATGAAACACCAAAGGGAGAAGAGAAATCCATAACAATCACCTTATTTACCCAGAAATGGAAGCAACGATGATGAGATCTGTGAAGCTAAACAAAGATGGTGAAGAGCAAAGGTGAGGAGAGCTTTTAATTTTTGGTTTTTATAGTTTAGGTATATAGACCAATCGGTTTCGACCAGTTCTCCACTAAACCGACCAATTTTTTATATATAAAGGTAATTAAATGAAATCGAATTGAACAAACAGCCAATTCATATTATTTTTGGTTAAACCAACTAGTCCAGTTTGGTTTATAAAGCATTGGTCAAAAGTTAGAGAAGTGTGGCTGCTCACAACTCTTAGGGATAAGAATTATAAATGTACTATTGAGCTCAGATAAAAGGATTCCTTTGTTAAAGAATTCCAATACAACATCATTAACAAGATGTTTATTCAGGTTCCAGACTTGTTGAAAAAATATAAGTTGACGCCATCTAGACCAAGGGCCTTATGTGGATTTAAAAATTTCAAGGTTTATTCAATTTGCTATATCATGATAGGCTTAAATAGGTCTTCAGCTTCTTGATGAGTGATACAATCCTGTTTGATTTCTTTCATAAAAGTACTAGAGGAGTTAGCACTTATAGAAGCACCTAATATACTTAAAATAATCAAAGGCCCCTTGGAGCAACATATGTGTGAATCCAATTTCTGATTATTCAGATGCAATAATACAATTATGTTGCTATTTTTCTTAGAAACCATAGCTCTGTGGAAAAAAAGTAATGTTTTTGTCACCACATTTCAGTCATTCAATTCGAGATCTTTGTTTTATAAGTGAGAAATAAAGCAATGCTTTTGAAAAATTCAAATAACTTCTTCCTCCTTTTCTAGAAGATGAATAAAAGTAGGATCATTGTGAAGCTTAAGTTAAATCCTTTCAACAGTGCTTATAGTAGTGTTACGAAGATGATAAGTGTGTGTCAGAGAAAAATAAATTCAATTGCTTATTCTAACTTTTATATTAATTTTTTCACATAGCAATATAAAAAAGTCTAGATTTTATATAGTATCAATTATTGTAAAAAATAGTGATAAACCACATTATGAATAATAGAAGCAATATGTTGTCGCTGTAAAATGATCTCTCCTTTTCAATCATCTGATCACACAAAACAAACTAGAAATTATGTTGTACATGAAGAAAAGCTAGGTCTAACCCAATAAAAATCATCAAGGGGATTGAAGAAGGAGATAAAAGTGTGATCCATCTCCAACTTCAAAATCAACTAAACACGCTTCTTCCTAAATCATCAGATGGTTTGGCTATACTCCAGGAACAATATGAGAAGATCAATGCCGCAACTACTACTAGGTTTCAATCTCCCATAGTGGAATTGTTATTTAATTGAACGTGAAATAGAGCTCCTGTTAAATTCTTCATTGCCACTTCTATTTTTTATTAGCAAAGTTATTATTATTGTCATAATTGTTTTAATTATTCGATATATAACAATAATGACAAAAACAATAATAAGAACAATTACTGTGTAGCAACAGCAACAAAAATAACAATAATAATAGTCAATCGATTGGTTGTAATTTTATAGAAATATTAATTAAAGTCACTATTATTTTTATGCATTTTGTTATTTACATTTGATATTTTAATGCTAAAGGTAAAATCTATGGAATAATGATGTAGTAATTAAAATTATGATGAGATCATAATGTTTGCATTTATGTAATATTTGTAAATTGTTCCCAATTGTAGTTACATCAAGACGAGATATTAAATGGAAAAACTAGTAAACATTTTTTATATATATGAAGTAACTAATCTCATAGATTAAAATATAAAGATACTAAAACAAATGTGTGGGTACTTATTCGAGAATAAGTTGATTAAAATAACTCAATTATGAGGATCCCAAATGGTATTACTTATATTTCACTAGATTTTCTCATTAGGATAGTTGTATAATGGATCCTTAAATATGAGATTACCAAAGTATCTTATGAGGGAATTACTGTATTTTGATGCTACTTAAGACCTACTCTATATAGGATAACTAAGTCAATAATACTTGGATATATTATGAACTATACAGAAATAGTTAAATAAGTCAGTAAAGGATTCACAACTCTAAAGTAAATAGACAGAATGTTTCACTGTTCTTAATTAGTAGTGATTTAAAGAATCCTCAGGCTAGAGTAAATTAAATTTTGAAAATGCATTTTCAAGTATAAGTTGTAAATTAATTACTAATTAAAA
Organism: Erythroxylum echinodendron; assembly: GCA_027575705.1. Taxonomy (NCBI): domain Eukaryota; kingdom Viridiplantae; phylum Streptophyta; class Magnoliopsida; order Malpighiales; family Erythroxylaceae; genus Erythroxylum; species Erythroxylum echinodendron. The sequence continues at coordinate 15,322,200 of JANZXR010000172.1, forward strand.
ATAATGAACATGATTGTATTTAATAGAGTAGACACTAAATACACACTCTATGTCCAATTAGAGCATTAGATGAATAAAGCATTAAATTATACATCATCACCAAAGATGGATAGGTTGAGTCAAACAACTTTGATATTCCTAATATTTTGCGTGAACATGACATATTACTAAACGTCAATCTTAATTTATAATTACAAATTGATTAATTGAAGAATTAAAGATAAATTAAAAAGAGTTCTTATTTATGTAATTCTAATTATGAATTATAATTATAATTTAGAATTATTGTCAGCATATTAGAAACTTAATGGGTCATACATAAAATAGTGGTTAAAAAGAGAGAAATCAATTTGAATTAAGCTAGACTTATTTGTGAAGCTTAAGAAACATCAAAAATCAAATATATTATGTTTTATTTTATTAAATTAAATTGTAATTATAATTATAGTTAGAGTTAGAGTTAGACTTTAATTAAAATTAGAAATTTTAATTTTAATAAGAAAGAAACTTTAGTTTCTTTTTCTATAAATAGAAAAAAGGCATAAGGTAGCTAGGGCTCTTACTTTTTTCTCCTTAATTGTTAAGTCTTTTTCTTTACTTTATGGATACCATTAGAGGTTGTATACATAAACATTTTGAAGTTACGAAGTTAACAGTTTGAGAAGAAAATTTTGTGTAGGATCCGAATCTTGTGTGATTCGTTATGATTCATGTTTTTCAACTTATTCAATTAAATAGATCTAATAAAAAACGATAAAAAAGTTATTTTCTACTATTTTCAATAGTGGTTCAGAGCCTTCTTTAATTATTTAACTTAATTAACGTGTTTTATGTTATTGATTTGATAAAAATTAAGGCTTAAATTTTCTTTTAATGTATTTGCCTAATCAATTAATGTTTGTTTTAATTTTCTAAAAATTAAGAACTTAACCCTTTGTTTTGTGTTCTCTGGAAATTATATTATCTTTAATAACTCATCATATGCTCCTCTTAATTTTGAGTTATTCCTGAAATCACAATTGAGCTTCTTTTTCTTTTATAAAGTCCAATGCATGCTCTCCCATATTTGGAAATTGACTACTAAAAAAACTATGATTTTTCTTATTAATTGGATAATATGCATTTGCTGCCTCTATTTTGATTCATGAATCTTGAAAACCACATATTGCTTTTCTAATTCTAAGAATCGATTGCATCGGTTCTATATAAATGTGCATCTGGGTATCTTGTGTTTGATGGTTATGCCTTTGGTTTTATACATGCTGTATATCAAAGTCATTTTGAGGATTCAATAATCTTATTAATTGAATTTAGATTTCATAGCTACTTCAACTAGATGAAAATCTTATTAATGGAATAGAATAATGAATTCATTATTTATTGGTTGATTGTATCATTAACTATTTCTTTATTTTGGTGAGAGAAACTTGTCAAGAATCCATTGATTTTTGTTGGTTCTGTTATTATTGTTGGTTTAGCTATTGGGGTTCCTTCTATTAGACCAAGGGTTGGTCAAGATACCACTATAGGCTAAGCTACAGAAGGCAGCAAGATAACATAAGGCAAACAAAAAAATACGAGGTACTTTATTGCTTACCTTTGCTTTTATGAAAGCTTTAACAATTTATGGACTTATTGTAGCATTTGTATGGAAGAGCCAATGATGTCAATCACCACTGGCAAAGGTGAAATCGCCCTTAGAACAAGGGGCCAAATAAGGGTGATAATCACCCAATAATGCAATGGATTAATTGCTTAGAGGAGAAGAACTCACCAACATCAAGGACGGGAAGATGCAGAAGCAGCATAAGTGGTGCTCTAAACAGAGGTGTGAAGCAGTGGAGCAGAAGGCAAGTTGAATTTTTGTTAAAAATATGAATTTAATTTATTTAGGAATTAATAGTTTAATTTAATTTAATTATTACCCAACTTGCTACTCGTTTTTAAAAGCCGATAATAAAGCAAAACGGAACTTGTTTATTCTTAATGTTCTTGCTTATTCTTGAGACCATGTAGTTGTTAGTAGAAGTAAGTTGATGTAAAAAGAAAAAAAACATGTACAGATGGATCCAAAAATAATACTAAGAAGCTTATATAAGAAACATGCAATTTGACGAGGCTTCAAATTTTCAATTAAATTTTATTAAAGGATTCAAGATAATTGGAAATAGTTTTTAATTTCATTTTAAAAATTATTTTCAAATCCAATTAATTTTCTATTTGGAATGGAAACTTAATTAATTTGAAAATCAATAGGTTTAATCTAATTTAATTATATAAAGAGTTGAAATATTAATTTAGATTATGAAGATTCGTAACTAGAATCAAATATGTCTTGATTATTTTTATGCATATAATTTGATTATATGTGCATGAATTACATGTTTTAATAGATGCTTTGGATATTAAGTAAGATTGCATTTTTATATATATGGTATTTTTACATGCATTTTTGTGATTGATGAGATCATTGAAATTAAATCTCTCATGAAAATAGTAAGTACAAGATGAAAATATAAGTGTTTTCTTCCATTATTTAAACATAAAACTAAAGCTTTGTTTATTACATGACTTGTTAAGTAACTCAAGGCCTCTTTAGCCCAAATATATTTTATTTAAATTAATTGGTCATACTTAACTAAACTTGTATGATTTAGATGAGTCACTTATGATTATATGAATTTAGAGGAACGGATATGAATAACATATAAAATATATTTTTGATAGTAGTTGTCACCTAATAGATTTAAGATTTATATAAGATGTGGTTATTAAAGTTATTATCTACCTAATTTAAGTTTAGTTGGTTTGTTAAGTAAATTCAAGATCAACTAAATTTGAATGGGATCTTAGTCTACTAGAGAGATTAAAGTAATCATCCTGAATAGTAGTGAGGGCTATTATTTCGAATAAAGTAGTGAAAGATGATTAAATTTCTAATCATATTTAGTTTCTATGACATATAATCTATTACTAACTTTTCTTATATTTATATTTTTTTGAGTGAAAATTACCTTTGTTTAGTATAGTTGATATTTAGTATTAGTGAACTAAATTTCTTAGACATAAGTTAGGTTTGAAAAGAGTTCTCAAAGTTGGATAAATGAAAGTTATATATCTATTATGTGATTTTGTTATTAATCCTTGTTAAGGATTTAATGATAAGGTTTTAAAGATATGTCAATATCATATAGATGATAAAACTAATGACATTTTGAGTTAACTAATATCTAATAAATTTTAATGGCTATATATCATATAGATGTCAACAGAATACAAATAGTTGCATAAGGTAAAGTTGAAAGGTATAGTACCTTAATGGAATTGCTTCATTTTGTTTATCCTATTAAAAGAATAAATATGGATAATAATTGAAGGCATTTGCTATAACATGATAATAGTTATCATTAGAAGAAAAATGATTGCATGACTTTTATTGCCTATATAGAGATCATATATATACATATATAGATACATATATATTTCTAATTCATTCTTTTGAGTATTTGATAATGACTTTGGATTCAAAATTATTACAATGTTCAAGGCATAATAGAAATAGATTGTTAAGCAAAATTAGTTGGTCGAAGTTTATACAAATTGTTTTTATGTGTTGGGTCAAATAGAGACTTATTCTTAGCATAATAGCAAAACTATAAAGTCACATAACTGAGATTATCCTTGTATGCCATATTGGTTAAATCAACATAAAGAGAATCATAAAGTTGTATACAAGGACATGAATTATTTTGATTATAAATCATATAAAACTTGTGAAACATATTAGGTTGAAGAATAATAAAATCAACCTTTGGTGAAAGGATGATGATGGTATTGAATTGTTAAATTTGATACATATGATGTGTTTGGATGTGTTAATAATTCATAAAAGAATGAATATTTGTATTTCACTATATCTACTAATGACTTTATATGATACATCAATACATATAAAATGAAATATTTATTTAAATTTTGAAAATTTTAAATTATTTAAATCTAAGTAAAAATTAAGCATTGATAATTTTGAATCACTTTGATAAGATTAATGTGGTGTGATTCAAATTTTCTTAGTTATCTATAAGGAATAAGATTCTTTAGTGAATATCCTTATAACTAAATTTCATAATGGTATGGATTTTTGTAAGGAGAAAATTAGGATATGGAATATTAGATGATACAATGTTTATTTATTTTTATTGTTATGCTCAATATAATAACTTATCTTCGATAGTTCCAATTAACATAATTTCATATAAGATATAGAATGGTAAGACTTTGAAAGAGTCAACATTAATAGTTTTGGTATGATGCTTAGTTAACGTCTGTTGTGCAATAAGTTCATATCTAAATTGAATATTAAAAAATTATAAAGTATCCAAAATGTTGGATATAATATTACATACCTTATTACAAAATTTTTGTTTAATAAACATTTATAGAAGAATGGTTCTCAAGATAAGTAGTAAGAGTAAGATGAAATTTAAAAAAGTTCAAATCTCATGACTATTGGATCGAAAACAAAAACATGTTTGGTTTTGCTAAATGGTAGATTTCAAAAACTTTTTTCCGAAATCACAAACATAGCGGAAACATAAAGACCAAATCAACATGCTTTAATCCATACCTGATACGGTATAAGGAAAATAAATATAATAAGAACAAGGTCGATGCAGTGCCCCCTTACCACAGGATACACACCGGGACACCCGGAGGTTATTCCGGTATATATCCTACGATAAGGGTGAGCTACGTTCGATCGCTACATTCACTTCATAAGGCATCATATCATTACTCGCTTATAAAACATCATAAGAAAATCACAATATTTTAAAACCAACTTTTTCCTCATTTCATTTCACAAAACCGAAAGTTTACATTGTATCTTTCAACGCTTACTACATGTACATCATCAAAACCTAGTACAAAAGTACTACATGAAAGAGGATAATATACAAAGTCTCTCTAATCTATCCAAAAATCCCAGTTGAGCGACCTTTGAGCCATGATTTCTGTTGCCAAATCCCAATCTACATGGCTGATAGAGCCTCTCGGTAGCTAGAGTCGCCTCTCGGTCCTGAAAAGACAACATTGCAATTTTGGTGAGTTTTGCGAACTCAATGAGGTAACCATCATCGATGGTTCACTCAATTCATGCAACACAACATTTCACATAACACATATTTCACAAAATTGTACTTTACATCGGTATCACATTTTTACTTAAGCATAAGCAATTTTGCATTTCAATCAATCAAACATACTTAAACAGATGCATATGGAGTGCTCATGAGACTCTTTTCCGATTGTTACGTTGTTGTGACCGAATGCCTAAACTATCCCGTATTTATTTTAGATACCGGGCTCATTAATAACTGTCCCTTATCCAATGGAGATACAGTGCTCATTTTACATAGTGAGCCTTAGGCTCTTAATCACTTTCTGAGCTCGAGGCTCTTTTTTCCTCTTTGAGCTTTAAGCTCTGATCGGTGGCTACTCTGGTCACAACTGTCATTATCTGATTGCACATTCATGTATGGAATGCATCTATCACAATCAACCATATTATGAAGCACATAGTTCTGCACATTCACATACAAGCAGCACTTCAATATCTCAATCCAATATCACAGTCATCGGACCTTCATTGTCCAGAATCAATAATCAAGCCACAATCATTCAATCATTTCAAAATAAAATTTAAAAAAACAAGTAATTAAGTGAGACCATCTAAGTTACTCACAGTTTGCTCCAGAAGCTATTGCCTCGATATCCCGGCAACATCTGGAGGATGGTGCTCAATTCGTTCCTCTATATTATGCAAAGCATACACATATATCACAACATGCATAAGTATAATTGTTCAATAATGGCCATGTAGGAAATGAATTATGTAAAATGCATGTTCATGACAATCCTGGGTATCCTTCCATCAGTTTCTTCACAAAAACTCTCTCATATCAAAACTCATCTAAGTATAATTCATATTTAGGTTTATGCCTCACTAAAACCACTAAAATCATAATTCATTTCTCATTGGGTTACTTTTAGATTTTTTTTTTCATAAAACTCTTTCGGGTCTACTGTTCACGTTAAATCAGAGAGTGTAATTGCTATAATTTCGTTATACCGTCTTCTAGGAAAGTGTTCCTTAATCATACAGAACCTATCTTGGGACAATTGGCATAACTCTCTCTACAGATGTCGGATTAGGATAATCTTAGGACGATTTCAAAGAGGACTTCGAAATCTACCAATTTTGTGAAGACTTGAAGACAAATTCTATTATCTGAAGGGTCAAAAATGGACCAGATGGTAGCATTAGACAACAGTGTATAGAAAAAGAAGTTTCAGTCATATAAGCAGAAAGTAGACGAAGTAGAAAGCAAACGAAGCAAAAGCAGACGAAGCAGATAGCAGACGAAACAGAAAGCATATGAAACAAAAGGTCAACCTAAGACAATACAGATGGTTAACTTAAGATGAAGCAGAAGTCAACCTAAGACAATACTTCTTCACAGATGATATGACGTCATCACAGACGATACTATCTATACTCATCAACTCAAAAACCTTTTTCTTGAACATCTTTTAGTCTTCATCAACTCTCGTATATAAAAACCTATATATTCATACATGCTCAATGAAGAAATAGAGCATATCACCTTTCCATATCTACTCTCTACACTAATCCTATACATCATTTCATTGCTATTCCAACTTCAAGAACCATTTTCACAACACCTGATCACTAATAATCCATCAAAACCCAAATATCACCATATCCCCAATTTTCATCCCCTTAACACAGTGTTCAAGGATATAAATTTACGTAAATGCTATGATCATGCACTGACCATAAATTCATCAACTTTATTTCAAAAATCCATAACTCTAGCAATTTTATTTACTACTTACTTGTTAAAGACTCCAACAACTTCAACTATCTTCAAGCTCTAACTCCATACAAAAATTCGTAAACCCCTATGAACACTAACCAACTTCTAGTTTTTTTTTAAGGTAGAAGAAACACTTAGTAGTAGAGGAAGTGGTGAGGGATATGAAAAATCAAAGTTAACTCTGGGATTACTCAAAGTTACTTCTGACAAAAAATAAAGGCAACTTTACACTTGTCACTTTTCCTAAGGTCTAATTCTAACTAAGTTTCTTTGAAACTAACTCCATTAATTCTATCTTTACAATCCAGTTATCTCCAAATCTTCTTTTGATTTCTTCTCTTCTTTTTCCTATTTTCTATAATACTCTATAAATTTCAAAATAGATCCTAAATTCACCAAAATTCACAAATATAATAATTCCACTAGTCAATAAAATTTTAAAATAAATAAATTCCAAATTCACAATTTTCTCAAAAATCACAATTCAGTCCAAATATACCTGGAATTATTCATAAATGCATGTATAATTATTTTGATGTGCAAAACCTTCACTATTCATATGTATTTGTATGTCGTATTATGCAAGAGTATGAAAAATGCATTTCTAAGCTCTTATTAATCACTCATATTTACTATTCTAACCTCCCAAAGGTAACGAGATGTTACAGTCAAAATACTACCGACTCTTAGCTACAGCTTCAACTCCTCGTTGTTGTGTCCTCAACTAATCTGATTTGCTACTTGTTCTTCTTGGATAGGTTGGTTATCAAGATCCTTTGGTGACAAAGGAGAAGAAAAATGTTGAATATTTTTCTTTGTATGTTTAGCTAGCTTAAAAAACAAAAATAAGACTTCTCTTTTTCTATATTCGGCTAGCTTAAAAAAAAGAACAATGAAATAAAAGCTTTTTTACTATATCCGAAAGTTTTGGAGAGAAAACTAGGAGAGCAAAAGACCACCCACTTTATTTAGCATCAAATGCTAAAAGATGAGTTGTCCACCTCCCATTCAAACACATATTCGATTCTTTGAGAGAGTGAGTGGAAAGTTTTCATTCATGTCATGAATTAAAGGAGCTATATGTCTACATTCATGCTTTTATTAAAAAGCATAACCGAATGTTGCATAGGAGAGAGTGGAGAGCCTTAAAAAAACACCACTTCATTCTTTAATCATAGTTAAAAGAATTGTCTCCATTAAAAGCTCACATTTATTCATATACGTTATTTAGCATCATAACGCTGAAAGACCTTTGTCATTTCAATTACCACTCATTATGGCTTAGAAGAGATTGAAGAGAGATAGCAAATAACGCACCAATCCATACATGTACGTTTTTGTTATCTTTTAAAAGCCGTTAAACAACTAAATGATGATGAGCATTACTTAAGAATGTTATCAACGAAAATGCCATTAAACGATTTAACGAAGAGCATTACCTTAATGCCCACTCCACTACAATACTTTGATGCTTTTATTAACCATTAAACCATTTAATGATTAATGACTTAGATTTTAAGTCAATTAATCTAATTAATTAAATCAAAATCCAGCTCAATATTAAAAGTTCCTTTGGGCTTATAATTAACAATTAATCAGTGTAAGCCCAACATTTATTATAGGCTTAAGACTCAATTTAATTAACTCTTAATTAAATTGTTCCGGTTTTATTGACCCGCATCCAATTCGTCCAATTCTCTCCAAACTGTCTCGTTTTCTTTCCGATAACCTTCGTTTATTTTTCTTACTTTTCTTGATAACTTTCCCAGAAGCCAAGTGAGGAATCTAATTAGACTTAAATAATTCAAGCTCCAATAAGCCCGGAATTAATTTAATCTCATTACAATTAATTCCGACTTATTAGCCAAGTGTCTTCCACTAAAGATAATTGGTTAAACTCTTGAATTACTTGAAATTATGAGAAACCATCTTTCAAAAATTATTAATTCAATGTCCAATCGCAAACTCTATTATGAACCATATTAGAGCCATCCACACAATAAAGGGTAAAATTACCATTTTATCCTCATGTTAGTTTTTCCTTTTAGATATCTCGTTTCACTCTACATATTGATTAACACACAAGATCTAATCTTGGTGTTAAGACTTTATAGGTAGCTAGTCCATCAAACTACTGGCGCCAGTTTAATCACTAATCTCCATAAAATATCTACAAGTGATGATGTCACTATAAACTCTTTATTTGGGTGAATGTTCCCTGATGCATGTTTCAATTAATAATTCAAATATGTGGACACTAGATTGATACCCTGTAAAAATTCATTCCGATCATATCAAGAATTATAATGAACATATATGAATTCACCACTTATCAAGATTGTAATTCGTAATAAATGAATGCTAAGGTGTATATTTTAAGATTAAAGTAATGACCTACTTTATTCTTTAAAAGATACGCGATTCCATATTCATTTAATAGTGCCATTACAGATAGTCAACTACTATCATGATTTGAATCCCATCATTCCCTTGAAATAAACTCCTTTTACTTACACGGAGGTAAATCACAACACTACGGTCTAAACCATAATCAAGCGACTAACTTAATTATTTGATTGTGAATCAATTAATTTAGATTCTAATAATATACATGTTTCCCATACATCTTCATTTATGTGTATATTACTTACAAAAGAACTTTAGTACCTTATGACTAGTTATATTATGCTCATATAAATAAAACCAAACTCTTTTATTTTATTAATGATAAATATTTTTTACAATATTATTACTGGAAGAAAATTAAGTTATATGTGAATACACTTGCTTTTTAGGGCACTATATTTACATAACTCTAACAATGACAATACATCTAATTAAAACTAATGCCATTATTAAATCATTTGATGTATAGTTGAAATGATACGACATGTTAAAAGATTCACTTTCATGATAAATTTAAAGTGTTGATTTTAGAAATGATTATGGATTTATCGTGTCTGTAAGAGAGTTACTAGGAGTATAGTTATACTATTTAGCGGGAGTGTGTATAGACATACTACTCATAGAGAAAAAATATATATTTTCAATTATTGAATATATGATAGTCCAAGAATTTTGATAATTAGTTTTATATAAATGGTATAAATTCATTTACTTATTCTAGTCTATGTATATAGATAATATACTAAAGGTTTTTAGTATTTGAAATATTTTGTACTTGTAAAGTAATAAAGATATCCACTATTTTACATATGATTTGATATTTGAGTTCAAGGTCATATGGTTATTGATTTTAAAAGTAAGTCCTAGTTAAGGCATATTTTATTTAGAAAGTTGCTAATCAAGCCATAATGTATTATTTGAATAGTGAAAAAATTCGTTAATGAACTTCTTATAGTTTTTTGCATTGTTCATACAGATGTATTGTAGAATATTATAGCCATTGGGCATGCAAAACGAGTTAAAAGTTTCATCAAAGATCTAAATATGTATTTAGGTAGTTATCTTAATTATGATGATAATTAAGATGAAAGTTGTAAGATTTTAATTAAGTTCTTATTATAAAAAAATCTTGTAGAATTCTCCCATTAAACCACTGTTACTACAGTAGTATGATTGTCATGTGGAGATATGGTATAATATACTTAAACGAATGACTTAGTGCAAGTGGGAGATTATTAGTTTATGCTCTACTACTAATTAATTAATTGTAGTTCAGTGATATTATTATTTAAAGACATTCTTTATCTTATACATATTTAGATGTATATGATAAAGTCAATAAAATAAATATACATTACAAATAAAATTATAATGAGATCATAATTATAAGATTCAAATTATAGTTATATATTATCCTTAAATCATTCATATTCAATGTTCTATTAAAACTAAGTATTAATAGAGTGTAAAAAGGCTAGCACATTTATGTTTTTCCTTATAAAGAAAGTAGTCAATTTCATAGACTAAAATATAGAAGTACTTAAGCAAATGTATAAGTGTTTTTTTAAAACAAATTTATTAAACTAACCGATATGAGAATTTCATTTCTAATATTACTTGTATGTTTTATAAAAGTTCTCATTGTTATGATTGTGCAAAGAATTCTTTAACTTAAGAACCTCAAAGTATCTGATAGGAGGATTATTGCGTTTTGATGATATTTATGACATATCATTATCAATAGTAGGTCAATCAATAGTAATTGGTTATAGGACGAATTATGTGAAGGTAGTTGAGTGATCAATATAGATTTCATCACCCTAAAATAATCGAAAAGAATATTTCATTATTTCTTAATTAGTATTGATTAGAGAAATCCTTAGCTAACATAGAATGAAACTTTGACAATAGTTTTCAAAGTTTATCATTGGAAGCAATTACTAATAGTAGAGAACTAATATAATTAGATTCATATAATGTAGACATTAATTTTACACTTTATATCTAAGCGGAATATTATGTGCTAAGAGGATTAAATTATACGAAAAGATTATGCACAAAAGGGTTAGTAAAAACTACTTTGATATTCCTAATATTTGGGTGGTCTCATAATGTGTTGCTAGATGTCAAGATTGATCTATAGATATAAATTATTTAATTGAAGAATTTAAAATAAATTAAAGGAGTTTAATTTATCTAATCTTAAATATGATTTAGGTTATAATTTATATCATTTCCAACATTATTGAGAACCTAATAGATCACACATAAAAATAGTTAAAAACAGGGGTGGGGGCAGGGAAGCACTCTAATCAAGTTG
>JANZXR010000172.1:15335382-15347081 GCA_027575705.1 Erythroxylum echinodendron
GTGTGATTGATGGTTTAGTGTATGATGCCATATTATGTACAGTGAAGGTGAGATAGTTAACATGTCATTTCTGACAGGCATGTACATGTGTATCCGATGGACATATATGCATATGTCAGTTTCGAATGGGTGTTACATTTTGTTATTAGAGCATGTTTTGGCATCTATAGGGATATGTGCTGATATTAAGTGTGATGTTGTGGAAATGTGGGATGGTAATTGAAGTTAATATATATTATAGGTTATTATCTGACGTGGGTGAACAAGTGGAATACTCAGCTGACCTAAGATCGGAAGGAGTCGGTAGGGAGTCATCTGTATCTCGACCTGAGCAAGTGCCTCCAAGAATTCATGAGAGAAGGGAAAGGAGGTACGACAAACTGCAAAAGCAGGGAGCTGTAGATTTTTATGGCAATACAGACCCTGCAGAAGCTAAGGGATAGTTAGAGCGGATAGAACGAGTATTTGATCAGATGGACTGTGAGTTAGACAAAAAATTTGACTATGCCATTTCTTTGCTACAAGGCCCGACTTACTAATAGTGGAAGACTGTTCCTGGCAGTACCACCAGGCCATTCACTTTGACTTGGGGAGACTTTCTAAGGGATTTTTGAGAAAATTATATGCCTCAGGTATACATAGATAGGAAGATGAAGGAGTTTATGGATCTGAAACAAGGTGGAATGTCTATAGCAGATTTTGAGATCTGATTTAATGAGCTGATGAGGTATACTTTTGTCTTAATTCCCACTTAGGCAGATAAATGCAGGAGATTTTAAGACAACCTGAATATGGAGATTCAGACAAGGCCAGCTCTTACTAACCTGAGCAGTTTCACTAAGCTTAAAGCAGCCTCGATTCGAATGGAGCAATTGTTGAGGTACAGTCAGTCTGAGCAGAGATCAAAAACTGGTCAGAAGATGCCCAATGAGTCTCAAGGTGGTTCTAGTAAAAGGTTTAGTAAATGTCAGACCTGAACATTCAGACCACCAGCTGGATCTAGACAGTCAAAATTTAGACAGAGGGTGATTTTACTCAGACTGGGAATAATAGAGGTGCAATATTGGGTCAATTTCTAGCTTGTTAGTATTGTGGGAATAATCATAGTGGTGTATGCTGTAGATTTACAGGAGCTTGCCTTCGGTGTGGCTCACATGATCATCAAATCAGAGATTGTACATGAATGACTAGAGCACAGTCTGGTGGGAGTGGAAGTAGAGTAATAGAACCTAAAATTCAGCAGAGTCAAGCCAGTGGGACTGGACAGAGAGGTCGTGGCATACGTAGAATGATGTCTAGAAGTGTTACTGGGAGGACTGAGGTATGGAGCAATCAGTCGTAGTCTCAAGCCAGAGTTTATGCCATAACAAGACAGAAGACTCAGGATTCTCCAGATCTTGTCGCAAGTATGTTATCATTATTTACTTTTGATGTTTATGCATTGCTAGATCCTAGATCTACGCATTCATTTATCACACCACACATAACATCTAGATTACATTGTGATAGAGAATTCATGAGATGTAGATTAGAGGTGAGTACAACAATTGGTAGTACTATAGTGATGAGGGAGGTCTGTAAGAAGTGTCTGATTCGAATTAACCAGGCAGAGTTGGCAGCAGATTTGATTGTTTTACAGTTGAAGGAGATAGATGTTATCTTAGGCATGGATTGACTTAATACTCATAGGGCCATCATGAACTACTATACGAAGGAAGTGATTTAAAGTTTTATGATCAACTGAGAGTAGTATTCAGAGGCATTATCCAAGCAGTGCCAACCAGACTGATTTCATTTATTAGTGCTTTGAAGTTAATATATGGTGGATGTGAGGCCTATCTAGAATATGTGATTGATACTCGAGTTGAACAGTGTACAAGATATTACTGTGGTTAAGGAATTCCTGGACGTGTTTCCCACTGAATTACCTAGTTTGCCTCAAGATCGGGAAACGGAGTTCACAATTGACTTAGTTCCAGGTACTGCTCCTATATCCATTCCTCCATATAGGATGGCACCTATGGAACTAAAGGAGTTGAAAGTTCAATTGCAGGAGTTGCTTGAGAAGGGTTCATTAAGCCCAGTGTTTCATCTTGAGGCACTCCAGTGTTGTTTATGAAGAAGAAGAACGGTACTTTGAGGTTGTTCATTGATTACAGACAACTTAACCGGGTTATAGTAAAGAATAAATACCCGTTGCCTAGAATCAATGACTTGTTTGATCAATTGCGAGGAGCTTGAGTATTCACTAAGCTTGATTTGAGATTTGAGTATTATCAGTTAAAGATAGCAGAGGCTGATGTACCAAAAACTGCTTTCAGATGTAGGTATGGACATTTTGAGTTCTTGGTTACGCCATTTGGGTTTACTAATGCCCCGACTATATTCATGGCATTGATGAATAAGGTATTTCAGCCCTACTTGGACCAGTTTGTAATTGTGCTCATTGATAACATTCTGGTGTATTCTAAAAGCAATGAGGAGCATGCTGAGAATTTGAGGATAATTTTGCAGAATATGAGAGGAAAACAACTGTATGCCAAATTTAGTAAATTTGAATTTTGTTCATATAGTAACGGGGCATGGTATTCAAGTGGTTCTAATGAAAATTGAAGTAGTAATGAGATGGGAGATAACGAAGAACGTATCAGAGATCCAGAGTTTCCTCCGATTAGCTAGTTAGTACTGGAGGTTTGTCGAGGGTTTTCTTTAATCTTAGCCCCTCTGACAAAACTTCTGAGGAAGAATGTGGCATTTAGATGGAATGACGAGTGCCAAAGAAGTTTTGAAGAGTTAAAACATCTATTGACTACAGAGCTGGTGTTTACTACTCCATCAGGATCTGGTGGATATATGGTATACAGTGATGCATCGCATCAGGGACTGGGATGTGTATTGATGCAACATGGCAAGGTGATAGCCTATGTATAGAGACAATTAAGGTTTCATAAGATGAATTACCTAGTACATGATTTAGAACTTGCAACAGTAGTTTTTGCTCTAAAGATTTAGAGACATTACTTATATGGCGAGCCATTTCAGATATACACTGATCATAAGAGCTTGAAGTATCTGTTAAGCTAGAAAGAGCTGAACATAAGACAGAGAAGATGGATAGAGTTACTGAAAGACTATGATTGCACAATTAAGTATCATCCAGGGAAGGCCAATGTAGTGGCTGATGCTTTGAGCAGAAAGTAAAATACTATTGCAGCTCAAATTCAGTTATTGAGGTTACTAAGCCTGATTCAGTTGAGAGCTTTGAATGTAGAGTTGAATCTAAAGCATAATGAAGCATTGATAACTACATTGAAACTGAGGCCAATGTTGCATGATCAGATCAGAAGAGTAAAGAGTAAAGATCCTGAAATGGTGAAATTGATTGAGAAAATTAAGAAGAATACAGATCCTGAGTTTGAATTTATAGATGATACATTGTGGCTAAAGTAGAGACTATGTGTGCCTAATGTTGATGATCTGATGAAGAAATTGTAGAAGAAGCTCATATGGCCACTTTTACTATACATCCTAGTACTACCATGATGTATAACACACTGAAACAACATTTCTGATGGCCTGGAATGAAAAGGCAAGTAGCAAAGTTTGTTTCTAAATGTATAACATGCCAATAGGTTAAGGTTAAGCATCAGGCCCCATTTGGAAAATTGCATTCGTTACCTATTCCAGAGTGGAAAAGGAAATGAATTACTATGGATTTTATAATGGGATTTCCTAAGACTTCGAGGCAGAATGATGCAATATGGGTTGTAGTGGACCGATTAACTAAGTCGGCCCATGTCATACTAGTATAGGAGAACAATACATTAGACCAGTTGGCTTGGAGATATGTGACTGAGATTATTAGACTGCATGGGGTTCCAGTGTCTATTATATCAGATAAGGATCCCAGATTTACTTCGAGATTCTGGAAGAGCTTATAATCGTCTATAGGCACACAGTTGAATTTTAGTACAACATTTCATCCTCAGATAGACGGATAGAGTGAGAGAACTATCAAAACTGTTGAGGATATACTCAGAGCATGTGTATTGGAGTTTCAAAGAGCTTAGGATCAGTACAAAGCATTGATTGAGTTTGCTTATAACAATCATTATAATGGCAGCATTGGAATGGAACCATAGGAGGCGTTGTATGGCAAAAAGTATCGATCGTCTCTATACTGGGATGAGGAGGGTTTGAGAATGATTGAGGGTCTATAACTGATACAGGATACTATAGAGAAGGTGAAATTGATCAGGAGTCAAATAAAAGTAACTCAGGATTGATAAAAAACCTACGTGGATCAACATAGAAAGGATATGGAATAAAATGTTGGAGATAGAGTGTTTCTGAAAGTGTCGCCTTAGTGTGGTGTACTGAGATTCAGTAAAAAGGGCAAGTTGAGCCCGAGATATATTGGTCCTTATGAGATTCTTGAGAGAATTGGACCTTTAGCATATAAATTAGCTTTGCCTAACGAGATGTCCCAATTGCATAATGTGTTTAATGTGAGTATGTTAAGAAGATATAGATCTGATCCTACTCATGTATTACTGGCTCAAGATATTGAGATTGATAGCAACTTGAGTTATATTGAGGAGTCAATCAAAATAGTGGGTTATAAGACAAAGCATTTGAGAAACAGAGTGATTCCATTAGTGAAAGTTCATTGGGGAAATCACTCGACTGAGAAAGCAACATGGAAAACTGAGGATCATATGAGGCGACATTATCGCCACCTATTCGAATTATCAGGTAAGAATTTTGAGGATGGAATTTTTTTTAGGAGGGGAGAATTGTAACATCCTGTCGCTTGAATTAGGGTTTAAATGGTGATTATTCAAGATTAATGAGAAATTAGGAAGCATAGCTCATGTTTATGCATAATGTGGCATACACATACACAATATTATTGATCTTGCACATTACAATTATCTGTACATGCATTTATTGACATTTTCTGGGTATTATTAATTGTTAAAAATGCAATTAAAATGTGAATTGTGAATTATTTAAGATAAAATTTTATTTGGAGAACATTTAGATTATTTCATATTTTTGGTGAATTTTGGAAAATTTTCTAAAAATTTGGGGTATTTTTGGATTAAAATAAGAAAAATAAATAGACCTGTTAAATTGTGACAAGTGGTTGTGTGAAACAGTGATACGTATCAAACATGCAAAAAAGCCACGTAGAGTAAGAATTTGGTTCCTCTGTTGTTGTTTCTTTATGCCGAAGGTATTGTTAGACAAAAACAATCTGAAACACCAACATGTTCTGTGGGAAAACATGGATATTGATTCTGATATCAAAGTAAGACTAATAGTCTATTGATAGGGAGTTTAATTGTTTTTTATACTGTACATGTGATTCTAACACAGTCGAAAGCTTGTTAAATCAAGTAAGTGGAATTTTAAGGTTTTAGCTTATGTGATTTTGACGATATTTTATGGTTTAGCAGTGAATGCATGCATGACTTGTGTAAGAAGTAGCTCGGTGATAGTGATGATGAGATGATAAATGAAAGATTTGTGAAATAAGTTCTATTTTGAATATGCAAAAGTCCTGGAAAGTTGATATAAAGATATATACTCTGTTTTGGTTCATAGAAATCTGAATATGGTGATTTCACTGTTTATGTGTGAAATTGTGAAGTATTTTTAGAGATGGATTTACATGAATTTAAATGAGTTAAATGATATGAAATAAAATTTTGGTGAAGTCATGAAATAGAGTTGCATAAATGATAAATTTATGACGAAATGAATGAGTAAAAAAAAGGGGGAAAATACATTAGATGTATGTAGGAAGAGAAATAAAATGCAGAGACAGAAATTGGCAAGTATGAGAATCGGATTTTTGATTTGTTTTATGCTGATGAATCAAAATTTAGTTAGAAGAATTAGTTGGAGTGTTATTTGTGTAGATGGAAGAAAATTGAAGTAATCAAAATCTGGAAAATACAGTAGAGAAAGAGAGAGAAAATTTGTAAGGTTTCGAATTTGTGAATTTTGATGTGTAAACTTTAATATGATTTGCTTGGGGACTGTATAGAATTTAAAAATGCATAGATGTGTTAGAAGTGTGTAAATCTAGAAACGGAAGAAAATGAAAGAAGAGGAGAAGTGCAGTTCAGTGAAGAAGATGAAGGTTTGAGTTTTAGAGAGAGAAAAGGATGGCGGTTGTATGTATGAATTATGAACTAGAGTATTTCATTGAATAGCTCAAAGTCTTTGGCTATAACTTTTTCATCTGAACTCCAAATGACTTGAAACTTTGATCAATGGATTCCTAATACATTTTTCCTTCTCTGTATAAAAATTTAGAGCTATCTGAATTGATTTGAAAGTGATTGATAGGATGAAAGTGTAGAAGTCTATTGGAATGTTATGAACTGGAGAATTTTAATGAATATGCTTCGGTATTTTGATTATAACTTGATCTGTAGATTTCTAAATGAGTTGATTCTTAATTCAGATTAAACTAGAGATATATGTCTACAATTTATTGAACAATTAGAATTTTAATTCTATCTCTAAGACTATCAAAATTGGCATGAAATTGAGTCCTAACTCAGGTTGTAGCACTCCTAAAGATAGAAAACATGTCCTGTGGTTGTTAAATAAACTGTATTGATGTAGACTAAATTAGGCTAAGGTTTCTACATCAAAGTTGTAGCTTATTCTCTTAGTTTTAAAGTAGTATAAAGTTTGTAATTTTTGGATATGGGAATTGAGAGATATGGGTTGTACAACTTGAATGCATAATCATACATTAGCCAAAATTTTCAAATGTGCATAGTCTGTGGTATTTTGAGCATAACTCATAGAATAATGAACCAAATTGAATGATCTTGGTAGCAATAGAGACTTAAGATATACGAGAATAATTTGTTATAAGTAAGTGTATTGGATTGCTTTCTTATTGAACTATAATGAATTATGCTGATTGTGTACGAGATTTCGGACAATATTTGTCTAAGGCGTTTTGATACATAAGAATGATATTTGAAGGGCTGATTGAATGTGAATGTGTCTACCTAAATGATTTTCTAATTCTTAATTGAAAAGTTGAATGCTAGACCTAGTCTGATGACCACTGCTACTGTAACTATTACTGTAATTGATATTCAGATTGATATACTGTTATATCATATGCAAATGAAAGTGATTGAATTTGATGACTAAATCGTGGCATGCACTTCATTCCGATGCATGTAATATAAAGGAGTTGTGACTGGTGTTGCTACTGATACTGTTATTGATAAGAGCTTTAAGCTCTCGCATATGTGGTTCGAGCCTATGGCTCACTATAAACAATGAGTCACTGACTGCCTAATTGAGCCCGATAATTCGGGATACTGTAAAAGCACACAGTCACAACAATATAAAAATAAATGTGAGTCTCATGCATATCTCATCCGCATATAATTTGAATTCATTGAATGATTTGTAAAACTTTGTGAATGTCGTTATATGATTGAACTGTTTAACTGAGAAATGATTTATCTGTGATAGTATTTGATATTTGTCAAATGGATTTGAACTGTATGATTACATATTATAATTGATCTTGTTTTATGACATAAATGAACCATCGAGGATGGTTAGTCTGCTTAGTTCGCAAAACTCATTAAAATTACACCGTGCTTTTTAGGTTCAATAGTGAGACGACCTAGCTTCTAAGATTCTGTAGAAGCATATTTTGTGCCTGTTACAGTCAGATTTAGCCCAAAGGTTGGTCAGCTGGGATTGAGGACAAAGTTGTTTCTTTAGAGTTTATAGTATTCGGTGTGTACTGAGTTGTTTATGTTTATAGGATAATATAGTATAAACATGGATGATATTGTACTATATGAAAAAACGTTCATTATGGTTTTGATATAATGTGATAATATTTTGGGTTTAGAAAATGTGTGATTGATGGTTTAGTGTATGATGCCATGTTATATACAGTGAAGGTGAGATAGTTAACAAGTCATTTCTGATAGGCATGTACACGTGTATCCGTTGGACACATATGCATATGTCAATTTAGAATGAGGTGTTACAAGAGTTGTCTATTGTTTAAGGTTAGTACAAAGGTGAGGCAAATAAGCCTATTATAAGAAAGAAATAGTTTGAAGGGATTGATAGAAGTAAAGTGTCGAAGTAGAAATCTTCTATTAAAGAACCTCCAAAGTTGGAGTTGAAGAAACTTTATGATCATTTAGAGGATGCATTCCTTAAGAAAGATTTAAAACTGCCCATAATTATTGCATCAAACTGCCCATAATTATTGCATCAACTCTAAAAGAAAAGCCATTAAATGTTTTTAAGGAGCATAAAGAGGGCCATTGCTTAAAAGATCTCTAACATTAGAGGAATGAACCTTTCCTTTTACAAGCACAAGATTCTGATGGAGTAGGAGTTTAAACTAGTGGTGTAAACCTAAAGGAGTTTGAATCCTAATATCAAGGAAGTGCTGAAGGAAGAGGTAATTAAACTCCTGGATGTTGGTGTGATTTACCCTATTGTTTCTTAAATGGACTTTCAGGCCACCTTCAAGTTCTAATTTCTTTGGAAGATCAAGAGAAACAACATTCACATGTCCTTATGGTACATTCACTTATAAGAGGATGCCTTTTAGGTTGTGCAATACACTTGCTGTGTTTTAAAGATGCCTGATGACTATTTTTGATGATCTAATCGAAGATATAGTGGAGGTATTTATGGATGATTTTCTGTTTTTGGTGATTCTTTTGATTTATGCCTCCATAATTTAAAAAGAGTACTAAGATAGGCGTGAGAAAAAATTTGGTGTTAAATTGAGAAATTTTCATTTTGTGGTACAAGAGGGCATTATTTTAGGCCATAAAATCTCTTATAAGGGTATTGAGTTAGATAAAGAAAAAATTGAAACTATAGAGAAGCTACCACCTTTACCTTGGTTAAGGTTATTAGAAGTTTTTTAAGCCATGTAGGCTTTTATTAGAATATTCATCAAGTTTTTCTCTAAAATTATTGAGACTTTAACCATATTGTTAGAGAAAGTTATGCCTTTTAACCTTACTCAATAATGTTTAGAAGCTTTTACTATTCTTAAGGAAAAGTTAATGAATGCCCCGATTATAGTTGCAGCAAAATGGAATTTAGCCAATGTGTAATACAAGTGGTTTTATAGTAGGCGCAGTACTTAGACAATAAGAGGACAAACATTTTCAGCTAATTTACTATGCTAACAAGACTTTGACTGATGCCTATGGGAATTATACTACAATAGAGAAAGAATTGCTAGCAACAATTTTTACATTCGATAAATTTAGATCTTATTTAGTTTTGTCTAAGTTTGTTGTTTATACTAACCACTCTGTATTAAGATACTTGCTGAATAAATTAGATGCTAAGCCTAAATTAATTAGACAAATTTTGTTTCTACAATAATTTGATTTAAAGATTAAGGACAAGAAAAGAGTTGAAAACTTAGCAATCAACCATCTATCTCACTTTGAAAACCTAAATTTAGAGGAGCTAAATGAAGAAGGCATTAATGATTCATTCTTAAAGAGCGCCTCTATAATTTAGAGAACACAAGTGAGTTCAAAACTTGTTTTTTAGGTATTGTGAATTATTTAGTAGCTAAAATCTTAATAAAACTTCTTTCCTATCAGCAGAAAAAGAAATTCTTTACTGATTTAAGGAACTATTTTTGGAAAGATCTGTATTTGTTTCATATTTGTCCAGACCATATAATGAGAAGATGTGTATCTCACTCCAAAGTGTGGAAGTTTCTAGAACATTATCATGTCAGACTTACCAGAGGGCACCATAGTGTGAATAGGATCCCTTAAAAGATCCTTGAGTCAGGTTTTTATTGGCCTCAGTTTTAAGGATGCCCAAAGGTATGTAACTTTTAGTGATAGATGCCAATCACCCTCAAACTAGTGGCCAAATTGGGGTAGCTAATAGGGACTTGAAATAAACTTCGGAGAAGATTGTAGAGCATCAGAGAAGAGATTGTTCAATAAAGTTAGATGACACTCTATGGACTTATAAAACAACATATAAAACACTAATTGGCAATACACATTATAAACTTGTCTATGGAAAAGCATATAATCCACAGAATTAGAACATAAGGCATATTGGGCCATTAAGCTCATAAATTTTGAGCTTCAACTTATAGGTGAGAATGGAAACTTTCAAGTTAATGAATTGGAAGAATGAAGATTGATGGCTTACAAGAACTCCAAAATGTAGAAGGAGAGCTAAAAATATCATAACTAGAGGATCAAGTAGTCAAAGCAATTTAAGGAGGGAGATCAAGTTCTTATATACAATTCCCATCTAAAATTGTTTTTGGTTAAGCTTAAATCAAGATGGTTCGAACCCTTCATAATGAACAAAGTACTTCCATATGGCATAATCAAGGTAAGTCATCAATATAAAGGTAACTATAAAGTGAATGGGTATCAATCGAAGTTATATCTTGGAGGTAAACTTGATGGCAGTATTGAGGATATTAATCTAACCAAGTCACCTTAAAATTTGAAAGGTACGTCGAGCTAAAGACATTAAACTATCTTTTACTTGAGAAGCAACCTAATAATTAGTATAGATTTCATTTTCATTTTAGAGTTAGTATAGGATTTTGTTGATTTTTGGTGTGTTTTATGTTAGGATATAGTACATCCTTATTTGATTATGCAAATTGTGTTACGGTATGTATGTTGAATTTTGTGACATTGAGTGAATAGTTTTTAAGGTTTTAAAGAATTTTTATGGTATATATGGTCATGTGCATGCTCATGTATATGCCTGTGTATACCTAAATTTCATTACAACATATACACACATACACAAATATCTATACAGTCCAGGGACACGCTGGTGTATAACTTACACAGACAGTTACATGACTGAGTAAGTTTTTTATCTTTCACAAACTCATATATAACATACATGCCTATGTCCCTTCTAATTTCATTCATCTGTGACTTACACAGTTAGTTACAAGGCTATATAACTGATCTTGTAAGTCTGTATCAACTCTTAAGAAAATCTTATCTTTATTTTCTAAAATTTTTGGTATTTTGTCAAGTTTGGGGATTTTCATCCCCAAAACACTAGGGTGATGATGTAGTTCCACATTAGAATGATTTAACCTATTTTTGATTCTTGATTTTCAATTAGAATTTGAAGTTCATCCTTGTCCATATGAATTGTTAAATTAATTTGATGAATTGCATGAGAATTGGATGATATTTTATTTAGGGTATGTTATTTTGCTCACTATATGTTGAATTGTGATGATTTTTGTTAAGTTAGGATTAGTTTATTGTTTTCTAGTAATTAGATGTTGTTTTCTAGTTTAATTTAAAACAAATTTTGTATTTTGCATGAATTAAGTGTTAATTTTATTTAGTATAGGTTTAATTTTTAGATTATATCAGTATATAGAATTCCATACTGTACTGGCCGGTACATATCGTACTGGCCGAAAAACGGTACCGGAATCCTAATTTTGGTACCGAGTTTAAATACTGGTCGATACCAGCCAATACTAGTTGGTACCGGCCGGTATTATAAATATCGGTCAATACCGAAAAATTAAAAAATCTAGGGACTAAATTGCAAAATTTTTAATTTTAAATTTTCAAAAAAATCAAAAAATTTTTAAATTTTTTCTTTCCCGCATCTGCACCCCCCCCCCAACCCTT
>JANZXR010000172.1:15347181-15367358 GCA_027575705.1 Erythroxylum echinodendron
CACAAAGCACATTAATACTTTGAAATACCATCTGAAAATTAACAAGTCATAACTTTCAACCTCAAAATCAAAAAATGACATACTTAGTGGAGATGGAAAGCTAACAAGAAAATCTACAACTCTCATGAAGACCAATTTAGCCAAATTTGCCTAAATCAACCCAGATAAATTCACAAAGTTTCAGGTCACTAAATTCTCAATCTACTGTTCATTCCTACACATGTTCTCACATTCATGTCCAAATTTGAAACTATTAAAGACAAAATTAAACATCACTTCCTTCACAAGAATTGTAGCCAAACTCCTCAAGTTTAATTCAAGATAAAATTCATCTCAATAGCACAACCACATAAAAAGTTATAATAAAATCATTGACACTAGCACAAGTCAAAATTTCCAGATTTTCATCCTAACCTTTCTTCTACTTCTTCCATACCATTTCTTCACCTATAACCACTCAAGTCACCCAAGATGTCAATCACAACAAATCAAAACCTCCTCTTGAACATGTATCCCCAAAAATGTCGGCAACCTATACTCCATCATTTATCCATTTCTACACTCATTTAACACATCAATTAATATCCAAAACATCTAAATATCACTAATTTACATTCCTCAAATTCTACCTCATCAATCATCAATGAAGACAAGAAATTCACACACACACACACCCAATATATTTTAACACCATTTTCATACAATTTAATGTCCAAACATCACCAATACTGAAATAAATGACAAAACCATAAGAGAAAGTATGTTCCTTACCTATTAAGCTTCCACTCCTTCAATTCTTCAAAATTTCACAAATTCTCTACTCTTCACTACCACATACGACCATATCATCATCTTGAGGGAGTGAGGTTTTGGTTAGGATTTTAATGAACCACAAGAAGAGAAAGCAAGGTGAAAGGGAGTGGAAAAGATGATTAAAAAGTCAAAGAGAACAAGGGAGAAGAGAGCTACGGATATGGAGAATTCTCACTTAAGACATCACTCACCATAAACAAGAAGAAGACAATAAGAAGCATCGTGAAAGACAAAAAGATAGGATGATTATTATTAATGAACAAATAAGGTGGCATGGTAGGCAAGTGACATGTGTCACTTGTCACATGTCACATGCTTAGTGCCCTTCCAAAAACAATTCAATTTCTACTCCAATTTTTCTCCAAAATTTCAATGGCTAAAATCAATAATTCCTAAATTCATGTATCTACATTTCCAGTGCCATTGGACAGTCATTTTCACTACCGGTAAACTATTATTCTGCTACTTGGCATTTTTCCTAGTCCAGAAATGACCCCGAAAATTTTCCGAAAAAAATTTCTAAAATTCTCCAAAAATTCAAAACTCACAAAGATACACTCCAATTTAAATTTTCAAGCACAAAAATCATAATTTTCATACCAATTACATTTATTAACAAATATACCGGGAAATGTCATGAATGCATGTACAATCATTACATATGCAAAATTCACTATTCACGTGCATATATAAATGCATGAACATAGTTAAACAATTTTAAACACTCCTAATCCGTTCCAAATTACTATCTTACCCTTCCCATCGGTGATGGGATTTTATAGAAAACGTCGTTGTTTTACTCTTAAGGCAAAACGACTTCGTTTTATTAGTGTAGAATAATATAAAGATGAGCAAAACGACGTCATTTTGCTCCTGGCCAGCGGATGGGATACGGGCCAAAGGCCAAGTTGCTCGGCTCAGGCCACAGCTTGATCCGTCTACCGCTATCCGTGGCCCATGATTCATCGATCGTGGCCCGACCCGTTATTTCATGGGCTATATCCAATCGGCTCGTAGCTGGCCCGTGGCTCGGTTTGACCAGGTCAAACCTATTGACCAAGGGCTAGCTATGCCTAATCGGATAAGATATTTCGTGTATGATAATATGTATTTGAATTATAGGTAACTGAGTTATTGGGCTATTAAGTATGCTTAGTTAGTCACCATTATTCTAGGTGGACATCTGCACGTAAGAACAATAAAACTTTTGTTAGTCACATTAGTAAATTAGTAATGAGATTAATATTTTAAACTTAACTGTTAAATTATAAAAATATTAGCCACTCAATTAAAAAATTAGAGCACTAAATTAAAAAAGTAACAACTATTCAATAAAAAATATAAAAAAGAATATATATAATTTGTTAATTGTAGCGAAGGCACGAGATACAGTATGAATTGACGATGATTTCAAATCGAAATTACAAGTCCGTAATTGTAATAGTAGGTACGTTTGTTAGGATCGCCTCTGAAAGGGTACGCCATGGGCGTCGCCATGGTGAAGCTGTGGCATTATTGAAATTGGTAGGTGATGATGTGAAATTACATCCAATTGTTCTTTGTTTCTTTAAATTCAACCTCGATTTTGTAGCTGTTGATGCAAAAAGATTCCTCATCTTTGGTCGGTTACATCCAAATCACAAATGAGGGCCATACTTATGGCAATAAATGTAACATTCACTGTTCACACGCTTTCTTTTAACTACTTCTTCAATAAGTGTCGTACAAATTTTGATTTATTTTTGGTTCAAAAAGAACTTGTAAATACATTGTTAATAAAAATATGTTGAAATATAAAGGTAGGAATAATTTTAAAAAAGGTTTGGATTAGGCATAGTATATATATTGATTAAAATTTACAAGTATAAAGAATGAAGGATTCGAATATATGGATTATCAAAAAAGAAAGGAAGAGGCTGGTTTAGTTTAGGTAAGAAAATTTTGGTTGTTGAAAGGAACGGGTTCCTGAAATTTGAAAATGGGGAAATTGGGCTTTCGCTTGCTATCTACTCACTGGACCAAGGTCCAGTGAGTTTCAATAAATATAAAGTTTCAAGGGAAACCCTAAAACTTGGAAAGGCTCATCGCTTCCTAGTTGCGCGTGTTGCACTTGCAGAACAATCGCCAGAATCAGAGGACCTTCTTACTCTTCCACACTAACAAGGTGATTTGAATAATGACGCGACTGTTTCTGGAGTTCTAAAACCTAGGTGACTGGCTGCCGTATGATTAGAGTCCCTGTCTCCTGTTTGTGTGGATATGCTACTTTTACTAAGAGTCAAGGTGACTAATTAGCCAATCACACTTTAGCCAGTCTTGGCTGTTTTGCTGTGTGAATGGTCAGTAAGTCACCCAAACTATAGTTGTTGGTGGTCGTAACTCATAATAGTCTTCATCGATTATGGGTTCTTAATCGGATCCACTAACTACATTTTATAGAATGACCTCTACTTCTAAATTTCTAGTGTTTGATTATGATAAAGTAATTCACTTCCATAGCCGTTCTTTGATTATCTCATCCAGTTCTTTCTTGCGCGCAGAAAAGATTTGGTGATGATATCAGCTTGGGAATTAGGCCTGGTCCAAAGGCAAAATCTGCTTGCTCCATGAGCCTTCATTATACTGTTACCGTGTATTGATATATGTTGTAATAGTCAATCTGGCAATTAAATAGTATTCGATTGTGTAAGAATGTTTGTATTGAGACTGCAAAACCCTTTTATTAATTCATACAATTAAAGATATTTGTGAGATCTCTCATTGTTTGGAGACTGGAGTCTTTAGAAAAAATGATTACCATTGTTAGGGTCATTTTGAAGAAACACATTCTTAGATCAGTTACATCATGTAATAAAGATTACCATTGTTAGGGTCATTTTGAAGAAACGCATTCTTGGATCAGTTACATCATGTAATAAAACTTTTGTTTGTCTTGAAAAGAATTTTTGAGTACTGGGAGATATTATGAAAATGAATGCCAATCCTTTAACGTGAAAAAGCAGCGATCCTTGATCTATCCCTTTTGTTCGTTTCTCATGTATACTCTCTACAAGTAACATGGTATGTATAGGTCTACCATTTATAAACCAACAATTCTTATGAGATCAAACCACTTGGTGGGTGGACCCCCCATTCTCAAAGATCCAAAAGCGATGAAACCAAAGATGATATGCGAGTGCGACGCCGACTACCCTTTTTGACCTTGCTTTGCTTTCCCTCCGTTCCAAACAATTCATAAATCCTACGATGCTGTTTATACTGTCCCTAGAATACCTTACCCGCTAAGTTATAATGGGACTGCGACCCCGTTAAAATGGAACTTAAAAGAAGCCGACCCACGAGGACAGACAATGTGTATTGACAGTCGGCTTATGTTTGGTTTGGGTGTCTAGAGCCCTTGTATCGTGGGTGTAATTTCGCCCGCAAAACCCTAGCGAGAAACAATCTAGAAGGCTACCTGCTGCTGGGATTGCATAATGGTATTGCTCTTGCTTTACTGTTTTATAAATATGTAATGTTGATGCTTCGTAAATCTCATCTTTTCAATAGTGTTTTCTCGTGGAGTTGCCTGTCTTGCTTTTTGTAATCGGTTCAGTTTGCGTTTCCTAATTGGGTGCTGGTTTTGATTTGGAGACAAAGCTCGCGTCTTTTATTGATTCTACTGCGTTTAATTCTTGATAAATTAATTACCCAATAGGGCCCTCTCTCTCTTTTTTTCCCTTCCCTTTCTTGTCATTTTAAATGAATTTGTCCATTGGCTGGAGTTAAATAATCTTAAGTTTTCCACTGTGTAGTTTTAGGGACTCCCATTATTGTATATAATTACAGTTGCAATAGAATGATAAGTGTTAAAGATTGAAAAAAAATGCAGTATCAGGTTAAGGTTCGCAAGGAGTTACTCTTTAGGATCTTCTGTATCAAACTGAACCTAGCAAAAATTAGATAAACAGGTTTTGCTGTGTACTTTATAGATGAAAGAAACAGAGAGGGCCCTTAGTCAAAGGAACTGCATGGTTCTGGATGAAGTTTTCAAGTTTATTGTTTAATATGTTGGGTGTAGGGTGATATATTTTGAACCATAAATTAAATTTTTCTTAAAGATTAGGGGAATTTGGATTATATGTGCATTACAATGCATATTTTAGAGTTCTAGACACTATATTTTATAATTCACAGGAAGGCAGTCAATTTAAAGGTTCAAGAAATTTCTTTTCTATTTAAGATGTATTATTGACTCTTTGACAGTCTTATGAATGACAAGAACTTGTGTGTGTAGTTAAGATTTGGCATTGCAATGCCAGGCACATAGCGAGCAGATACATTCACAGCATGTAACTAGTTTGGCAGTGTATTCATTTGTCTTAATTGTATGGCTTGGCTATAATGGGAATAACATCTATGATGGAAATGGTGTATTTGTAAACTAACCATGGTTTGCTGTTGTGATACACTTCGGGATTTTCGTACCCTGATACATTTCGGGATTTTCCTACCCTTTTTTCAATTATTATTTTTTATGTGCCAGACCTAGGTTTCTCCGCCATCCGTGCTCCTTCCGCTATTGTTGTATATATTCTGTGATTTGTCTCCAAGAATACCATTTTACACCTGCAGTGTCGGTGGATTCAGCCTTTCACCAGGATTACGCTTATTGATCAAGATCAAGTAGCGTGTTAGCTTAATCAATGGTTGGCTAGATTCCCCCTTTTCCCATTGGTGACCTGTCTTTCTGTCGAGAGCTAAAACTCTTCATTGTGATTGAATGAGACTACTTGAATTGGATGGGGGCTTTGTAACTGGTTTGTATATGGTTATGCATGCTATGCATATGTATGCATATTCACTTAACATTATGAATTTGAACTTGGTGTATGACATGCTTAACCATGACTTTGGCATTACCTTGCAGTGAACAAAATGAATGTCTACCAAGTGTTGGAACCAACTCTTAAGGCCATACTTGATGCAATCCAACCTTTAAGTGATGATTGCCGGGTGCGATTTGAAATTATTCAAGAATTGCAAGATGTTGTTAGATCTGTGGAAAGTCTTAGAGGTACTGCTACAGTCTTGTGCAGTTATGCTAAGATATTGAAAGCCAATTATTGATGATTGTGTACAAAAACAACTTACATGTTCAAAATCTTAAAGATGGTCTGTATACATACTCGAATAGTAATAAATTCAGTAAAATCATCCTGGAACATCATTATGAACAACTATGAATCTTCTGATTGACATCCCCTTATTAAAGCAGTGCTAAAGGTTTCTATTTTCTTTCTATTTTGCAGCTGTTTTCTTTTCATTTCTTGAATCTTATGCTGTAAAGTTATGTGAGGTCCCAATGACTTTACATGCAATTTATTACTGAATAATATATTTTCATTTAATTTTCAAATATGAGAACTATGATTTATGATTCTGATTTGACTTTGGCCTGTACAAGAGGATGCTGAGAAAACTTGGAACTTACAAAGTTTGTTGGTTTTAGCTTAAATTAACGTTGAAGAAGAAACTTTCTCTAATGAAAGAATAAAATGTATGTGAAGATGCGTCATATCTTGTTTTTTTGTTCCTTTTCACCTATATGCCATTGTTTCTTATAACTGGAGAACTATTATCATTTGTCAGTTCAAACAGTGACCATACATCAACTTTTGAGTTGATTACTTAATTGATGTGAATAGGGGCAACTGTGGAACCATTTGGATCTTTTGTATCTAATCTTTTCACTCGTTGGGGAGACTTGGATATCTCGGTCACTCTATCCAACCGTTCCTGTATTTCATCTACAGGGAAGAAGTGCAAACAAAAACTACTTGGAGAATTGCTAAGAGCATTGAGGCAGAAAGGTTTTAGTATCATGATTTTCTCTTGCTTTCCCCACAGAACGTTTTTACGCTACTTGTGCATAAGATCCTGGAAATATGATAATTTTTTATTTTGCCATTTTTCTTGGTGAAGTGGAGTTAAAAAACCTTTGTCGAAATCTTGTAGAACTTGAATTGTTGCTCTTTTTATTTGTATTAAAGATGTTTTTGTCGCTTGCCTCTCCTGCATAGGTTCCAGACTGGATGCTACTTATGATACCTGATTTGTTACTTTTGAAATATGTTTGTTCTCATTTTAGTGGTACAATTGTTTTTTGTTTTTTGCCTCATTTTCCTAGTCTCTCTTCCCAAAACAGAAGCTACTTTTGGTTATGTTGTATGTTGATGGAGAGAAGACTTGTTGAGTCAATAATGATTTAGTATTTTTGTGTTCTAGTTTAGTAGGAAGGCTCTGAGGATAAGAGGTTTCCCTTACTAGTGTTATTGTTCTCATATATAAGAAAATCTGTCTCCAGGTGGATGGCACAGGTTGCAATTTATCCCAAATGCAAGGGTTCCAATTTTGACATCTGAGAGTGCCCATCAAAACATTTCTTGTGATATTTCAATTGATAACCTGCATGGTCAAATTAAGTCCAAGTTGTTGTTTTGGATTAGTGAGATAGATGGACGCTTTCGTCAAATGATCTTTCTGGTATGTTGGAAGACCAAAGGACATTTAGGGTTCTGAGGGAGGACTCTTCTCTTTAAATTATTCTTGATTGTGCAGGTAAAGGAATGGGCCAAAACCCACAACATCAATAACCCTAAGGCAGGGACATTCAACTCTTACTCCCTTAGTTTGCTTGTCATCTTCCATTTTCAGGTGATTATACATCTGTAGATGCAGACATATTGTGCTGCTCTTATGTACACCTGTGTACTAGAGGGGCTCACCTCCTCCGTTACCTTTACTCTCTTAATGTTTAATAGTTCTTGGGGATGATTGCAATTAACATTTTGCTTCACAAATATTTTTGACTTGTACTTGCTTGGTCTTGTATATTCGGTACCACATCTTGGTGATTTGCTAGAACTATTCCATGATTGTTACTTTTCCCCCTTTTCCTGTAGACTTGTGCTCCAGCAATTTTACCTCCTCTTCAAGCCTTGTACCCAAGAAGTGCTACCAACGATCTTATAGGTAGTTATTCTATATTCTATTCTTAGATTTATGTGCTCTTGCATTACCATGTCTGAAGTTGAAGGCCGTGAAACTTGAGAAAATCTGTTTTTTGAAGGCCGTGAAACTTGAGAAAATCTGTTTTTCATATTACATGGAAAATTGACTCTTGTTGGTCTTATGGTTTGAAGTATCTGATATGGCTTGTTTTCCATGGGCTTCTTGTAGGCTTAAGAGCTGATGCTGAGAGAAATATTGCAGAAACTTGTGCTTCTAATATAATGGAATATAGATCAAGCAAATACAGAGCTATCAATAGAAGTTCTTTGTCTGAGCTTTTCCTTTCATTTCTTGCCAAGGTAATTATTGTTTGAACCTCCATTTTAGTTGGTCTTATTCTAATGGTATGTGATTCAGAGAACGTATGCTGAGATTTGTTTCAACTATCTTTCTATGTAATTGACTGTTTGCATATCAGTGCATATAATTTGGTGTGCTTGAACTTGTTGAAATTCTGTTCTTTTCGTATTAACCTTTTCCTTAGTGATTTACTTATGATTGTATTGATGCAGTTTTCCGACATTCATTTGAGGTCTAAGGAACTAGGAATTTGTCCTTTTACAGGACAGTGGGAAGATGTGAAAAGCAACATGAGATGGTTGCCAAGAACTTACTCATTATTTGTATATCTCTTTGTCACTCTCCGTTCATCTCACTTGAACAAAACATTAATTCCTAACGCAGCTGGTTTTTTCTTTTCCCACTGTTCAAAACTGATTAGATTGAGGATCCATTTGAGCAACCAGAAAATACTGCAAGAGCTGTCAGTGCTGGAAACTTGATTAAGATATCTGAAGCATTTCAGACAACCTATCAGCAACTTGCCACAGCCAATCAGACTCGGATTTCTATCCTTGGCACATTGGTCAGGCCCCATATATCTCATTTCATTGCTGGAATTCCTGTTGGGAGCCAAAGCTATCCTAATGTTCAACATGGTTCAGCTTGTCCAGTTCGCGGTGCAATACATTCACCATTGAACAGTACAAATATTAGAAAGGATGGGCGTCCTAACAGAAAAGAAAATTACTCTAGTAATTCGGCCAGGCAAAACCCAGGCATTCATCCCAAGAATTCGAATGTGCAACAGCAGGAAAGGTTTTCAAACAAATCTACCAACCAAAGACCTGGCAAACAATATAACAGTCCTGTCCAGCATGTTTGGAGGCCGAAACCTTATATTTGAAGTGCTAAAAGCTTCAACATGACTATTCCATCAGGGATTTTGAGATTGATGAACGATGCATCTTAGTTTGTTTGTTGGGGCCGAATTGGCTTTAAGCATCAAAATTTCTTGAGAATTGGCCACTCTGGCACCAACCCGGTCAATTTTTATGATTACCTTATTTTGAACAGTTCATGTTTGTTTTCTAATAGTCCCTTGAAATGATTGTGCTTCATTCCTTGATCCTACCTTATTCTTTTTGGTTCATTATCTATAAGAATGACAGGGAGTGCAATGGAACTTTAGAAAGAAGAAGGCTTTTACTTTTAAGTTATTGCAATTGTATTGCAGAGTTAAACAGGTTTAAATGCCTCCCTCCCACCGCTGGAGCATCCTTGCGGTGAACCTAAATATTGTCAGTATGACAATACAATGCCCTCACCAACAATAAAGGCAACGTCCGTTTCTAGAAATGAGAATGCAAGATGTAAATCAAAATTTCCTGGTTGGTTAATAATAAGTTGAACAAACTTTCTTTCCTCTGCAAATCAAATGCCCTCCTGATGCTATTTTCTTCACAATCTTTGGTGTGAAATTGAGCTTTATCTGATATTTACATGATCACCATTAGCTTCTAAATTACATTATCTCAGCTAAGCAAAAGGTGTTTATCACATGTCAAGATCCTGTAACTTGCATGAGGACCCTCAGAAGTGTCGCGCAAAGTTGCTTGCCAACCCATAGCATTTGCGATCTCTTGAAGTTCATCCATGACTTCAAGAGAATCAAGTATATATACCTTGCCACCAGGCCTAAGTATGCGGTCCATCTCAAGCATGATTGTGGACATATTACATCTGATGCAAAGAAGTAAGCCAGTTAAAGTCCTTATCAGCACCTTAAAAGATAGCTTGTTTGTCTATTCAACAAAGTGCGAGATACCTTTTCCTTTCAACAGAAAAGAGGCCAGCTGCGTGCACAAAATCATAGGTTCTTGGATATGTATCAAATGGCTCGCACCTGGTAAATCCGAAGAAATACTTTATGCAAATTTTATATGAAGACAAGTGATCAAGGGGTGAAGGGATTGCTAAGTGTCAACAAGAACGTTCAATATCAAAACTCTAAATATGAATCCAACCCTTGGCAATTTAATCAGGGACAAGAGGTAATACCAGTCATGCCTAACTCCTACGAGTCCACGATCATATATAACAGGCAATGTATTTGGTCCACTAACTGGAACCACGTTCATGACCCAGCAATCAAGTCCTAGATCAATCAATGCAGCTGCAAATCTACAAAAACCAACAACCGTAAAGTAAAATAATGGAAATTTGTAATTGAATAACTGAAAATTGAGCTCAATAGACATATTACCCTCCAAAGCCAGCTTTCATATCCAAAAAATTTCTTAATTTCAACTCCCTCCAGTGCCAAGCACGCACATATCCATCTATTGTTTCATGCCAATATTTTGACTCTGCCTTGAACAGCTCCTCTCTTGCTATGTGCGCATCAATTTGTATGCTCTGGAGCCTATCTGGAGGACTGTGCAAACGGGCAGGCCATGCTGTAACATTTGCCCCGTAACCATCCTCAGGAAGCCGAGAAATGCATGACTTCAAATCAGCATACCTAATAGCATGGAACAAACAAGCTATAATGGGTAATACCTAATATCTCATGAGAAGAATTAGCATGGAATTACTGATCTATATATTCTTTTCCACAAAAATACCAAATGAGTATCTGCATAGCCTATCTTGGAGAAGAAACTTGTAGAAAAACACCAAGCATATGAGACAGAAAGCAGCTGTTTCACAAGTCTTTTGAAGTTCCATGAAGAAAGACTTGAAAAAAAAAAATACAATTGGTCAAGAATTTCTTAAATTGCTATCACAAGGGTTCAAGCAGTTCCTTAGTTGCTGTCACTTTTTCTTAAATGCGCCAAGTAGAAAGGCATTACAAGGATGTATTGAAGACATGTAAATATGGTGAAGGTACCAAACATTGTCGGGGTCGTCATCTTGATCACATAATGGAGGTGTTGTTACCGCATCTCGGCTTAAGTAGCAGCCATTACTGATGGGCTTTTTCCATATTGCAATATATCCTTCCTTCTTTACAAGCTCCCAGCAAAGACGACTAGTAAGGTTAAGCATCTCTGAGTTTACAAATGTTTACAAAACAATAACCAATGAGCCAAATCTAATTGTAAAAAGATCAGGCAATGTAAAATGATTCTTCATTAACCCGATATGCCTGAACCCTATATGTCTGCATCTGAGGTTTGATTTGGGGGTTCTATTAGGGTTTATATTCATCATTCAAATATAAATAGCCATGATCATATTAAAAACTTAAAACTGATCTATGATACCACCAATAACAGGGGATGATCAAGGAATACAGTTCATTCATGAAATGACCTGGGGAGAGAAAATTAATTGCCAACACAAAACCTTTCAGAAGCTAAAACCTAATAACCAGTTTAATGAGAATTTGATTTTTACCTTCCCATTGTTCTCCTAGGATCTGCTCGTGTTTGTAAACTGGCTGTGCAGCCCAAGCAAAGTACCCTCCTGCCCGAAGCATTCTATTGACCTCAAGGAGCAAGATTCCATCTTCATATTATGCATAAATGGCAAAGGGGCAATATGTCATGTAAAACGTGAGTTAATAATGATGAATAGCTCAAAAAGAATCAGCGAGATAATTGACCAGGCAAGTACTTAAAAATGTCAGGAAAACCTTATTATTATGTACTACAAAAACATTTGTTACGCAGAGACCAAGGAATTTAATTTCAATAAATAAAAGGAAGAATTTAACGCAATCTTTTCAATAGTAAAAGAAGAATATAGCAGGTAAAACTTGCAAGCTTAGAAGCATAAAGCATGTGGAACTTGTAAGATTAGAAGCATAAAACATGTAAAACTTTTAAAGATTAGACGCTTAATGCATGCAAACAAGATTCACTAATCAACCTCACATTTCAAAAAGCAATAAAATGATCCCTAAGTTCACATATACTTAATCCTTTGGCTATACTGCCAGAAGCTAGTTCAAATTCAATAGGCATACCATCACGAGTCCAGTTGATTCTGCATCTTGAACAATGTACCAATTCAAAGGCTTGACTTGGGTACAACAATCGGCGAGTTGCAAATGCAGCCACCATTGCAGGTACACCACGCTCAAGAGCAAATTGAATCTGGTTCTCATGAATATCTTTGGGAGCTATTGACATGGTTAAGACGTTTCTCGAGAACAAATAGGCACCAAAACTTGCAACACCACAACCAATATCCAGAACTACTCGAGTGTGATTACCAAATGCAACATCTGGGACCATCTACATATTGAAGAAAGACGCATTATAAATCAAGTGGATCGAATATCAAGCCCAGAGACAATGCTGACATAAGGCATTGAAAACCTCGGCAATCTGATCCAAGTATTTATCTGCACCATGAATGAACTGTGTACCCCCACCAGGAAACCTGAATTTGTCCTTCGCTTTGGACATCCAGTTTTGTCCCCCTTTATCCTCAACCAGACGGGTGTGAGGAACATTAGTATACCATACCTGTATGAAGTGACATATACCAATTAAAATCTTGGACAAAGCAGGCTAAAAGGAGTTTTGGGAAAGATGAGAATAAGCTAATAAAAAAATAAATTTCACAAAGAACGAGATGTCCACCACTCAAAGTCAAACGAACTTCTCATTCAAACTCTAATCATATTGAATCGTTATTCCGTTGCATTCAAACGGGTTAGGAAATTCAAGCAGATTCCACAAATTGCGAATTTTTTCAATTCCAATGCACGGAAAGACACCGAAGATAATATTAAAAGAAACCAAAAACCTAAGCAGAACACAAGATATCTATTTTTCCAAAAGAAATGCAGAAACCATTTCCCAGATACACAAGCAACTAACCAACACTTCAATGCCAGACCATCATCAAACTCAACAAATTCCCTAGTCAATTCACCTTTTCAATTTGTTTTTCAATTATTAACCTTTTCATTACAAAACAACCAAAAACAAAACATCTAATTCAGCTCCATTTGCTTTACAACAAACAAGTCATAGCCACTCGTACCTCGTCGCGACTCTTAGGCCAAGGAATCGGCTGCCGGTACCCTTTAGGCGGCGGAACCAAACAATACAACCCCTTATCTTTCTCCGGACAGTGCCTCTCATATTTCTCCCCTCTCTCCGTTGAATTCAATCTCTTAATAGCCTCTACATTGTCCAAACAAGGAATATACTCTCTCCTACTCTCTTCACAAAGCGCAAATCTTTTAAGTCTAACCCTGGACTCCTCATTCCGCTGAGTCTCTACCTCAGTCTCATTCCCCAAATTCTGCACAACCTCCGGATCAAACTCCCCAACCTCAAACTCATCTCTCATCTTCCCATCACTGTCAATTATCCCAAACGTCCGAGACGTCGTAGGAGGAGATCCTCCCGGCGACACTGTCTTGGCGGCGACGATTTGGGGCTGGTTTTGTGAAATGAGTTGAGTGACGTTAAAGTCCTTAATGAAATTAGGCGAAGTACCGATAGACTGGCGAGGGGTAGAGAAGAAGACGAGCTGTGGGTAAGCGCCATTTGACCAATGCTTGCCGAAGTAAAAGAAGGTAAAAGAGATTAGAGAGAAAGCTGCGATCTTTAAGAGCGGGGGGCTTTTGAAGAGACCCATGTGATGTGAGCAAGCAATATACCAGTTACAAGTGTAGTTCAAAAGCGAGTTGATTGTTTCTTATACTGGAAATTACTGGCAGCACTAGTGATTGTATGATTAGATTAAATTGACGGTTGGTTCGTTTTTTGTTTCTCAACTGAACCCAAAACGGCGGGTTTAATTTCAACGTTCCGGCGCCGGTACGAAATCCTTAATTATCAAATTTACTTGAATATTTTTATTTTCTAAAAACATGTGTAAAATAAAAGGTTAAATAAATAAAAGCACAATCTTGGAGTTGGAGTGTTCCAAAATAACCTAAGCAGATAAAAATTCAATCTCTCGCTGCAGTTCGGCACCACCAAACAGGTGCAAAGAGCAAAAGCGTTATTAAGGTCTTCATTAATGTATTTCAGTTTCAACGCACGTCTCTCTCTCTCTCCTCTTCTTTTCTTTTCCCTTTTATAGCAATTTGAAAGCAAAATCGAACCTTTCCCATTTTATGCTTTCTCCCTCGCGCCCGCAATCCATATAGTTGTCGTCTCTCTTCTCGGGCCAAATCCACCACCAATTTTTACTCTTCGTCAATTTCTTTCCCTCTCTTTACCAATTCCTGCTTTGCGAACCCTAATATTATAGTTTTTACACCAGTTGCTTCTAGGGTTTGTGGATTCTGTACTTACTGTGAAATCTGTTCCAATTTATGCGTTTTGCGGCCCTAAGACGGGTCTATGCATCGGTAACGGTACGTTTCATTGAAATCCGATTGTAATTCCTGCGATTTTATGGGCAAGAGCTGAGGCTTTCGCAAAAGGTTTGAGCTTTACAAATTTAATTAGTAATAATGGGCGAGTTGATGCCCGATCTCGATAAGGAATCAGGCTCAAAGTCGATAAACGAGACGGTGAATGGGTCGCATCAGTTCACAATTAAGGGTTATTCGTTGGCGAAGGGAATGGGAGCAGGAAAATGCATATCAAGTGATATATTCACGGTGGGTGGGTATGATTGGGCAATTTATTTCTACCCTGATGGTAAGAATCCGGAGGATAGCTCCATGTATGTGTCAGTGTTTATTGCTTTGGCTAGTGAGGGGACAGATGTGAGGGCTTTGTTTGAGCTGACGTTGGTTGATCAGAGTGGCAAGGGGAAGCACAAGGTGCATAGTCACTTTGATCGTGCTTTGGAGAGTGGACCTTACACACTCAAGTATAAAGGAAGCATGTGGTAATGTTTCCTTTTTATACTTCATTTTATGCTTCTTTTGTGTATGGTTAATTCTGTTGCTAGACACGGATCTAATTTTCTCGATTTAAATGGGGATATAACAGTGGCTGTGGACTAAAATTTGTGAACTTTTTGTGGAAATAATATTGTAGTTATCATAACTCAGGATTGTATTTAAGGTAGATGGGGGATAATTTTATGTGGCGAAAATAATTGCCAGTGTCAGGATAACATGCCTCTTTGCCATTTAGTGCGTTAATGTGATAGAAATTAAATTAGTGCATTCTATTGTTGTCCAGTGCTCCTGTGAGTTGATCCTCTTCTTTGGTTGGAAGGAGAGGAGGGTGCTGGGTATGAGGTTGACATTGACTCCGAACATCTTGAGAAATTAACGTTCCTTCACTTGTCTCTTCTTTGTCAATTGCAGGGGCTACAAGCGTTTCTTTAGAAGAACAAGCTTAGAAACATCTGATTTCATAAAGGATGATTGTCTTGTCATGAACTGTACAGTTGGAGTTGTTAGAACTCGTCTTGAAGGACCAAAACAATATTCCGTTCATGTCCCACCTTCCAATATGGGTCAGGGATTTAAGGACGTGCTTGACTCTGAATTCGGTTGTGACATAGTCTTCGAGGTTGGAGGTGAAACTTTTAAGGCCCATAAGTTGATCCTTTCTGCTCGTTCTCCTGTATTCAAAGCCCAGTTCTTTGGGCCTGTTGGAGATCCTAAGCTTGATAAAGTAGTTGTGAGGGACATCAATCCTTCAATCTTCAAGGTAGGGCTCTTCTTCTTCTTGGTTTAATTCGCCTGTTTCTATTTGTGATTGCATGATAGAAACAGACCATAATTGTGCACTTAAATATCCTTCCATCAGATTTTGGTTCAGATTTTCATTTCTTGGATTTCATTTCCTCATCCTTCCATAACGTTGCTCGCTGATTATATGTGAACGTCACTTTGGTAAAGCTTTTCTTGAAGATTCGATCAAACTTTGTACACTGGTAGTTATGTTTGGTTCTTGTCCATCATCCTTAATCCTATAATCTAGGTTGTATCTCAAAAACGTTATTGTTGATGACTCAAACTTTGTGATCCCAGAATTTTGTTCTAATGTTAAGTGGAACTTTTTATACCTGGAGTGTATGATTGAGTGCTACTACTTGATTAAGTGCTAACTAATTATAGAGCCTGAGATTTCTACCTTAATGGGATGTAATGAATCTAATTGCTAAGTCATTGGGCTTCTCTAGATCATCTTTGAGTGAATTCGATGTATTCTTTCCTGGGTGTGTTGTTTGGTTTTTCCTGGGCTGAATGCATGGTAGTATCAAGTCGCTTAAATTTTCTGAACTTGTCAGTGGTGAGTTGTGTTTGTGACTTTTGCTCAATATGTATCTGGTGTTCTAACTGTATCATTCAATGATGAGTTCATTTCATGTCATATAGATAAGGAGCGAGATATTGTAATGTAGCCGGAGAATCCGCCGTTTCGGCTACCACAATATTATAGTCCATTGCCCCTCTTTCCTCCAAAGTGGTTGAAAATTTTTCTTCATTTTACTATTTAATAACTCATAATCATATTTTGGTAACTAAATATTTGATACTTGATAATTTAAAACATACTTTTCAAGTAAACGTATCAGGACTGAATTTTTTTTTTCCTTTTTACTTGTCTTGTAATAGAATCCCCATAAATAAGAATAACCCTATTCCATGGTAGATCCTACTGTTTATCTTCCTGAAAACTATGTTTAGGTTGCTAGCAGATTTAACTTCCTTTGGAGTTTGTCTATTTGCAGGCAATGCTTGTTTTTATATACACGGACAAACTTCCAGATGTAATTGAAATAACGGGCTCATCGTCTACGTGCACATCATTCAACATGTTGCAGCATCTGTTAGCTGCCGCTGACCTTTACCATTTAGATCGATTGAAATTGTTGTGTGCATCAAAGCTGTGTGAGGACCTCACTGCAGATACGGTAGCGACGACACTTGCACTAGCTGAACAGCATCATTTTTCTCAACTCAAGGCTATCTGTTTGAAATTTGCTGCAAATCCAGGAAATTTGGGAGGTAAGTTTGTTTGTAGATGTCATTGATGAAAATTTCAGGTTATGCAATATTGTGCTTATTAGACCACGTAACTATAAATGAAGCCCCAAACTAAACATATTTATCAAATTAGGGATCGTAATAATGTCAGTAGTCTTAATAAAGTGTGAAGGATAAAGAGTGCTGAAAGCTTTGAACACTGTAGAGCTTAGGTTGGAGATGCTTTTCTGAATCTTGTTACTCCAGTTCTTTTTCACTCTGTCCTTTAGAAATGGTTCTTGATGACATCCTTTTAGGAACTGAATGTGATACAGTATGGAATTACTAGTCTTGCTAAGTTGTCTAATCTGAACTGGGATTGAACCCAGAGTTAATCTGCTGCATAAGTTTTTCATTTTCCCCAAATTAATGATGTAAGCGTCACATTATCTCAATTCTCTCCTGGATTCTAAATCTAACCGTGCATGATTCTGAATGAGTAATACTGATCATTATTTCTATATCGGGCGTGTGATATCGCACCTATATGAATGTCAGTTTACATTTAGTGTTAAAGTTGGCTCATGTCATTCTCATTTTTGGCCAGCCGTAATGGACTCTGAGGGATTCCAACACTTAGAAGAGAGCTGTCCTTCTCTGTTATCTGAATTGCTAAAGACACTTGCATCAGGAGATGAGAACTCAAGCATTCAATCTAGTAGGAAGAGGAGCGGTAGCAGCATTTATGGACTAATAGTTACAGATGGGGCAGAAGCAGCAAACGCCAACAACAGGCGTGTACGAAGGCGGTTCTAGGTTATGCTTCTTTTGTAATTGGTCAGTCTTGTAGTACAAGTCATTAATTGTAAGTGGGTTCTCGGTTTTGGTACTATATGTTATATATATATATATATATCCTTGCTAGATTGGTTTCCATTCCCAGAGAAAAGGAATGCTTAAAAATGTTCTTTTCGGATATATCTGGATTTAGAATGATCAAACTAGATATTCAAGTTGGTAAGTACATACAGGTCCGGTCCTATCTGTTTAATATCCCGTTTTAATCAGAGCAACGAATCGTCAGGAAAAATACAAAACACGCGTAGGGCAACTCCTTTGGACTTGGATATGATGGCTGATTTAATCAAGATTTTACAGGTAATTTTAAATGCCAACCGTATCACCGACGTGATTGAGCATTGAAGAAAACCAAGGCAAGATAAACGTTGAATCTGATCGATTTCATTGTTCAACCTTCAAAAACTAACAAGAAACGATACATTCAATGCTAGCAATAAAAGTACATCGGTGTATTGGAATCGGTCATTATATCAGCTTTAACCACCGAATCCATACAATGTCCTGCCCTGCCTCTTAAGAGCGTATACGACGTCCATGGCAGTCACGGTCTTGCGGCGAGCGTGCTCGGTGTAGGTAACGGCGTCGCGGATGACGTTCTCTAGAAAAATCTTCAGGACTCCACGAGTCTCTTCGTAGATTAGACCGCTAATTCTCTTCACCCCACCTCTGCGAGCCAATCGGCGAATCGCAGGCTTGGTGATCCCTTGGATATTATCACGCAGCACCTTCCTGTGCCTCTTTGCTCCTCCCTTGCCCAAACCCTTGCCTCCCTTGCCTCTTCCGGACATTTTCTCGACAAAAGTAATGAAAAATCACAAGGAAAAGAGCAATCAGGATTTAGCAGATTTGACAATAGTTCGATAGATGATGGTAGGGGAAAATGGTTGTTTATATAGGAGAGCGCATTGGACTTTCATCGACATTGTGAAGTAGCTATCCGTGTAAACTAGTTTTGTTGGATTATAGCCATCGATGGATAATGTATCGACCGTTGATTTGGGTAAACACTTGATTGGCCAAGGCGACACTCATCGGATCGATGACATGGGATGTTTTAGTCGCGGGCTTCTATGTGCAATTTGAGCACACTTTCTATAACAAACACTCACCGGACGTCGGACTTTATCGAAGCAGCTTTATGGTTTAATTCATTTTTATTAAATATTTTATCAGGCAAAATATTGAGAGGAAAAAAAGCAACAAAAAGACGAACACAAACCATAACAAATTCTATACCACTGTTCTTTCAATTTATTTATATCATTACTATTCCGTTCATTATTCAAGTAGCAAGTACAGATATACTTATGCTGTGCTCTTCTCATATGAGCTATCTCTATTTATAGCGCACATTGGGATAAAATCATTAAAGTATGTGACATCATTTACACCGGTGAATTAAGAAAAGTTCTTCTCGCCTTATAGGCTTATGAAATATTTTACCGATAAGGTTCAACGGAATTGCATCACGAGTTTCTATCCTATATACTATTCAAATATTTTATAGAACAGATCATCTATTAGAGATCAAAGATAAACAAAAATTAATTGTAGTATAAATTCTAAAAATGCTAGCTGAAACATAAGCCTTTAATCTCTATTTGGGCATCAATTCTCAAGGATTGTCATTTAGGAATCTACAAATTTCGAATTTGTCCCCGTTTAACAAAGACCTTAAGCAAGATCAACAATCTAAGACTTTCTCATATATAGGGTCTTCATAAAGAGGCAAGTGTAGAACATACTTGTCTTTCTGTATGATTGTGACGTATATTGTTTAAGAATCAAATTTTTATGAGAGAGAGAACTTATAAAGAAGCCATAGGATGAAAAATACACAATATTTTTATTGATTTTCTTCTCTGTTTACAACGAAGGAGAAGCCTTGCTTTTATAAACTAAGCAAGGGGGATATAAACAAACATCTTTTATATTATGTTTGGTGTAATATTTTTAATAAAATGGACTGGAATAGAATGATTTATAATAGAATGGAATGTAAATGGATGTAATATTAGA
Source organism: Erythroxylum echinodendron (assembly GCA_027575705.1). NCBI lineage: Eukaryota > Viridiplantae > Streptophyta > Magnoliopsida > Malpighiales > Erythroxylaceae > Erythroxylum > Erythroxylum echinodendron. Next base: position 15,367,058 of record JANZXR010000172.1, read on the forward strand.
AAAATATTGTTTGGGAGATGAAAGAGTTGATAAGTAATATAGTGAAATATTGTTTGGAAGATGGATGTAATGAAATGTAATCTATGTATAATAATAATGAATGACTATTCTACCCTTAATAGAACAAAACATATGATATAAAATATAAGATTAAGGGTATAATTGGTATTATAAAAAATTATTGAGAGTATATTATGTAACATCCCGTTTCTATAGAACGGGTCGGACCAGAGAAACGGGTCCAAGTGAGGTAACTAAGAGAAATTAGGAAAACACATCTCATGCTCATGCATTTGTGAAT
>JANZXR010000172.1:15374123-15400440 GCA_027575705.1 Erythroxylum echinodendron
CATAGAGGAAAGGATGGATGAAGAGTATGAAGAATGAGTAGAGAAAAACATAAAAGATAGAGCATAGAGGAAAGAATTATCTATGTCACTATACACAGATGAATGGACTTCATCTGTGTTATTGATAGCGTATCGTCTATGTTACTGTTCACAGACGAAGTGAAACACAGAGGACACGTATCGTATGTGTTACTGTTCACAGACGAATTAGAACACAGAGGACAAGTATCGTCTGTGTTACTGTTCACAGACAAATTAAAACATAGAGGATACGTATCGTTTGTGTTACTGTTCACAAACGAATTAGAACACAGAGGACACGTATCGTCTGTGTTACTATTTACAGACAAATTTGAACATAGAGACTTGTATCCTCTGTGCCACTGTTTACAAATTCTAGACAATAATTCACAGTCGATAGAGGGTCAACCCAGAAGATAAAAGTCAACCATAGAGGATAGAACATAAAGGATAGAATAAGGAGTAAGGATTATAAGAAAGAGTTAAGAAGTACTGGAGTGAAGTGCATCTTCTGTGTTCATGTTCACCTTGTTTCTTCTGTCCCAATGTTGAACCCTCAGGAGTTAGAATTGACCTTCGAGGTCTTTATGGAAGTTATGGAGCTTGAAATCATCTTTCCAACCACATAAAGAATACCCAAAACCAATTCCCCTAGAAAGAGATATGATGCTTGAAAGATATCGTCTGTGTTTCCCAGACTTCGCCTATGACACTGTTTACGCTATCGTCTGGGTTACTGTTCACGTATATCTTTTGTCCCATTGTTGACCTCTCAGAAGATAAAGCTTATCTTGGGGTCTTCAGGGAGGTTGTAGACTTTGGAATCATCTTTCAAACCATATGGAGAATACCCCAAATTGATTACGCTAGAGAAAGTTATGAAGTTTGTAAGATATCATCTGTGTTACTATTCACAGACTATTATCTATGTTACTGTTCACAGACTTCGAAATAGACAGAAATCAGACGATAGAAATGAGACGAAGGGAAGCTGAAAGTGAGACACAAGTAATGAGATGATAAAAATAATAGACCCTTCAGAAGATAAAGTCGACCTTCGAGGTCTTATGAAAGTTGTAGAGATTGAAGTGCTCTTTAACTCTATCCAAAGAAACTCTAGATTAGATTCTTATTGGAAAAGTTATTCCAATAGCCCCAAAGTAGGGAGATGTGTTAAGTGAGGACTCAACCACGCTGATGACTAAAGGATTCAGGTTGAAAGGTAAGGATGGACTAGTCGATTGTTCTAAGAGCTGAGCTGAGACTAAGAAAGGGGAGTTTTGAGAAGATAATTCAAAAGTGATTAAGGTGTTATCTCTGGAAGATAACTTACGTCGTAAGATATTCCATATCTATGAAAGTAACAGATTATGGTATCAAAACAAGTAGGAGTTGTACTTCGATAATTGGGTCTCACATAGTTGGTATGAGAGTATGAAGCATGAAAGGAGTGAGACTCCAGAATCGGGCCCCGACAGATTGTGGTAGTAGAGCAAGCATGAACAATCATGTATGAGGAGTTAGGCTCTGGAAATTAGGTCTAACAATACACTATTTCGAGGTCCTAGCCCCTAACATAGGATACTGGGACGTTACAATTCTCCCCTCCTTAAGAAATTTCATCCTTGAAATTATTACTTGATTAATAAAATAGGTGGGGATATTGCTTTTTCAAATGCTCCTCTATTTTCCAAGTTGCTGTTCACTCGAATGATTTCTCCATAGGACTTTCACCAATGAAATTATTCTGTTTCTCAGATACTTTGTCTTATAACCCACTATCTTGATTGGCTCCTCAACATAGCTTAGATTACTAGCAACTTTAATATCTTGAGCCGGTAACATACATGTTAGATCAGATTTGTATCTTCTCAACATGCTCACATGAAACATATTATACAACTGAGATATTTCATTAGGCAAAGCTAATTTTTATGCCAAAGGTCCTATCCTCTCAATGATCTCATAAGGACCAATGTACTTAGGGCTCAACTTGCCCTTTTAACTAAACCTTAACACACCTCGCCAAGGTGACACTCTCATAAACACTTTGTCTCCTACACCATATTCCATATCCTGTCGGTGCTAATTTATGTAACTCTTTTGTCTATCCTGAGTTGCTTTTATTCGACTTCTGATTAGTTTTACCTTATCCACAGTGTCTTGTATCAGTTCTAGGCCTTCAACATTCTCAAGCCCTCTTCATCCCAATATAGAGGTGATCGACACTTTTTACCATACAATGTCTCATATGGTGCCATTCCGATACTACTATGATAATGATTGTTGTAAGCAAATTTAATCAATGCAATATACTGATCCCAAATTCCTTGAAACTCTAACACACATGCTCTAAGCATATCCTCAACAGTCTTGATTGTCCTCTCACTCTGCCCATCTATTTGAGGATGAAATGCAGAACTAAAGTTTAATATTGCACACATAGCTGAATGTAAACTCATGTAAAATCTCTAAGTAAATTTGGGATCCCTATCTAATACAATGGACACTGGAATCCCATATAGTCTAGCCACTTCATTCACATACTTCCGAGCCAACTGATCTAGTGAGTTATTCTCTTTCATTGGTAAGAAATAGGCCGACTTAGTTAATCGGTCCACCACAAACCATATTACATCATTTTGCCTTAGAGTCTTAGGCAAACCCATAATAAAATCCATAGTGATTCGTTCCCATTTCCACTCTCTAATAGACAATAAATGTAGCTTCCCAACTAGAGCCTAATGCTTAGCTTTAATTCACTGGCATGTTACAAATTTAGAAACATATTCCGTTACTTGCTTCTTCGTTCCTGCTACCAGAAATGTTGCTTTAGCGTATTACACATCTTCATCGTGCAAGGATGCATAGTATAAGTAGCCATATGAGCTTCCTCTAAAATTTCCTTTCTCAATTCATCCACATTAGGCACACATAATCTCTGTTTTAACCACAATGTCTCCTCTCTCAAGTCAAATTCAGAATCAGGATTTAACTTAACTTTCTCGATCAGTTTCACCATTTCAGGATCTTTACTCTAAACTCTTCTAATTCGTTCATGTAATGTTGGTCTCAACTTTAGTGTAGCTGTCAATGTTTCATTATGCTCTAGATTCAACTCCACATTCAAAGCTCTCAATTGAATCAAGCTTAGTAATCTCGATAACTGAATCTGAGCTACACTTTCGTGTGACTTCCTACCACTATATTCATTTTTCCTAGATGATACTTAATTATGCAGTCATAATCTTTTAACAACTCTATCCACCTCCTCTGTCTCATGTTCAGCTCTTTCTGACTTAGTAAATATCTTAAACTCTTATGATCAGTGTATATTTGAAATGTCTCTCCATATAAATAATGTCTCTATATCTTTAGAGCAAAGACAACTACATCAATTTCTGGATTATGTACCGGATAGTTTATCTTGTGAGACTTTAGTTGTCTCAATGCATAGGCTATCACCTTGTCATTCTGCATCAATACACATCCCAATCCTTAATGTAAAGCATCACTGTGTACTATATATCTACCAGTTCCTAATGGAATATTCAACACCAGTGCTATAGTCAACTGATGTTTCAACTCCTCAAAACTCTTATGATAATCATAATCCCAGCTGAACGCTACATTCTTCCTCAGAAGTTTAGTTAAAGGGGCTAAATTTAAAAAAAGCCACTAGACAAACCTCTAGCAATATCCGGCAAATCTTAAGAAACTCCAAATTTTTGACACATTCTTTGGAGCCTCCCATTTCATTACTACCTCAATCTTCATTGGATCCATTTGAATACCTTGCCCATTTATGATATGACCTAAAAACACCACTTCATTCAGGAAAAACTCACATTTATTGAATTTAGCATGCAACTATTTTTCTCTTATAACACATAACATAGGATCACATTTGTCATATTTCAAAAACACAATTCAAAAATTTCATCATTTCAGTACAATTTTACAGAACATACATATTGACAATTTATCACATATTTCATACAAAAAATTCTCAAACATTGCAATCATTCAATTTATTTAGACCATATATGCATGCAATCTTATGGAACTCGATTTCATTTATTTTATTATTGTGACTGTGCGCCTTTTTCACTATCCCATATCCGTTATAGATACCAGGCTCTTTCTTATTGTCCCAAATCACGAATGTTTGAGCTTTAAGCTCTTTTTCACTGGCGACATCAGTCGTAACTGCCTTTCCGTTTCGTGCATTGGAATAAAATGGATTCCTTAATTTTAATCATCATATTTGATTACTTACTTTTGTATTTATGCTCTTGTTCATAATAATCATTGGAGTACGTCTAACATGAACATTCAAGTTGAGAACCATGAAGTCAATCTTATTCACATACAAGTATCACTTCCAATGTTTTTATCGTACACCAAAACTCCTCGTACATTTCATGTTCGAAATTCTATACACAATTTAGTGCACATTCATCAATATCAAATTTAATTCAGTAATAAACAAAACAAGTCAAGGTAAGACAATCTTAGGTTACTTGCAAATCACTCCAGAAAGATATTACCTTGATGTCCTGACAATGTCTAGATGATGGTGCTCTAAATGCTCCTCTATATTATGTAAAACACATTTACACATACTACAATTTTGTACAATTGTATAAGTATTCATTTACGCACATCTATATATATGAAGCATGTGTAATGCATGTTCAATGACAATCCAGGGTATTTTCCATCTTTCACATCATATGATCATTCATATTTCAAAACTCGCATAACTTAGTCTGTACTTAGTTGCACGTCAATAAAACAATTTGAATCTAATATCATAACCCTATTGATCATTTCAGATTTTTCTACAAACACACTTTCGGGTCAACTTTTCATAATTATTCAAACCATGTAAATGGAGTAATTTGGCAAAACTTTCTTCGAAAAAAATGTTCTCCATTCTCTTAAGTTTCTAATGAAACTAAGATCATACAATTTGATTCATTATTCTATAAGTTATGCTTATGATACTATAGACTGAGTACATTTGAACTATGACTAGTGCATGGTCATGCACTCGAAGTTGTATAACTCATATCTATCAATTAAAATATTAAAAAAGTATAAACTTTATGCCAATTGAAAGATAAGAGAATAAACTACAACCTTTGTGAAGACACTTTTTTCTGTTTCGGCCTACATCAATATAGTTTTATTTGATAATAACAAGACTTGATTTCTATCTCGGATAGTGTTATAGCCTACGCCAAGACTCAATTTCAAGACATATTTTGAAATTCTTAGAGACAAAATTAAAATTCGACTTCTTCAAGAAAGTTATATACATATGTCTCTAGTTTAATCTAAATCAAGAATCAACTCATTTTAAAATCTAAAGATAAAGATATAATACCGAAGCATGTTTAATGAAAATATTCCAGCTCATAATATTCCAGCACACTCACCATTTCATCCTAAACTTATCACTCAATTCTTTATCACAACATGATATAAACTCTAATCATTTATTTACATGTTTAACTATAATTCCAACTCAAGAGATTAAGCCAATCTAGTACTCTAAGCAAGCAGAAACATCACACATTTAACGTAAAATTTAGATGGATTTCATCTCGGTTAGTAAGGCAATTTCAAACAGATCTTTTACTTAACTTTGTGAGGCCAAAACATGGATTATTTGTGAAGCAATTAGGCATAACCATAAGAAAGTTCAGGGCGTTGAAAGAAGAGAGTTTCAGTGATATGAGTGATAGAATAAAGAGTAAGAAATGATCTTAACCAAGTTTGCTCTTGCTGGATGTTACACTTAAGGTGCTAGGTGTCATCTAATGAAATGGCCAAGTTCAATACTTATCAAGTATAGGTGCTACCATATGTTACCATTACAGCTAGGCCACATGTCAATTAAGTACAATATCCATTTGTTCATTAATCAATGCCATTTCTCATCAACTTACTAGTCCATTTGCCCCACAATGATCAATGCCAAATGTCACTTAATTATAGGCTTAATAATTCTAATTTTCATGTATCAATTTATCTTATCATTTGCAATTTTTCCTAGACCAAATATACATTACAATCCCTTAATTTTCCAATTGTATCAATTAATTTAAAATTTACTACTTGTAATTAATTGTACTAGAATTCAAGGCATAAACTTGTTACAATTCACATAATGAACATTTTAAACTTTTCATACCTAAAAAAATGTCAATGAATGCATGTACAATTATTTCATGAATATCAACACAATTCACATATTTAAATGTGTCATATGATGCACAAAATGCACTTCTAATTTCTTAGTATACAATATTATGAGGTCTTAGCCCCTAATATGAGATATTGTGATGTTATAATCCTAACGCACATATAATGAAATTCCTTGAAATTTGTGACCCCTTTCGATACCATCAAATGTCAGAAGACGCAATAATATTTAGGCTTTTCCTTTTTACCTTTAGAGATAGAGAAAATGTTTGGTATTATTCCTTTAAACCAACCAATGTCACGATGTGGGATCAGCTAGTTTATACTGTTTTAGACAAATATTTTCCCCTCACTAAGACCATTAAAATCATCAAGGAAATTACCAACTTCTAGCAAAGTGACACGAAATAGGTCTATGAAGCGTGGAAAAGACACAAGAATTTGCAACAAAAGTTCCCATTCCATAACTTACCTAAGAAATTCTTGTTGCAAGCATTTTATAATGGAGTAACCCCACATGTGAGAGGCACGATTGACATAGCTTTAGGAGAATCACTAATGAGAAAGATGGTTGATGAAGTGAAAGAGCTAATAGAGGAGATGGAGAGTAATAGCTGGCTATGGACGAATGAGCAGAGTAGCCAAATTACTACATTATATGACCAAAAAGGAATTATGGTTATTAATCAAAAGACGAAAATGCAAGCAAAAATTGATAACTTGATGCGACAACTCAACAACATGAAGGCTTCGTCCTCAGCTCCGGTGAAAGCAATGCAACTCAAGTGTGAAATATGTGGAAAAATGAACAATGATACCGTGGACTATTACTTGATGAAGGAAAGCAATCCAAAGCAAGTGAATTATATGGAGCTCAGTATAGACGAGGAGTGGGAAACAATCCCTACTCCAACACCTATAACCCTAGGTGGACGAATCACCCTAACTTCTCTTGGGAGAACAATATTAGAGGACAGTTCAGATCTCAAGGACAATCAGGCTTCCAACAAGATAAACTAACCTCAATAGAATCCAAGTTGGATAGGATTTTAGATAAGCTTGGAAATTTAGATGATGCATAAAAGAAGTTGGAAGGAAAATTTGAACAATTAACAAAGAACCATACCTCTTCAATACACAATCTAGACGTCCAAGTAAACCAATTGTCAAACATTTTTTTACGTGGAATTTAGGAAGTCTTCCTAGCACTTCAGGAATAAAACCAAGGGAGCAACTAAAAGTTATTACACTTTGAAGTAGAAAGGAACTTGAACCACCCATAAAGGCAATAGAGGAGCCCATCCATCTTATTGAGAAAGATTAAGAAAAAGAGAAAGAAGTGAATATGAGCGAATACCCTCCTTCTATTGCACTTTCACCATATCAAACCAAAATCCCTTTTCCTCAATGATTACAAAATAAAAAGCTAGATCCACAATTTAAAAGTTTTGTTGAGAAATTAAAGACACTATAGATAAATCTCTCCATTGTAGAGTCATTGGAACACATGCCTAAATATACAAAATTTTTAAAGGAAATATTATCAAAGAAACATACTTGGGAAGATAATCAGATGGTAGCTCTAACTGGCAACTACAGTTCCATAGTCACTAGTCAAATTCCATATAAATTAAAAGTCTAGGGAGTTTCACAATACCCTGTGTGGTTAGTAAGTTTAAATTTACAAAGTATTTTTGTGATTTAGGTGCAAGCATTAATCTTATGTCTTTGTCGATGCTCGAGAATTTAAGATTGGGTTAGGTTAAGCCAACATCAATGTTAATTAAGTTATCGAATCAATCCATTAAAAGACCATTTGGAATAGTGGAAGATGTTTTGACCATTTGGAATAGTGGAAGATGTTTTGACCCAAGTGGGCAAGTTAATTATTCCTATAGATTTTATGCTTCTGGATTTTGATGAAGATAAGAACTATGCACTGATCTGAGGAACACCATCTATAAATACAGGGAAAGCCATAATTGATGTTCATGACAGGAAATTAACACTTCGAATAGGTGAGGATAAGATCGAATTCAATATGAATAAGGCTTTAAAGAATCCAACAATGAGTAGTGCATGCATAAAGGTTGAAATTATGGATTGAAATGTGGAAGAACAAATTGAGAGTTGCATCGTAGATGCAACATCCCATGATTAGGGTTAAAACCCTAGGATGCTTTATAAATAATAGTTTGTTGAGACTTTAGAAATTCATTTCATGCATTATATGGTATACGCATACACGTGAATAATGTTGTCATTCATGAAATAATTGTACGTGCGTTCATTGACATTTTTCCAGGTATAAGTGAATTTTTAATGTGACTAAAGTGTGAATTTTGGATAATTAAATTAAAGTGCATTAAAATAATATTTATTATTTCATAATTTTTGGTGAATTGTGGATTAATTGTCTTGGATAATTAAATTGGTGTGTAATAGAATCATTTTCATATTTTTGGAAACATTTCAAATATTTTGGGGATTTATCCAAAATTTGAAGTATTTTAGATTAAGAAAAATAAAGAAATTAAGAGACAAATTATGGAGTGACAAATGGACCTATTAGTGTGTGACATGTGGTAGCCTTACATTGATGATAAATTGGCTATATGCAAGAGTGACATATGGAATTTTGTGATGAAGCCACTTAAGTTATATTTGAGTAAGAAATTTTCTTCAGCTCTTTTGTTTAGTCTCCACCTAATGCACCATCTCCTTCCTTCTTTTCACCATCACTGAAAACATATCTACCCATTTTCATTTATTGGCTGTTGGATAATCTATCAAGGTCACACCTTATGAAGTTTTCTATCATTAGAGGTTTTGATTGTGGCTAAATCCCTTGTTCATCTATCACTAAAACCAGATATTTGCTTCTTAAGTTCTGGAAAAATTCTTGAAGACAGAGAAGAGAGAGAGAAGCTTAGTCAAGTAAGTTTTATGCATGTTTTAATGTTTGTAACTGGATGCATGCATAAATGGAGTACATTTTCATGCTTGTGGATTGTTGCATGCGTAAATGGTGTTAATGCATATATGGGTTATGATGGATGAAGCAGATTCGATAATATGAATAACTAGATGAAAGTTTGAAGTGAGCTAGAGTATGTTATATGCATTACTTCACTGAACATATGTCTGTATATAGGGCATAAATTGAGTTGTGAATATCCTAATTGGATGTATTTTAATTAAAATTAAATTAGAGACACAGAACTACATTGTTTATGAAGAAATCGAAATTTAATTCTGCCCATAAGAGTTTCAAATTTTAGCATGAAGTTGAATTTGGGAGTCTATCATGATTTAGGAACAACCTATATTGTTTTTAGTACAACTTGCAGAATACTAAACAAATTTGCTTGAAATTAGCTTCATTATAAACTTAAGTCGTAGATGAACAATTTTTAAGAAAAATGTTTTGCCTATGTCCTTGACATTCCTTGTCAAAATGACTATGAAAGATTGACTCGAAGGTTTGTTTTGGGAAGAGCTGGAAAGAAGTTGGAATAAAAGGTAATGCACGATGCTGTTTGACAGTTTTGAACATCCTTCATTCTTTTGGCTATAACTTCTTTTTCTGACCTTCAAATGACTTGATTTTTGATCCAAAAAACTCAAAGAATATTTTTCTTCCTCTCCATAAAAATAGATAGGCATATTAAGTCATTCCGGAAAGATTTGATTGATGAATTTAGGATGAAAATGAGGAAGTGAACTGGAATATTTTCATTGAACATGATTCGGTATTTTGAGTATATCGTGACCTGTAGATTTTGGAATGAGTTGAATCTTAATTCAGATTAAAGTAGAGTCATAGGGATACAACTATCGTGAAAAATTCTAAGTTTAAATCTAGCTCTAAGCATTTCAAAATCCAGCGCGAAATTAAGCCTTGCTGAGGCTGTAGTACTACCCGAGATAGAAATCATATCCTGTAGATATTGAATAAACTATATTAATAGAAGCCGAATTAGATAAAAGTATCTTGACAAATGTTTTAGTACATTATCTTATCTTTTAATTGGTATTAAGTTTGTAATTTTTAGACATTTGAGCTGAAAGATATAAGTTGTATAATTTGAGGGTATGATCATGAACTAGACAAAAGTTCACAATTATACTTAGTCTGCCATGTATAATTGAACTTCTGTCTAGAAGTTGGAGTCATTAGAAGCTTAAGACATGGAAGAACAATTTTATAGAAGGAAGTTTTTCCAAATTACTACATTTTCTGATGTTAATAATCATGCAAAGTAGACCTGAAAGTATGTTTTTAAACAAATCTGAATTGATAACTTGAGTATTATTGTATAAATAACTTTTGTGACAAGATTATTGAATAAGGACCTCGGAATTGTCATGAACTTGCATTGTACATATTCAATATACATGAATGTGCATTAATAAATTTTTAATTGTGAAAAATTATGATGTGTGTATGTATGATGTTATAGAGGATCACATTGAGTGATAGATATTGCCGGGATATCAAGACAATCAGCTAAAAGGAACATTTGTAAGTTAGCCTAGATGATCTTCCCAAGATTAATTGTTTGATTTATTCTACTTAATTTTTAGTTATTGAACTATTTGTGATCTGAATATGGATTCTGAACTTAAAGGTCAGAGGAGTTTAATAGTCGGGAATGTATTGGAAGTGTTATACTTGTATCTGACAATTGAATGAAATATGTTGCCTCTGAATTCTGAACGCTCAACAAAAGTTGAATGCTAGACTAAGCTCCAATGAATTATGATATTCTATCTGTGCTTTATATGTGAATGTCAATGAATTATGATATTCTATTTGTGCTTTATATATGTCATTCATGGCATATTCTGTTATTTGATGCATTTCACAAAATGCATGCTCAGATAAAGGCATTGTGATCAGAGTAGCCAGTTGAAAAAGCTATAAGCTTCATATTTTGCATGTAGAGCACTGCTTTGTGATTTCGATTTTGACTGAGACCAATTAGCCAGTATCTGTTATGCATCTAAAAGGCACTCAGTCACAACAAATAATAATGAATCAAGAGTCTCAAATGCATCTGATGAATTTGAATATTATGATTATGAAATTTATGAATGTGAATTCTTTCTGAAGTTGTGATTGATTGGGTGTTCAAATTCTCGAAGACGGTTTGTGAATTGTACGATATAATTTATGCATTATTTTGATAGAAAATGTTTTGAATCTGATTGGTTGTATGATATCTGTATGTGCCTGGAATGATACCATCAATGATGAGTCTCTCATTGAGTTTGCAAAAACTCATCCAAAATTTGCAATGTGATTTTACAGGTATGAGAAAGGAGATGTAGATTCTAAGATTCTCAGAAGCACTTTTTGGGATTAAGTTATAGATCAAAGGTCTATCAACTAGCACTTGAGGAGTTCTTTTTTTTAAAATAGTTTACTTATGTCTTGTAGAACTTTTGTTATAAAGGTTTGTAAGTTACTATAAATTAATGCAATGACAAGTTGAGGTTTCTAATTATTGTGTTTTGTGAATTTTACATACACAGTTGATGCCTTGATTGAGTTGGATATATTGCCATGTTATAAGTGAAGGTGTGATAATTAACACGCCATTATTATAGATTATATACTGGAATGTCCTCATGGAGTTCTGGTATGTAATTTATGGTAGTGGGGTGCTACAAGTTTTTAGTATCAGAGCATGGTTTGGCATCCATAGGGACATACACAAACATTAAGACACGATTTGAGTAAGAGATTCAGATAATAATCCCAACTATTTTTTGTTATAGGTCATCTACCATAGGAGATCAAGTTAGAAAGTCAGCTGATATAGAGTCTGTAGGAGTTAATAGGGAGTCTTTTATACCTGAGTTTGCACAAATGCCTCTGAGAATTTCGGGGAGGCAAGAAAGAAGATATGATAAGTTGAGAAAACAAGGGGCTATGGAATTCTATGAAAGTACAAACCCTGCTGAGGCAGAAGGGTGGCTAGAGAGAACCGAAAGAGTGTTCGATCAGATGGACTATAAGGCTGATGAGAGGTTCGATTATACAGTCTCACTGTTACAAGGTCCAATATACCAGTGGTGGAAGAATGTTCTGGGCAGTACCACCAGACCTTGTGGTTTGACCTGGGAAGATTTTATGAGGGTGTTTAAAGAGAATTATATTCTTAAGATTTATCTGGATAGAAAAATGAAAGAATTTATGAATCTAAAGCAAGGCAGACTCACAGTGGCAGAATATGAGATAAAATTCAATGAGTTAATGAGTTATGCAACTGTAATGACCCCAACTGAAGAAAACAAATGCAGACAGTTTGAGAATGGGTTGAACATGGAGATTAAAACATGGCTAGCTCTTTCTAATTTGGGTAGTTTTCACAGAACTATAAGCATCCTCACTCAGAATTAAGCAGTTATTAAAAGATGGTCGGGGAGAGTACGGACAAGAGTTTAAAGGGAAGAGGCAGGTTGAATATCAGGCTGATTCTAACAGAAGCTTTAGTAAATGAAAGAATAGATCGTCTCGATTCTAGACTAGATCAAGACAATCACGATTTAAACCATGAGGTGGATTTGTTTAGACAGATAGAGGTCGAGGATCTGGATTAGTACTAATAGGATAGTCACAATAGATGCCTGATTGTGAATATTTTCGTAAAAAGTATAGTGGCTAGTGTTTGGAGGTTATCGGGAGCTTGTTTCTATTGTGGCTCTATAAAGCATCAGATCAGAGATTGTCCCGAGACATTGGGCCCATAGTCTATAATGAAAGGAGGAACAGTGACTGAGACAACTGTACAGTAGAGAGTAGAGCTATCAGTTCAGGACATAGAGGCAGAGGTAGAGGTAGAACTCAATCACTAGGGCCCAGTGTTAGGGCTAAGGTACACAGTAACTAGCTGCAGTTTCAGGCTAGGGTTTATGCCATTACCAGACAGGAGGTGCAAAACTCCCTAGATGTGATAGTAGGTGTGTAAAATGATTTTAATTTTGAAGCATTTGCATTGGTAGATCCAGGATCTACACATTCATTCATCACACTGCATCTGGCATCTATATTATATTGTAAAAGAGAAATGCTGAATACTGGTTTAGTGTTAAGAACTACAGTAGGTAGCATAACATTGATTGGTGATGTATGTAAAAGGCACCTAGTTCGGATTGATAAGGCAGAGTTAGAAGCTGATTTGATCATATTGTAGTTAAGAGAGATAGACCTCAACTTAGGCATGGATTGGCTCACTGCTTACAGGGCAGTGATGAATTGTTATACTAAGGAGGTAGTTTTTAAATCCCCTAATTAGCTGAGAGTGATGTTTTGAGGAGTTGGTCAGGCAATGCCAGCCTGACTAATTTCATTTATGAGTGCTTTGAAATTGATTCGAGGTGGATGTGAGGCTTATCTAGCCCACGTGGTTAATACCTGGAATGAACAAACCATTCAGGATATTCCTATTGTTAGGAAATTTCTAGATGTATTTCCTGATGAACTACCAGGATTACCCCCATAATGGAAGATGGAGTTTGTTATTGATCTTGTTCCGAGTACCGCTCCTACATCGATTCCTTTATATTGGATGGCACCTGTGGAACTGAAGGAACTAAAGATCCAGTTACAGGAGTTGTTAGATAAGGGTTTTACTAGACCTAGTGTGTCACTTTAGAGAGCTCCAGTATTGTTTGTGAAGAAGAAGGATGGAACTCTTAGATTGTTCATTGATTATCGGCAGTTGAATTAGGTAACAGTTAAGAATAAGTATCCATTGCCGAGGATTGATGATTTTCTTGATTAGTTACAGGGAGCTCAGGTCTTCACAAAGTTAGATTTGGGATCGGTATATTATCATTTGAAGATAGCTGAGGCTGATGTACAAAAAAGTGCATTTGGAACAAGATATAGTTATTTTGGGTTTTTGGTGATGCCATTTGGATTAACTAATGCCCCAGTAGCTTTTATGGCCCTGATGAATAAGATATTTCAACCTTATTTAGATCACTTTTTGATTATATTGATTGATGATATTTTGGTGTATTCAGTGTAAAGAGGAACATGTAGAACATCTGAGATTGATTTTACAGATAATGAAGGAGAAACAGTTATACGCTAAGTTTAGTAAGTGTGAATTTTGCCTTGATCAAATAGTATTCTTGGGTCATATTTTGTTTGGAAAAGGTATACAAGTAGACCCAAAGAAAATATAAGCAGTGATGAAGTGGGAAGCTCCAAGAAATGTGATAGAGATTCGGAGTTTTCTTGGATTAGCTGATTATTACAGAAGGTTTATCAAGGGTTTTTACTAATCTAAGCCCCTCTGACAAAGCTTCTGAGAAAGAATGTGCCTTCCAAATGGAATGATGATTGTTAACTAAGCTTTGAGGAGCTAAAGTATTAGTTAACTATAGCATCAATGTTAGCTATTCTATCTAGATTTGGAAGGTATGTAGTGTACAATGATGCTTTACACGGGGGGTTAGGATGTTTACTAATGCAATATTAAGGGTAATAGCATATGCATCGAGATAGTTGAGGTCTCATGAGTTCAATTATCCGGTTCATGATTTGGAATTGGTTGCAGTAGTATTTGCTTTGAGGATTTGGAGGCACCATCTGTATGGTGAAAATTTTCGGGTATTTACTAATCATAAAAGTTTGAAATATCTGTCGAGTCAAAAGGAGTTAAATATGAGACAGAGGCGGTGGATAGAATTGTTGGAAGATTATGATTGCACAATTGAGTAAAGCTAATATGGTAAAACATGCATTAAGTAGGAAGTCAAATAGCAGTGTGGCTCAAGTACAAATATCTAAGCTGCCTAACTTAGTTCAATTAAGAGCACTGAATGTTGAGTTGAAATTGGGACAAGATGAGACATTGATAGCTATACTGAATCTGAGACCAGTATTATATGAGAGAATCAGGAAAGCCCAGTGTTAAGATTCAGAGATTGTGAAGTTAATTGATAAGTTGAAAGTGAATTTGAAATGAGAGATGATATATTGTGGTTGAAACAGAGGTTGTGTGTACCCAATGTTGAGGATCTGAGGACAAAGATTGTAGAGGAAGCACACGTGGCAGCTTATGCTATGGATCCTATTACTACCAAGATGTATAACACATTGAAGCTACAATGTTGAGGATCTGAGGACGAAGATTGTAGAGGAAGCACACGTGGCAGCTTATGCTATGGATCCTATTACTACCAAGATGTATAACACATTGAAGCTATCTTTCTGGTGGCCAGGGATGAAGAGGCAAGTGGTTGACTTTGTGGCTAAGTGTTTGACTTGTCAACTGATCAAAGCAGAGCATCAGGCCCTAGTTAGTAAGTTACAGTCATTGCCTATTCTGGAGTAGAAATGGGAGAGAATCACAATGGATTTTATAATAGGTTTGCTGAAGACTCTGAGGCAATATGATTCTATTTGGGTCATTGTTGATAGATTGACCAAGTCAGCTCATTTCTTGCCAGTGAGAGAGAGTAACTCACTAAATTATTTACCTCAGAAATATGTTAATGAAGTGATGAGATTACACGGGGTTCTAGCGTCCATTGTATTAGACTGAGATCCTAGATTTACTTCGAGGTTTTGTGGTAGCTTAGAGGCAGCTTTGGGTACAAAGTTGAATTTTAGCACTGCATTACATCCTCAAACAGATGGTCAGAGTGAGAGGACTATTAAGACTATTGAGGATATGCTTAGAGCTTGGGTTTTGGAGTTTCAAAAAGTATGGGACATGTATATAGCTCTGATTGAAATTGCTTATAACAATCAGTATCACAATAGTAACTATATGGCTCCTTATGAGGCGTTTTATAGCAGGAAGTGTCATTCGCCTTTATATTTTTAAGGATTTTTAAAGACCCAGAATTAATTAAGGATACTGTTTATAAAGTGAAGTGGATCTGAAGTAGAATTAAAATGGCACAAGACCAACAGAAGAGTTATGTGAATCAGCATAGGCAAGATATGGAATATTAGGTGAGAGATAAGGTATTTCTAAATGTATCACCTTGACAATGTGTGTTGAGGATTCATAAGAAGGGTAAGTTAAGCCCGAGGTACATTAGTCCGTATGAGATAATTGAACGAATTGGGCCACTGGCTTATAAGTTAGCCTTACCTTCTGAATTGGCACAAATACATAATGTGTTTCGTGTGAGTATGCTTAGCAGATATCGGTCAGATCCAACTCATGTTATACCGACTCAGGAAATTGAAGTTTCTAGTGACCTGAGTTATGTCGAAGAACCGGTTAAGATAATTGGCTTAAATTGTCTTTCATAATGAACAATTGAGAAATTGAGTGATCCCAATGGTGAAAGTACTTTAGAGAAACCATTCAAGTAAAGAAGCAACTTGGAAAATATAAGAGCATATAAGAAAGCACTACCCCTAACTATTTCATGAATTAGGTAAGAATTTCAGGGACAAAATTTTTTTTAGGAGGGGAGAATTGTAACGTCCCATCATTAGGGTTAAAACCCTAGGAGGCTTTATAAATAAGAATTTGTTAACACTTTAGAAATGCATTTCATGCATTATATGGAATACGCATACAGGTGAATAATGTTGTCATTCATGAAATAACTATACATGCATTCATTGACATTTTTTCGAGTATAAAAGAATTTTTAATGTGACTAAAGTGTGAATTTTGGATAATTAAATTGGTGTGTATGAAAATAATGATAACAGTTATTATTTCAGAATTTTTGGTGAATTGTGGATTAATTGTCTTGGATAATTAAATTGGTGTGTAATAGAATTATTTGCATATTTTTGGAAATTTTCAAATATTTTAGAGATTTATCCAAAATTTGAAGTATTTTAGAATAAGAAAATTAAAGAAATTAAGAGACAAAATATGTAGTGACAAATGGACCTATTAGTATGTGACATGTAGACCAATAGATAAGTCACAAGTGGTAGCCTTACCTTGGTGACAAATTGGCTATATGCAAGAGTGACATGTGGCACTGTGTGATGAAGCCACCTAAGTTATGTTTGAGTAAGAAATTTTCTTCAACTCTTTTGTTTAGTCTCCACTGGAAGCACCATCTCCTTCCTCCTTTCACCATCACCGAAAACATATCTACCCATTTTTATCTAATGACTCTTGGACAATCTATCAAGGTTACACCTTGTGAAGTTTTCTACCATTAGAGGTTTTGATTGTGGCTGCTTGTTCATCTATCACTGAAACCAGCTGTTTGCTTCTTAAGTTCTGGAAAAATTCCTGAAGAGAGAAAAGAGATAGAGGAGCTTAGTCAAGTAAGTTTTATGCATGTTTTAATGTTTGTAACAAGACTGAGTACATTTTCATGGTTTTGGATTGTTGCATGCATAAATGGTGTTAATGCATGTGTAGGTGGTGATGGAAGAAGCAGATTTGGTAATATGAATAACCAGATGAAAGTTTGAAATGAACTGGATTATGTTATATGCAGTACTTCACTAAACATATTTCAGTATTTAGGGCATAACTTGAACTGTGAATATCGAAATTGGATTTAGTTTAATTCAAAGTAAATTAGAGACATAGAACTACATTTCTTATGAAGAAATCTAAATTTAATTCTTCCTTTAAGAGTTTCAAATTTTAACATAAAGTTGACTTTGGGAGTCTGTCATGGTTTGGGAATAGCCTTATCGTTTTTAGTATAACTAGCAGAATACTGAACGAAATTGCATGAAATTAGCTTCATTATAAATTTAAGGCATAATTGAACAAGTTTTCATAATAATGTTTTGCCTAAATTTTTCATTTTCCTTGTCAAAATGACCATGGAATATTGATCCGAAGGTCTATTTTGGGAAGAGCTGGAAAGAAGTTGGAATAAAAGGTAGTGCACAATGCTGTTTGATAGTTTTGAATATCCTTCATTCTTTTGACTATAACTTCTTCTTCCGACTTCCAAATGACTTGATTTTTGAATCAACAAACTCATAAAAACATTTTTCTTCCTCTCCATAAAAATATATCACCATATTGAGTCATTTTGGAAAGATTTGATTGATGAATTTAGGATGAAAATGGGGAAGTGAACTGGAATATTTTCATTGAACATGCTTCGGTATTTTTGAGTATATCATGATCTGTAGATTCTTAAATGAGTTGATTCCAAATTCAAATTAAAGCATAACCTTATTGAAGAAGTATAAGTTTAATTCTTTCTCTAAGCATTTAAAAATCTGGCACGAAATTGAGTCTTGACTGAGGTTGTAGTACTACCCGAGACAGAAATCATATCCTATAGATATTGAATAAACTGTGTTGATAGAAGCTGAAATAGATAAAAGTATCATCACAAAAGTTGTAGTCCATTATCTTATCTTTCAATTGGTATTAATTTTTTAATTTTTGAATATCTTTGTTGAAAGATATGAGTTGTATAATTTGAAGGTATGATCATAAACTAGCCAAAAGTTCAATTATACACAGTCTACGATATTGTAGGCATAACTCATAGAATACTAAACCAAAATGGATGATCTTGAAGGGAGTGTTGCCAAATTACTTCATTTTCCTGATGTTAATAATCATGCAAGGTACACCCAAAGGTATGTTTTTAGACAAATCTGAATTGATCAATTGAGTATTGTTGTATGAATGAATTTTGTGGCAAGATTATTGAATAAGGAACCCAAAATTGTCATAAACATGCATTGTACATATTCACTATACATGAATGTGAATTACAAATTCTTAATTGTGGAAAATTGTGATGTGTGTATATATGATGTTATAAAGGATCGCATTGAGCGACAAAGTCAAGATATTGTCGGGACATCAAGGCAATAAGCTAAAAGGAGCATCTATGAGTCAACCTAGATGATCTTCCTAAAATTGATTGTTTGATTTATTCTGCTTAATTTTTAGTAATTGAACTGTTTGTATTCTAAATATGAATTCCAAACTTAAAGCTCTAAGGATTTTAATTGTTGGGAATATATTGGAAGTATTATACTTGCATTTGACAATTGAATGAAATATGTTGCCTCTAAATTATGAATGCTCAACAAAGTTGAATGTTGGACTAAGGTCCAATGAATTATAAGATTCTATCTGTGCTTCATATGTGAATGCCATTGATGACATATTATGTTATTTGATGCATTTCATATAATGCATGCTCAGATAAAGGCGTTGTGATCCGAGTAGCCAGTTGAAAGAGTTATATGCTCAATATTCCGCACGTAGAGTGCTACTTTGTGATTTCTATTCTGACTGAGCCCAATGGGCCAGTATCTGCTTTATACTTGAAAGGCACTCTGTCACAACAAATAATAATGAATCAAGAGTCTCATATGCATCTGAATTTGATTATTATGATTATGAAATTTATGAATGTGAATTCTTTCTGAAGTTGTGATTAATTGGGTGTTCAAATTCTGGAAGAAGGTATGTGAATCGTATAACATACTTGATGCCTTATTTCGATAGAAAATGTTGTAAATCTGGTTGGTTGTATGATATCTGTGTGTGCATATAGTGAGATCATCAATTATTGGTCTCCAATTGAGTTTGCAAAAACTCATCCAAAATTTGCAACGTGATTTTATAGGTACGATATAGAAGACATAGATTCTAAGATTCTCATAAGAACTTTCTAGGATTAGGTTATGGATCAAATGTCTATCAGCTGGCACTTGAGTATTTTTTTTTTTTAATTTTTAACTAGTTTACTTAAGTCTTGCAGAACTTGTGTTATAAAGGTTTGTAAACTACTATAGATTAATGCAATGGCAAGTTGAGGTTTCTAATTATTGTGTTTTGTGACTTTCACATACATAGTTGATGTTATGATTGATTTGGATATATTGCCATGTTATAAGTGAAGGTGTGATAGTTAAAACGCCATTATTATAGAATATATACTGGAATGTCCTCAGGGTGTTTCGATGTGTAATTTATGGTAGTGGGGTACTGCAGCAGAAGTATAATTAGTGGAAGTAGAGACAACCAATGGATATTAGAAACTCAAATCTAAAGGAGATGATGAGATGGAAGAGTCATATGTTCAAATGCATCAAGGTAAATTGGTTCTAACCGAAGCAACCATGCCACCATCTATAGAAAAAGCCACCAACATTAGAGCTGAAACCTTTATTTGCACATCTCATAAATACCTTTCTGGGTAAAGGTCAAACATTACTGATAATAATCTCCAATCAATTGAACGAAAAACAAGAAAGTAAGCTGGTAGAAATTGTTAGAAAGTGAACAGATGGTAGATTGCTAACATTTAAGGCATAAGCCAAAATGTTTGCATGCACCGAATAAACCTAGAGGAAGGATGTAGAACGATGAAGGATCATCAATGGAGGTTGAATCCTAGAGTGACGTAGGTGGTCAAGAAGGAGATAATCAAACTCTTAAATGCAAGGATAATTTATCCCATCTCTGATAGTGAATGGATCAACCCAGTACAATGTGTACCTAAGAAGGGTAGAATGACAGTAATAGAAAGTGATAGTGGAGAAGTAATTTTAACAAGAACAGTCACATGATCGGAGTATCTATAGATTATCGCTAACTCAACTCAGTGTCTAAGAAAGATCATTTTCCTCTTCCATTCATAGACCAGATGATAGAAAGGGTAACTGGTTATTCATTTTATTGCTTCTTAGATGGATATTCAGGATATAATCAAATTTTCATCTACCCTAATAATCAGGAAAAGACTACATTCACTTAATTTTATGGTACTTTCACTTAAAAACTGATGCCTTTAAGACTTTGAAATTCCCTAGCTATATTTCAAAGATATATGATGTCTATCTTCACTGACATGATAGAAGACATAATGGAGGTGTTAATGGATAATTTTTTAGTTTTTGGATATTCTTTCCAAATGTGTTTAACTAATTTGGATAGTGTTCTTTAAAGATGTTAAGAGTCACACCTGGTGTTGAACTGAGAGAAATGCCATTTTATGGTGCACGAAGGGATAGTGCTAGGGCATAAAATCTCACACCAAGAATTTGAAGTTAATAGAGAAAAAACAAAAGTGATAGAGAAACTTCCACCACCAAACAATGTAAAAGGTATGCGAGGATTTTTAGGTCATGCAAGATTTTACCATCAATTCATCAAAGACTTTTCGAAAATTACAAGACCTTTGACAAACCTTTTAGTCAAGGATGTGCCTTTCTTGTTTGATGAAAAGTGTATGTCTACATTCAACACACTAAAGAAGGCATTAATATCAGCACTAATTCTTTCACAACCAGATTGGACACTTCCATCCAAAGTTGTATATGATGTAAGTGACCAAGCCATAGGTTGCATATTGGGCCAAAAGAAAGATAAGAGGTTGTAGGACCTCAACTGAATTACACCACTGTAGAAAAATAACTATTTATTGTAGTGTATGAATGTGATAAGTTTCAACAATACCTTTTGGGTTAAAAGATAATCATATTCACCGATAACGCAACGTTAAAAATACTTTTTCGGAAAAAAAGATACGAAACCAAGCCTTATTCGTTGGGTGTTACTTTTACAAGAATTTGATATAAAGGTGAGAGATAAAAAGGGAGTAAAAAATGTGGTTGCAAACCATTTATCCAGATATGAAGGAAGGGAATGCAAGCCAAGTGATGATATTAATGAAAATTTCCCCAAAGAAACCCTTATGCTACTCGACAGTTTGGCTACACCATGGTTTACTGATATCACAAATTATATTTCTAGTGGTAAACTTCCGTTAGATCCATCTTACCAACAAAGTAAAAAATTCTTTCATGATTGTAAGCGATATATATGGGATGAGCCAATTTTATATAGAGCATACGCTGATGGGTTAATGAGGCGATGTGTTCCAAATAAAGAAATGTTAGACATCCTAAAGCAATGTCATGAAGGTCAGTATGCTAGGTATTATGGATCTAACAAAATGGTAGTTTGAGTACTTAAGAATGGATTTTATTGGCCATAGTTGTTTAAGGATGCTTAGACTTTCGTAGCATAATGTGATCGATGCCAGAGAATAGGTAACATCTCCAAAAGAGATGAGATACCTTTATCCAACATTTTATAAGTGGAAGTCTTCGATGTATAGGCATCGATTTTATGGGTCTTTTCCCATCTTCAATAGGAAATATGTACATTCTAGTAGGAGTGGATTATGTTTTGTGTTTTGTTAAAGCACTAGCAACTCTAACTAATAATGGGAAGGCAGTACAAAAGTTCATTAAATGGTTATTCAACCAATTTGGAGTGTCATGTATGAATAAGTGATGGAGGTACACATTTTTGCAACATATCTTTTGATGTCCTCTAAAAAAGATATAGAGTGCACCACCAAGTTGCTACACCCTACCATCCACAAAGGAGTTACTAAGTGGAAGTTGTTAACTGGGAGCTAAAACAAATTTGAGAAAACACGGTGAACAACTCCAAGAAGGGTTGGGCAATAAAGCTAGACGATGCCTTATGGGCCTGTGAGATAGCTTTCAAAACACCTATCCAAACAACTCTTTATAGGCTTACGTACGAGAAAGCTTGTCATTTGTTAGTTGAATTAGACCATCTAGCATACTGGGTGATTAAAGCATTAAATTTTGATTGGAAACAAGTAGATGAAAAGAGAGTTCTGCAACTAGACAAACCTGAATAGTTTCATTATAATACGTACGAAGATGCCAAACTTTACAAGGAAAAGGTAAAGAAATGGCATGATGCTGATTTTAAACAAAAGGAATTTAAAGTAGGAGATTTTGTTCTGCTATATAATTCAAGGTTAAGGCTATTTCCAAGCAAGTTAAAATCTAAATGGAGTGGACCACTTATGATCGTTCAAGGTTTCGATCATGGAACCCTCAAACTGGAAAACGCTAATAAGGAGACTTTTAAGTTCAGTAGGAACTGTTGTAAACTATATCTCGGACAAGCGATTCCTATGGAAAAGGAAGTTATTTCCTTCTTTCCAAATAATTAATATGCCTCCAAAGATGTAATGTCAAGCGAAGGACCATAAATTAGCATATTTAGTAGTTTGATTGAAATCGTTAGGATTAGTTAGAGTTGTTTTGAGCTTTTAATAAAATTTTAGTAATTTGTGTTGAGCTACGATAAGTAATTCCCTCAGGGCACTCTACTGCCACCTTTAACCCCATCACCACAAGGCTTTTTTCTAACCCCCTTTCTTTTCAAATTTAGTCTTCATTTTTATTTTTGTTTTTGTTTTGCTTTAATTTATATCTCTGCTTTCCTTATGTGTTTTCCTTTCTCATATAGAGGACAATGTGTTGCTCAGGTGTAGGGAGGGTTATGTGTTTTGTTTTGAATGTGATTTTGCATATTGTATGATAGTTTTTAGGTTGCATTTTACGAATTATGTGAATGTGTCAATGACTTCGATGGATTGGAATTCATTTAATTTTAAACATAGTCTATCATATTGTGGAGAATCATTAGCTCACAAAATTAGTGAATTGGGGTCTTTGGCTAAATATGTAGCTTAATTACGATTTAGTTTCAGTTTGCCATCCTCTAAATTGTCACATTCATTCATAATTTGAGGCCTTTCGACTTAAGTAGCTTTGCTAGTATTTTTCATGGAAATGAGTAGCTAAAATAATAAGGTAGGCAATAAAAAAATAATAATAATAAATAACTATTCTGCTGGCCTTCGTGTTATAAATAGAGTTAGTAACCAATTGATAACAAGATATAGTTGAGCAACTGGATCGACACTCATCACAAATGTGTTTCTTCGAATAAAAAGGATATAATGATGTTCCAACCAAGCATCTTAATAACAAACATGACTTAATTGAGTAATGGGATCGACATTCATTACCATTGTTTGCCTTCACGTAAAAAGACTAAGTCTATGTTCATAAAAAGTAAATAAAAAAATGTGAGTGTGTTTTCGAATAAAAACGTACCGTACTTGTAATACTTTGACTTTTTATAAGGCCTCAAATTATATGCTAGTTGAAATGTTACATATGCATGATAGTATACGTACTAGAAACTGTGATATGATTGTAAATTGCATATTTCTTAAACTTTGGTTAATGGATCATACTTAGTGATTTGGGATTAATTAATACCATTAGAGAATTGAGGTATTAATATGGACATTTGGAATTGGAAAATTGTCAAGTGGCAAAAGTAGTTGGTATATGAAAATTAGAATGATTAAGCCTATACTTTGAATGACATTAAGCACCATTGGTAGATTGACAAATCGACCAATGATTATGTGATAAGTGGAACAATTTTGGAGGGAAATGTAAACTGATTTTGTAAGTGACTAATGGTAGCATCTTAAGGCGACAAATGGAACTTTAGACTTGTAATATAGGGAGCTTTAGAATGGTGACATATGTAGCTGTACAAATGATGACATATGTAGCCTTATAATTGGTAACATGTGTAGCCTTACATGTATTGACATATGAGGCTTAAATGAGTGACATCTGAAGCCTAAAGTAAGTGACATATGGACCAATAGAATAGTAACATATGGACTAATAGAAGGATAACATATGTACCAATATAATGGTGACACATCGACAAATGAAATGGTGACAAATAGATTAGTTTGACTTTCTTTGAATTTTCTAGAGAAAATGGATGACAAAGGAAATAGAAGGGAGAGTGAAGGTCAGCCATAAGTTTAGAAGAGGGAGAAAAACGAAAATGAAAGGAGAATGAAAGAAAAACGGGAAGAGAAGAGGAGAAGGGAAGAAGTTATCAAGGTA
This sequence comes from Erythroxylum echinodendron, assembly GCA_027575705.1. Taxonomy (NCBI): domain Eukaryota; kingdom Viridiplantae; phylum Streptophyta; class Magnoliopsida; order Malpighiales; family Erythroxylaceae; genus Erythroxylum; species Erythroxylum echinodendron. The sequence goes on from JANZXR010000172.1 coordinate 15,399,079, forward strand.
AGTTGAAATTCTTGTTTCAATTTCATCTTTCTCTTTCGATCTGTCTTTCATATCCTTAGAGCACGAATTTGAAGAAACTCATAAAATGAAAGTTGTGGATATAGGTCTTAAATTGACCTCTGTGAAGGTGGCTTGAGAAAATAGTGACTAAAGCTTGCGCTATGCTTGTTTCCCTAACACTACTTGTGATAGCCCCCTATGCAAGAACCTTGTATTATTTCCTGATTTTTAAGGGCTTTTGAACCCAAATTAGTTAAAGTATAAAACCTTTAAAATCTTTATTAATGTATTATTAATGCTTCTGAGAAACGGTTTGGTTAGGAAATGTTTTGATAATGATTTATTGAGGGTCATGTATTGGTTACATGAAGGGTCGATTTGGTTAGTTCTTGGAAGAAGGAACTTGAAGGTGATTTGGTAAGGGAATTCTAAACTCGTTTTTAATACAGGTTTGATGATAATTGAATGGGAAAGAATTCTATGTTATGATGTTGATATTGATAGCTTGTATTAATATAAGTTGTATCATAATTGAATCAGTATGGAATATGTGTTAAGATGATGAGAAATGAATGCTAGAAAAATGATATTTATGGGATAATTTCTAGTTTGGTTTTAATATGCGGAAGAGATTGATTTGTAAGTTAGTTAGTGAATGATTTTTGAATTGATTTTGGACATGAGATTTATGTTGTATTGAGGCATGAATATTGTAACATCCCCTCACCTATGGGAAGGGTAATTTGGAAATTTGGCAAAGGTTAGGAGTGTTTAATATTACATTGACATATTCATGCATTCATATATGCACATAAGTAGCAAATATTGAATTTTTGCACATGTAAATGCTTGTACATGCATTCATGACATTTCCCGATTTAAGTGTGAATAATTGTGTTTTATAGAAAAAGTGTTTTGTGTGGATGAGAATTTGAATTGGAGAGGGTTATAGGGGTTTTCTCATTTTTAGAGAATTATAAGAATTTTTCGGGAATTTTTTGGAATCATTTGCGGACCCGAAAAATTGTCAAGAGACAGAATAGGGATCTACCGGTAGTGAAATTGATTGTCCAATGGCACTGGAAACTTAGACACATGAAATTAAGAATTTTTGAATTGACCCATTAGAAAATTGGAGTGAGATTGGAATTGAATTGGGAAGCAATTTTAGCAAACTAATGAGAGTGTGACATATGTACATGTACACTTATTCATTAATAAATCATAAATCATGTCTTATGTTAGTCTTCCACGATGCTTTCATTCAAACCTCCTTGTATCTTCTTCTTTGCTTCTTTTACTAAAGTGTTGAAAGTGAGAAAATTGCTCTCATCCGAAGGTGTCTTCTTCCTTGGTTTTTTT
>JANZXR010000172.1:15400540-15416729 GCA_027575705.1 Erythroxylum echinodendron
GGGATCATTGTAATTTTAACTATTTTATATTCTTAATAAAACTTTATTTTTTATTTAGTTTTGATATAAAATTTTTCGAAAAATCTATATTTTATTTGGGCCCTCCTATCTTAAATTTCTGGCTCTGTCACCGGCTGTAGTAAAACCCAGAGAAGCCCTGTTGCAGCACATATGCTGACGTGTCAACTTCCTCTGATCTCTGAACCTCCAAAAAGACACGACACGTTTCACCACGTAATGATTGGAGTATGTGTAAGAAGCAACCACGTGGCGCTTTAGTAGAACATTCACGTCAATTTATCATTTCACTTGCTTTTTTCATTATTTAAATTATTTGCAAGGGGGTGACCCTTCCAGAAACTTCTTGGAAATTCTTGGCCGGAATTCTCACGACAAATAGCGGCTCAATTTGCGCCACGTACACATATACTTCCACGTAAGCATCCTATGTGGAACTTCCCAATCCCCTGAAAATGATACGCTCCATCTTTTATTTGATCGCACGCATATAACACGCTTACACGCATAGGTGACACTTTTAAGTCCACCAAATCACGCGCACGCTCAAAACATTCGCCAACTCCAAACAGCGGTAGTAGGTCTCTCTCGGCTAACAAGCAACACAAAACTCTTAAAATTGATTTCTCTGATACTTTTCTTCACCCTTTTCCTTACTCTTGTTTGGCGAAGACATGAACGGGGAGCGGAAGAGGGAAGAGGAGAGTCTAACGATGGCCAAACAGAAATTGGTGTTCATGTGCGGGTATCTTCCCGGAGCTTTGCCTCAAAGGTCGCCGATTTTGTCTCCCGTCGTCGTTAGGACCTCCGGCCTCCCATGGAAGGACGTTTGCGGCGGTGGTTGCGGATTTGCGATGGCCATTTCTGGTGCTTCTCCTCTGTTTCTCTTTTTTCTTTTTTTGGAAATAAAAAGTCAAGTTTTTTGAACTCCCCAATGACATTGATTGGATTGGATCAATGTGTTTGTTGTTTTGTTGGCTTACATTTGACCTGCGGTGTTTCTCTGATAAAGAAATGTGAAACACGGAGAGCAAATAATTAAATGGAGGTTTAGCTAAACGTGTAAAAAGTGGTGATATTGAACTTTTCCGAACGAGTCTTTTTGCTTTTTCACTCCCAAATGGATGATTTTTCTTTACAGGTTAGTGTCCGCTGCTACTAAACATCTTTAGTTGTAACCTACAGGTTAATAAGCCCTCGGCATTTGATTTCTTGGCGAATTCTTTTCTTATCTTAGATTTCCAGACATTGACAAAAGATTTCAAGTTGAAGAATCAATAACAGCTATTTTCAACCTACTTTTTTATTTTCCACTGACCTAATAGTTTCATGTCATTTACGACCATCGTGCTTTCTTTGCTGTTGACTGTTAAGTTTTTATATATTATCATAAGTCGAGGTCGACAGGTGAATGAAACAGGGCAGTTTGGACACATGTGAGCTAAATGAAACTGGTATTTGGGTTTTCTGTAATGTTGTGCCTTAATTCAAAACATTGTTATTTTATTCATGATTCTTTGTCAATCAGATTCTGGAAAGCTCATCACATGGGGTTCCACCGATGATCTAGGTCAAAGCTATGTGACATCTGGAAAGCACGGGGTAGTTCAGCACTATATAGAACTTTCTTCCTCTTATATTTATATTCTTTTTTTTTTTCTTGTAATCTAACGCACATCTTCCTTTCTTAGGAAATTCCCGAGCCATTTCCTCTTCCAACTGATGTTTCCATCATGAATGCAGCAGCAGGTTGGGCACATTGTGTAGCAGCTACTGGTAAGTATGATCTCTTTATTTTTCTTCCAATTTTCCCCATTGGTATTTTCTAAGTAATTTATTTGTGCCATTTCATACTTTCTTTGGCTATATGTCTCTGCCTATACTGGTAAACTAAGGTCGTGTATATGTCCTAACTGACAGACAATGGAGAAGTTTATACGTGGGGATGGAGAGAATGCGTTCCTTCAGGAAGAGTTTTTGGAGACCCATCTTCAGCGGCAAGTATAGAAAAGGGAGTACTTGAAAGACAGAGTCCATTTCTGACCGAGCAAGGTATTATCAATTTTGCTTGTCATTCAAAAGAATTGACTGGTAGATGCTATTTTGGTTATAGCCTAATATGGCACATCTGAGATGTTGCAGTGAGCCCTCGCTCTCAAGTTTCAGGATCTACTGTTGGAAGTGGTACTTTATCTGCTGTTGGCACAAAAGAGTGTGGAGATGGGAGCACAAAGCGGAGAAGGATATCATCAACCAGACAAGCGGCTGAAAGCTCATCTTCTGGTGATGAAACACCATCAGCACTTCCATGTCTGGTGACATTGAATCCTGGAGTCAAGATTGCAACTGTGGCTGCTGGTGGACGCCATACTTTAGCATTGTCAGGTGATCTTAATGGTGCTTTTATGTTCTAGTGTTTGGATCTTATAAATTAAAGTGAAAGCAGTCTCAAGATTGATATGCTGTATGAAGCTTGAAGCTATCGAGGATCTGTTACTGATGACGCTTGAACTACCTAATTTTCCAAGGTTTCAGATATAGGACAGGTTTGGGGCTGGGGCTATGGAGGTGAAGGACAGCTTGGTTTGGGATCCCGGATAAGGATGGTGTCCGCTCCTCATCCAATACCATGCATTGACCATTCTTATGCTAAGGACAGGCCACAAGAAGTTTCTCGAGGGGGCAGGATGTCAGAGGGACATGGTTTTAGAGTTCCTGGAAGTTATGTGAAGGGGATTGCTTGTGGAGGGCGTCACAGTGCAGTTATAACGGGTATGCGTTTGTTGCTGTTTTCCTGATCCACTAATGGTAATTAGTATGCAAGATTCAAGTGATAGAAGCACGAGTGACCAGTTTTTTGACTGCTTGGGAACACAACTTAATGCAGTTTTGAGCATAAACGAGACCTTTGCAAATTAAGATTCTGAGCTGGATTGAAAGTTAAATTTGATGTGAGACGTAATCCAACCATATTGTGCTGCATTTCCAACTTTGTGAATTTATCTAGGCTTTGATTAAGCCAATGTAAGTTCACGTACCAATCATTGATATTCAATTTCACATTTTACAGATGCTGGAGCACTACTTAGTTTTGGCTGGGGACTGTATGGACAGGTAATTTGGACTTACATAGCTTGTCTTCAATGACGGTTTTCCCTAGAGGATTATACGTGCAATTGTATATAAAATGAACGGGCTTTTTATATTTCGAAATAAAATGACGTGTCTTATGTTTACTAGTGAAAATGCTTCCAGTTGGCTGGGAACTGTATGGACAGGTAATTTGGACTTACATGGACTGTCTTCAATGATGGTTTTCCCTAGAGGATTATATATGCAATTGTATATAAAATGAACGGGCTTCTTATATTTCGAAATAAAATTATGTGTCCTATGTTTACTAGTGAAAATGCTTCCACTTGACTTCTTTCACATTACCCAATTGGAACATTCTGTAGTGGCTTAGCATAGTCAAATCTTTTATTAACATATTTGGGTATTCCAGAGGATTGTCACACTGTTCGAGACAGAAATCTTAAATGTGCTGCTGGTAATGCCTTTCTATATATTTTGTTCTATTCCCTAAAACTTCAGGTTGCTCCATTTCTGTGTGATCTTTTACTCCATCTATCTTTTTGCATGACCAGACTGGACTCCTCTTAAAAAGCCACAACAAACCAGATAGTGGATTTATTACTTAATGCAAAATCACATAGTCATTTATGTTATTTTCATTGGCTGCAGAGCTGTCATCTGTGATTTTATAGGATAAAGTATAATTAGCTGTCGGATAAAGTATACTTAGTTGTCCTCATTACCTAAATGTAACGTTTGCCTGTTTGCTGGAAATTTAAGTACAACTGGGATAATGTAATCTGATTTATGTGAATAATCAAAAAGTGTTGTTTGTGATGGATATGAACAAATTTACCTATTTGTAATGTTTTTATCTGCTGTCATTGGCTACTTCTGTCTCTGCACATCATTGACTTCACCTTCTATCAACAAACTAATAGTGTTTATTGATGTATAGGAAGAAAAAAAGCTGTTGTTTGTCATGGATATGAACAACTTTTACCCATTGACAATCTCTTCCACTGCTGCCTTGGCTATTTTTGACTACAAATCATTGACTTCACCATCTTCCATTAAGAAACTTTCATGCTCTTCTTTGAGTCACCGTTTGAATTGTTTGTTCCTATATCCATCCTGGACACTGGTTAGAGTTCTGAAATTAACAGTTCTTCAGGATCAACATGTAGGTAAGGTAGATAATGGTGGAGATAAAAGCACTGTAGATGTGGAAGATGAGGTTCACTGTACAAGGAATATTCTACTTATTCTCTCAACTGCTTAGCTTTCTATAAGTCTTGTAAATTTTCATTGCCACAACTTAATCGACTTATTGTTTTCTCAAGTGTGGGCAAGGAAGTACAGATGATGAGTTGAGCCCAAAGTGTGTGTCTTCCTTACTGGGCATTAGAATAGAGGGTGTTGCCGCAGGGCTTTGGCATACAGTTTGCATTTCTGCCGATGGTGACGTCTATGTATTTGGGGGAAATCAGTTTGGACAGTTGGGGACTGGAGGTGATCAAGCTGAGGTATGACACTTTTGTAACTATATTTTCATGTGTTTCTCTTTCATGTCCTATACCTTATATGTAGACGTCTCTGTTCCAGCACGCGTTTTGATCATAGAGGAAGCCTTTCATGCTATTATCTCCCTGTTCTTTGAATTTTAAACCAGACTATCCCGAGGCTATTGGATGCTCCCAGTTTGGAAGGTGTGAATGCAAAAATTGTGTCATGTGGGGCTCGTCACAGTGCTACAATAGCAGGTATGCATATATAGTGCCTCCTTCCGTGCTAAACACAAAATGTGCAGATTTTGCAGTTGCTGAACATTAACACATTATCATGTCGCTAGCCTTTGGAACTCCTGCTGCATCTTGTTGGAAAATTTTATTTATTAGGTGTGTGAAATGAGTACCTAGACACATAAATGATTAATGAAAGACCAAGAGATGAGTAAGGGAATTTGTTTGGGAGAATGCAGCACCATATACTAATACAATGACAATATTCTGGAATTAATTAATTATTGTTCGAAAACTGTTTTGGAATCTGTACATGTGTAATCAAGGTATAATCATGTTCTGGTATGGGTGAAGGATTTTGGTCCTATTTACAGATTTTATGCATCTGGATTGTAGTTTGATATTATACCTGATGTCTAACACTTTCTCTTCGTTGAAGAGGACGGGAAGGTCTTCTGTTGGGGATGGAACAAGTATGGACAGGTAAATATGAAATCGTAGTGCATCTAAAATGATGTTGGAACAGTTTCCTTCCTGAGTAGGATAAATATTGTGTTCCTATGTCAATTGTGTGCAGACATCCCTAAGATTTTCCTGTCAACTAGAAAAATGCATTATTGTTAACATATAGACATGTGAAACAGCTTGGCTTGGGTGATGTGATTGACCGCAACATTCCTTGTCAAGTTACTATCGAAGATTGTGTTGCAGAGAATGTAGCTTGTGGCTGGTGGCATACCCTACTTCTGGCGGAACAGCCTGTTTGATTTATCTGATTTGTCAAAGCCTGGGCACAGTTTTGTTAGTTTAGGAACTCCATTCAAGTTACACGTGTATGTGCATACGATGGGTAGCACAGACACGCTTCCCACTCTAGTTTTAGTTCATACTGTCAACAGGATAACTAGAGTGACTAACAGCTTTCGAGATCTTAGCATGATTTCGGTTATCTTTGTATATTTGTCTCGTAAAATTTTCATTATGTAAGAATATGGCCAACAAGTCAATACGATCGTTATTTGGGGACATGGTGAAGTTTTATCCATTGACAAAAGGATAGTTGTTTTGCTCCTTTTTCAATACGAAAGCACATCCTACTGCCCATTTCCGTCCATATACCCACGGAAAAATGTTCCAGAGTGGCCCTGGGTTACGATAAAGCTTTCAACGTTCCTTATATCTTACGCTTTCGACAAAAAATTCAACAAGAGGTTCATAAATTTTGAGTTGACCTGAGGGTTTTTATATGAGGCTGTTTTTCGGCAGTCAAGTCACAATTTCCATTCTTGTTGATTATGGCATATCTAGCGGCTTGCGTACCCATTTTTGTTCCTTGGTTTGGTCGTAAGGTAGTTCCTCTTTTAAGATGTTAATTTGTAGTCTGTTATCTGTTCCCCTTTCGACTCTGCCACGACGCATTGTTATTCTTATCGTTTCACAGGGGTCGATTTTTGTCAATGAAAATAAGTTGCCGCATCTACTTTTATTTGAAAGAATTCCAAGTGGTATCCTCGTAGTACTTCTTCCTTCACGTCAGAATCCCTTTCTATTTGGCTGAACACTAATTCCAGGTGGTATCCGTGTGTATGACCGCACTCGCATCTTTATGTCCGCCATCTTCTCTCCAGGTTTAACGTCGCATTCGAGGAGAAAGTGTAATCACTTGTGACTTCAGCACAGAACTGGTGATGTATCTCGTGTTAAAGTTAGCATCTCTACGGTCCACGTGACTAACAGTCGCGAAGATTCAGGTTTATGTAGTGTCGGTCTTAGCGACAATGTTGATCTCGTGTACTTAAAAGAAAGGTTTCAACAAACTAGTCGAGATTGTTATCGTGAAGCATCTCGTGTACTTAAAAGAAAGGTTTCAACAAACTAGTCGAGATTGTTATTGTGAAGCATGCCTTTTCTATCTTAACGTTAAATTTATTATGTAAAGTGTTATCGGCATAAGAAATTTTTTTTTTTTCCCCCTTTGTTTGGCTTTTGACGGAATACATCAGTTGGTAGTTGATTTTATCAATTATTTATTAAAAATGTTTGATAAAATTAGCTGTTTATTATTAACTGTTTATGTGTAAAATAATTCATAAAAATATGACTTAAAAAAAATAATTTATAAAAATATGACTTAAAAAAAAAGATTTATAAAGATATAAATATTATATCCTAGTACTACAAAAAACAATATTACATATTTAAGTAAAAATGTACATTTTATTATCTTTTTTCACAAATAACCAAGATATAAAACAGATGTAGATCATGACCATTTTTTCAATAACAATACACATTACCGTGCATGTCCAAAGTTTGATATGGTATATTTTAGGAACAAATAGAAGATTTATGTTTGCTACTAAGTTGCTTTATCAAAAATTATACAAGGCAGGTAAGAAGCATATATTCTTAACCTTGAACAAAAGAGACCAATATTATTGTCAAAAAAGAAAAATTGTGCCTAAGATATTATTCCATACAATTGGAGAAGTTAAAGAACAAAGACAAAAATATCCTTAGCTTCCCTCCACCGAGACGTCAACATCTGATATGGGGTAGCCTCCGTAGCTTTTTATGTGGCCCAACAATTGATAGGTCTCTTTGATTATTGTTTCCAACGTTGAGATACCGAAAGACAAGAGAGAAAAAAGTGAAGGCACAATAGTCATTAAATTATAATTTTTCTTCAGCTAAAACTAAAACATTCTTATTGAGCAGTTTTTTAAAAATTAGTTGATTGAGTTCAATTAATCAATCCAATTAGCTTATTAGCAAATATATTTAGTGAGTGTTTGGTTGATGAGTTTGGGAAAGGGTTAATAGGTAAGGAATGAAAAGTGAGTGTTGGTTGTTGATTATCATTAGAGGGACAATAGTTTGATATCTCACTTTTGAGGAATCCTCCATACCCTCTATTTAGTAGAGGAATGAAACTTATTCCTTAATAATGACTCTTTTTTAAAAAATATTTTAAATACTAATTAATTAAAATATAATTAACTAATTAAAATATAATTAATGAAATTATTATTAATGAATTACATTATAATCAGTTAAAATATAATTAATTAAATACAATATAATTAATCAAAATATAATTCATTCATTAATTAAAATATTATACTTAATTAATTAATTAATTAAAATATAATTAATTGAAATAATATAATATAATATAATAATATTATATTATAATTAAATTATAATATAATGTAATAAATTAATTAAAATATAATTCATTCATTAATTAAAATATTGTAATTAATTAAATATAATATAATTAATTAAAATGTTAATAATTAATTAATTAATTAAATTATAATTTATTAATTAAAATATAACTAATTAAATTATTCATTAAATAAAATGTTGTAATTAATTAATTTAATTAATTACAATACAATTAATTAAAAAATTATAATTAATTAATTAATTACAAAATAATTAATTAAAATATAATTCATTAATTAATTATAATATTGCAATTAATTAATTAATTAATTAAAAGAAATTAAATGAAATATAATAAATTACAATATAATTAACTAAAATATAATTAATTACTTAATTGATTGAAATATAATTAATTAATAATTACAATATAATTAATTAAAATCTAATTCATTCATTAATTAAAATATTGTAATTAATATTTAATTAATCAATATATTTTAATTAATTAATTACAATATAATTAATTATAATATAATTAATTAAAATATAACAAATAAATTAATTAAAATATAATAAAATTTAATTTTTAAATATTTTTTACAAACTATTCTTGTCCAACAATCATGCATGGTGGTAAAAAAAATTTTAACTCATTCTTGACCAACACAGAAGAAGCTTTCACCATCTTCCGAACAGCACAATTTGGCAAAGCAAAAACGAAAACCCAGAGGATGAAAGCAGACACAAAAACCTAGAGAATGAAAGTAGAACACAAAAACTCAGAGAATGAAAGCAAAATAGAAAATCAGTACATAAGTTGGACAAATTACCTACACGAACGGACAATCGGAGACAACCATAGCAAATTACGAAGATAGACGATGTGCAGCACTCCTTAAAACGCAAAAACCAAAGGGAAAAACAACGTCCAAAGACAAAGACAACTTCACCATTGGGAATAATACTAAAATGATGTTATTTGTTGTAGAACAAATGATGTTGGTTTTGTTAAACTATGAAGACTACGGCCAACATTTGACGACGATTTAAGAAATACGTTGTTAAATGTAGATCATTGGCGATGAATCCAGAGAAATGTTGTCAAAGGGTTGACTATTGGTGGAGATTTATGAAAACCGTCGCCAAAGGGCTAACCGTTTAGTGACAATTCAGAAAAATGTTGCCAAATGTAGACCATTCGTGATGAATTCAAAAAAACATTACTAACGAGTTGACCATTTACAAAAGCTTTGGGCTAACCATTTGGCAACGTTTTTGCTAAAGCGTGGCTAAATCTAAGACAAATTTGTTGCCAAATCTTATCATATATATTTATATATTTAACAAATTTTATGTAATATAAAAATTTTATAAAATAGTATAGTATTTATATGTAATAAACAGAGTTTTATGACACCGCATAAAATTGTTAAATCATATATTTAAAAAGAAAAAAATATAAATATATGTGATATTAATTAATTTTGCAAGCGACAAATATTCTAAAGAGTTTCGTTAGGATTTAGATCTACGGCCCAGACAAACTAGAAGGATCAAGAGCATTTGCTTGGAAATAGAGTTAATATCACCCCCTAAACTTACTCTTGCCTCTCTTCAACTTCAAGATGCCGCGGCAGTAGCAACAATAACAACCAGGCCTTATTCAAATACCCACCCTCTACTCTCCATCGTCTTCTTCATCTTCTTCTTTTTGCACAACAAATCTACTTATCAAAGTCTGATCACCACTTACCTTCAATAGTTGATCTATTTTTAAAAGATTTTTAGTATCAATCAAGTTAGCTGTCTTTCTTTGTTATCTTTATCTCTTTTTTTGTTAAGAAGTTATTAGATGAACGTGTGAGAGTATTATATTATGTATTGTATAAAGTTTTGCTCGAATCTTCAAAAGAGATGACAATGTCACGATGAACGGTTTCATCGCCTGTAAATACTATGCGAAAACTTGTGAGCATGGTAATAAACCTCGGTTGACTTGCGAGAAGACTGAGGTTGCCATGATAGCGCACGCCATTATGCATCAAGCCGCTTATTGAAACTATAACAGAATTGCCTTTGTAGAGCATGAAGGCCCATTTCCAATATAACAGTATGTCGATTGAATGCCATCTACTCAAAGTTGGCTCTTCAAAAGTCAACAAAAACACTAGTCAGTCTACAAAAGGCGACTTGTAGTTTCAGTCTTTGGCAACTTGAATATGATTGCTCTTTAACTTCAAATTTGGTTAACTTGACCAGAAGTACTCACATAGATACAAACTTCAGTCAACCTGCGTCGTACGTCACAAATCCTACTCAATAGATAAAAAATTAATAAAATTTAAACTCTAGCTAAGTCCTAGTATTAAAAAGTACGTATGCATTTTTGGGTAAGGTCTTTTGACATCTAGTTGCGGTCTACTATTGGTGAATAATCCGAACATAGATAGAGCACCCCCCACATATTTATTAGGTAGTTGAAGCATTACCTTATATGTTTTAAATATCCTACAACTATTCAAAGATTGCGTCCTCCTACATATCATGTTTAAAGCCAAATAGAAGAGAAAGGATGTGTCTAAACAAATAGCTTATGATTTGAAGATAAAATATAGGAATTATATTTTACGTTCTGGAAAGTACATACTAATAAATCATCCTTATAAAAAATATTACTTAATAAAAGATTATTTATTATACATTAATTTTGTATAAACAAGAATTGAATATCTAAATATTAATTCTATACTAAATATTAATTCTATATAATGGATAGAAGCCAACTTTCCATATAAAGAACAACCAATTGAAGAAGAATTTGACTCGAGTGAGGTCCATGTAGTTATAACCAAACCCAACGCCGGAACCAACACCAGGCTTCTCGTTCTCCTCAAAACCATTAGCCACCGTCTTGCCGATATGTCGTCGCAGGCACCATTTGCTTTCTTCTTATTGGCGGCGTTGCTGCTAAAGTGCGCCGTTTCGGTGTTATCAGCTATTCAGTGCCCCAACTGTGGACCCACCGCCGTTCCGTACCCACTCAGCACGGGACCAAAATGCGGCGACCAATCATACAAGATCAGATGCAACTCAGGTTCACTCATCTTCAACACAGTAAACAACTCCTACCCAATCATTTCCGTCAACTCAACAAGCCAACGCCTCGTGATCGAACCCGCAACTCTGTCACCGAACACCTGCGTGACAACAGATTATACCCACCACGGCATTCAGTTAAACGAAACCCTCCCTTTCAACATCACCAGTTCCAACACCATCATGTACCTTAACTGTAACAAGAAGATATTGTCATCACCGTTGAATTGCACGTCCCACAGCTTGTGCCACTTGTACGTGAACAACACCAAAGCGAAGCTACCGTGTCGCGACGCGCCTATTTGCTGTACTCTGAGAGCCGGTAGCTCAACGACGGAGCATATGATACGTGTCCACGATGCGGGTTGCAAAGCCTATGCGAGTTTTGTTGACTTGAACCCGAACATGGAAATGGAGCAGTGGCCAAACCCAGGCGTAGAGATGCAGTGGGCACTCCCTCAGGAGCCTAAGTGTGAGTCCCAGGTGGAATGCGATGAGAAGTCAAAATGTGGGCCCGACCCCAATGATAGTGGTAGTGGAACCAAGCGGTGTTTTTGTAAGGAAGGCTCTCGGTGGGACCCGATTGGAGGGATTTGTGCAGAGAGTAAGTTTGGTTTTTTGACTTGTATTGCACTTATTTATTAAGAGTCGTTGACCATTGGAATTCTGTTTTGCAGATAACCATAGGCACCGTAGCGAGAAGACTGCAATAATATCTGGTATATAACATGTATCTGTATTTACACCATACCAATACAATGATAGATGCTTGTAATTATTTTAGTCTAAGCTTTTAATTTAGTAGAGAATGGCTTGAATTGTGGAAACAGTTTCATGTCATTTCTGAGAAACAAAATCATTTCTCTTCTCAGGTTTAATGGCCTGCTTAGGCATAGCATTTTTAGCGGCGATAAGCAGCATTGCCATCTACAGAAAACATGAACGCAGTTCACAAGATCGCCTGAGAAGAGAGCGCCAAAATATCCTGAATGCTGGTGGGAACAGAGTAGCCAAAATCTTCAGTGGCAAGGAGATAATGGAAGCCACCAACAAGTTCTCCAAAGAACGCCTTCTAGGCGTCGGAGGCTATGGTGAAGTTTACAAAGGTATTCTTAAAGATGGCACGCTAGTAGCTGTCAAGTGTGCGAAGCTTGGAAACACTAAAGGTACTCACCAAGTTATCAACGAGGTCCGAATTCTATGTCAGGTCAATCATCGTTGCCTTGTTAGCTTGCTTGGTTGTTGTGTTGATCTCGACCAACCTATTATGGTTTACCAGTACATTCCCAATGGTACACTTCTTGATCATTTACAAGGTCTAAGACCTGGTGGACGAGGACAGCTTTCATGGATTCATCGTCTCAGAATTGCTCATGACACTGCTCAGGCTCTAGCTTACCTCCATTTTGCAGCTGTTCCTCCCATATATCACAGGGACATCAAGTCAAGCAACATACTTCTTGATGAGAAGTTAAATGCTAAAGTTTCGGACTTTGGATTGTCAAGGTTAGCCTATGGTGACTTGAGTCATATCTCAACTTGTGCACAGGGCACGTTAGGGTATTTGGACCCCGAATATTACAGGAAATATCAGTTGACAGATAAGAGCGATGTTTATAGTTTCGGTGTTGTTTTGCTTGAGCTGTTGACTTCGCAAAAGGCAATAGATTTCAACAGAATGGAAGATAGTGTCAACTTGGCTGTTTATGTGCAAAGGATGGCTCAGGAGGAGAGACTGATGGATGTGATAGACCCGATATTGACAGAGAGCGCAAAAGGCTTCGATTTTGAGACCATCAAGGCATTGGCATATCTGAGCTTAAGTTGTGTGGAGGAAAAGAGACAGAACAGGCCTTCTATGAAAGAAGCTGTTGAGGAGATCGAGTACATCTTAAGTGTAGCAATGACAGTGAAGTAAGTGTAGAATGGATCACCTGGGACACAGGACTACATGGTACATACTAATGTGGCTTTGTGAGTTATAGATGCTACCCAGGTAATAAGGTTAATAGTGGGCGTGAAGTCAGCTTTCAATGGATATGTAAAGCTCTCTTTCGGGTTATATTAAATTAAATGTTCTAATGATTAATCAGAGTAAACAAATGATTTGCTAGAGCTTTATAGATTTCAAAGTGAAGACCGAAGCAAACTTACACACCGATTGCTGCTGTTCACAAACTTTCATTGCGACTTGACCTACATGAAAGCACAACTAATTTTTGGACTTGCTATACAGAATCAAATATACTGACCAATTAAAGAGGAACATGTCCTGCAATTTTTGAAGATGAAGTCCATGATCCAATTCTATATCATCCACTTTTAATCCTTATTAGTTCTATCTTTCATATATGCATCAATTAACAAATAAAATCAATAATTTAGAATTAAATAATGCATTAATTCATGAGATAGTGAGGAAGTCATGTTGGGAGTTAACCTAAACCATTTGGGTCACACTTTAAGGCAAAGTTACAAATTGTTCTCTCATCTTAATAATATTCTACTATTCTTTCGTGTAATTTCAAGTTTCATGTGCATAATTTCTACTTTGTTTTATACAGATGATAGTAGACGTTAAATTTTGCATAAAGTCAAATATCTTGACAATTATTTTGACCCAACCAAAACAATCCATACTGCTTTTATTTTTAAATAGCTGCAGATAAATAGCGCTCGATGGCCTCAGTCTTTAAACGTAGTTTAGTGGTATTGCAGCTTCACTCTGGTTATGGTGTTTTTTGCGACACGTTTATATTTCCTCTTATTAGATACATTATTCATAATTTGAATATAACTTTTGGTATCCTGAAAATGGTACGGATGCGTAACTCCACGTGCCTTTAAATACTGTACCAAGGCTTCTTACTATTTTGATCAGTTTGGACATGACGGTCGCATGTGAAGATTGAGGGCCAATTTGTGTAACTCAAATTCTCTATGCTGGCCAAATTTTTTGCCACTTCATCCTACCCATTTATTTATGTGGGATTCGTCACATAAATAAATTGTTAGGATAAAGTGACACAGAGTTGGACCAGAATTGGCGGCACAGAGGATCTCATCTCCAATTTGTGGCCTCTCTTTCAAGCATATGCATTATGTTTGTGCGTGATGGCCATGTGTTGTGTAGATGAGTCGTTTATATGGTTCTGGATAGGAATCCATCACACGCTGGCATCATTTGTTTTTCAGGGTTCTAATGTAACCAAAATGCCCAGGTTTACAAACAGTCAACCCAGGGAAGGATCACATAAGCATGCTTGTATTGTACGAGTGAAAAACCTCCAATTCAAAAAAGTGCAAATCATCCCTGAACGTTTTTATAATATATTTAAATTAAAATTTGTTGTTATTTATGACATCAATTTATAAAGCCCACAGAAACCCATTTCAACCTATAAAAGTCAAAAGAGAGGAGTACATACATTAAGACAACGGATGAGCCATAAAACAAACCAAGGAAAATGACTCATTCTTCTTCTTCTTCTCCATTTTTTTTTCAGTTATTAAGTGTACAAATAGCCCCATAGAGTACGGGAGATATTAGTATTACCTCACTTGATACAGTTCTTTCAAATGATGCATTATGTTATTACTATAGCTCTAGCTCGAGTTGATTCTGGTACAACTTAAGTGGATCTGTAAGATATGTATAGTAGAGTTTCGAAGCACTATTAATCTTGAGAAGAATGAGGCATGATAAGAGTAGATAGAGTTAGTTTTAGATCGCTTTGAGTGTACCTTGGAAAGAAAATTGCAATACATTGTTAATTTCATTATTCTAGGACAACGCAATGACTTAGTGGAAGTCAATGGAGAGATCTTATAAGACACGAGAGATGACTTGGCAAGAGTTTCAAAGAGATTTTAGAGACAAATATACTTCGTGGATATATCAAGATTAAAAGAAGATGGAGTTTATGAGTTTGTATCAGATAGAGAAGACGTCGGTGGCATAGTATGAGGCTCGCTTTGTGGCTTTGTCTAAGTACGCATTAGAGGCTGATGCAAATCCAGAGGATAAATGGTACCGATTTGAGCGAAGTCTAAGAATGGAGAATCGTTTGTGTTTGGGAGTCGCTACTTATGATTTCAAGAAGTTACTAGAGATTGCACTCAGAGTTGAGGATGTGATAGAACGGGGCAGAAGGAGAGGAGAACAAAAGAGTTAACCAGAGAGTCATTATAGAGAGGAAAGTTAGTCTGTTATGAGGGGAGTTAGTCATTCATAGTATACTGGTGCAAGGGAATCTAATAGAGCCAGTGTTACATCGAGCAGGAGGGGTAGGAGTTGGAAGTAATTTAGGATAACATAGTACTATTAGTGTACCATCGGTAAAGTTACACAAGGGAGTTAGTTATAGGTTCAGAGGACCTTTTAGTAGAGAACTTGGAGGGGTATTGAGTTATGCTACTTGCAGAAGAGTTTAGAAAGGATTTTATTAGGGACCCATTGGGATCATTCAGACATATTATATCTATAGAGAGCAGGGGTATTTACAAAGGAGTTGTCTGATAATAGGGAGGAGTTTTGGAGTGAGGATAGAGGAGATACTACATGGTGAGAGTGATGCTTTTTGTTTAGGTAAAGGTTTAGGTAGAGCTGGTCAATGTTATGAATATTATACTAAATGTGGTTCTGGTACGGTATTATATTAGTACCGGTTAATACCGGGTACTGTTTCGGGTACTTTTTTAAAGTTATAAAATAGTCTTTAAATTTTCTTAGAATTACAAAATAGTCTCGCGATATATTGTAACGTATAATTTATAATTTTACATCAATGTAGGCTCCCGATCATAAGTGTTGTTCACCGCATCCACCATGTATTGGGTCCTGCTCTATATCGATTTGCAAAATTCACAATAAAAAAACAAGCGATCTTCGTCCTCATCTGCATTGTCGCAAAGTACACATCTTGTATAAGTCATATTAAACCACCTACACTTGGTTTTAAGCCTATTTTTAATTGCTAATCAAGTAATGAATGAAGCTTTGGGGTGTAAAGTGTAACATCCCGTTTCCATAGAACGGGTCGGACCTGAGAAACAGGCCCAAGTGAGGTCAATCGGAGAAGTTA
>JANZXR010000172.1:15416829-15431033 GCA_027575705.1 Erythroxylum echinodendron
TTGGTACTTAAGCTATATACTGAAAATACCCTCAATTTCTTCTCATGCTTCTATTTCATAAGCTATTATGCTTAAGTTAAGGAAAAATATTTTAGGGGGCCGACACGTTAGATCAAGGAGTATGCTCTTGACTCATTCTAGCTCTTATGCTTCTAAATTATACCTAAAACCTAATATGAACTAAAATAAGTATCTTAAGCATTTCACAATAATAATCACTAAGTGTTAAAAAGTGAATGTATAAAAAATTAAGCGCACTTCGATATCAAATGAAGAAACTACTTAAATATTTTGCTATTCAAGGTTTCCAAATTTTATCACCAACTCCATCTCCACTTAAATCATCGTAAGTTTTCTTGCTCTTAATTTTCGTTGTTTATCTTTATTTATATTGTTTTGTTTCTCACATTGAGGACAACGCTTTATTCAATTATGAGGATGTTTATACATTGGCATATCATTTGTGTGTGAAATTGGCATTTTCATTTTATTAGTTTTTGATTAGGTTGGCATAGTATAAACATTTTGTTACGTGATGTGTGCATTATGTGAATATGTTAAAAGCATGAATTAAATGGAATTGGCTTACTTTAAACATGGTCATTTAAATTGGCAGGCATAGTAACTTGTTAATTTTATATTTTAAGTATCTTTGGAGTGAGTATGCATGTTAATTAGGACATGGCACCTATTCTTTCACTTTATGAAACTTATTTGGATACATTTATAATTACATTCAGTTAAATAGGTTAGCATCATTAGTACCTTTCATGAGAGTGATTGACTAAAAGGAAATGAGGTAAGCTAAGAAATTAAATAAAAAATTCAAATAAAATTACTATTTCACTAGCCCTCTTTAAGAAAATTGGGTTAAAAATAGAACTGATAACCAGTTGAGGGTTATGATATAGCTAAGTAATCAGTGGCATTCATGACAAAAATGTCTGTCTTCGTATCAAAAGGATAAAATGGCACTTTAACCAAGTTAAATAAAAAAACATAACCTAATTGAGTAACTAAGGGACATTTTATGACAAGATGTTTACCTTCACATCAAAAGACCAGGTTATCATCAAAGAAAGTTTAAAAACATGGTGCTTGCAATAAAATTAAACTTACTAATCATTTAAAATAAAAAAAATGTTTTATGAAGGATTACTTAGTGATATTCTACCTTTTTAATTGATCAATAATAGTAAATGCATGCTTACAAGTTCCATAGGTGTATGAATAGGTTATTAATGTTTTCATTGATATGTATATTCAAATCAAAGCACATAAGTATGAAAGGAATAATTTAGTGTGTTGGCACATTTTAAGTGTTTAATGTTTGAGGTTAAGTTAATTCTATGAGGTTAGATGTCATTGTACCATTATTATATGTTACATGATTGTGAGTTTATATTTTTTAATGTTTTGTTAGTGTGTGGTTTTAGTTTTACTTAAGGGCAAAGTTTTAAGTATGGGGATGTTAATAGGTGTAGATTATAGTATGTTTTCTAGATATTTGACTATAATTTTAAATGTTTTCTTATATGATAATCATGTGTTTAGGATTTATAATTGTGTTATTGTTAGTGTTTTAATTCTTTGATTAGTTTAGATCAAGAATTTGATCTTAATTTTATATTTCAAGGGGTGTTTGATGTGTTTTTTACTAAATGAAAATAGGAAAATTGAAGAAAAAAGAAAGAATTTAAAGCATGGAAGAAGTCATGATCATTGGCACCTCCAACAGTTTTGGCTAACAAAGCAGCTGCATGGGTCTCTCTTTCATGATCATGGACCCATGCTCAATCATAGTAGAGGGCATGAACAAAGCATGCCATGGTCATTGCAGCTCCCACGATCATGGTACAATGTTTTCTAATAAGCTTGTTTTTTTGTACTTTTGACGTTTTGGGGCTATTTTTGGAACCAAATTAAGTAAAAAACCCTATAAATCCTAGAAGCCTCAAGAAGTATTTAAGGAAAAGAAAAACACCAAAAAAGGAGATTTATATTAGATTCAAAGAGATCAAAAGGAGATATCAAGAGAAATTACAGATTTTCCAAATTTTTTGATTAAGACACAAATTTTTTTATTTCATTCTCTTGGATTTTGAATTAGACTATTAAGATGTTAAACATGATTATGGGTTTCTAAATCTATATTAGGGATTGTTCTTGATCTATTTTGTTAAACTTTGTTCTTTCTCAATTCAATACATCTATGAATGCTTTGTGATATTTGTTATGTTTATACTTGGAAATAAATCGAAATATTGAATCAAGTTATATATGTTAAGGTAGCTTAATAAACCTGTGAATGTTAGATTAATAAACAGTTGAGTAGAGATATTAATTGTAAATTAATTATCTTTAGAATTGCTTTAAATTCAATTGAATAGTTATGAGTAATTTTGTGAATCGAGAGGTTGTAATTCTATTATTATTGATTTCAATTGGGATTACTTAATTAGATCTCAAAGGAGGGTAATTAAAACCTTAGGATATCTAAGATTGATCATAAACAGAATAAAAAAGATAAAGGGAAAATAAAACAAGGATAAAATAATTCCTGAGTTTCCATCTTTGATTAACTTTATTCTTATTGCTAGTCTCAATTATTCACTTATTCGATTATTTAGTTTTATTAGTTTATTTTATTTTCAGTTAATTTATTTTAATTCAATCAATATTTTACTACCTTCGAAAAAGTTCATTCAAATTGCTAGGTTTCTAATTAATCCTCGTGGGAACGATACCTTTTGTAATGTGAGTTACGATCTGTATACTTGTAGGAGGTTATCTATATAAAACTTATCAACAATGACCAACATTGACAGTTGATTCCTCATCTTCCAAATAACTAGCATCACCAATATATCCCTCAATTCGCCAACATCACTGGCCTTATTTTTATGTTTATTATCTTAATGCATCAACATATGTATAAATGAAATTGGTTTATTAACAAGTTCGAAAAATAAATTAACTATACCATAAGCTTATAACAAAGTAATCATATCTAGTACATGTTGATTGAACTCTAACCTCCTTAAATCATCATCTAGCCCTTTCACATAAATCAAATACCATACACAGACAATAGTTTTGTAGCCTAATTCAACATCCATTTTATACACCTCTCTTAAAATGTCATAATTCAAGTCTACATTGTCAAATTTTCTTCATTTTCTAACCTTTAGACTTTAAAATTCCTCCTTAAGTAAAGTGTCTACTCTTAAAATATTTTTATACTAAGCTTTCCATTTACTGTCATTATGTGAAGATAAATAAAGATAAATTAATTTAACAATAGCGTATTGTGCTATACGAAGGTAAATCCTATGATATATGTTGGCACTTCATTTGATTTAAATCATGTAATAACTCATAATAAATTTTACAACATAAATAATTTAAGTTAATGGATTATAATCTATTATTTGTCTGGATTATCCTTTAAGTCCTGCCTTTAAACATCTCTTTGTATTGAAAGAGAAATTTGAAATCCTATTTGAAGATGAAGTCAAACACAACTACAATATAAGAAGACATAATTGCACTCTTCAAATACCCTTTTTATAATAATTATAGTAAGGAAAGATGAATATCTCTACTTTTTAATGCTAATTTATCAGGTATATAGTTGTTTAGCAGAAGTCAAGAAAAATTTCTATGTTTAAAAGAGCATAATTAATCTAAATAATATCAAGCCATAACACTCTATTACATAGTTGAAAACCTATTACCATCATTATTTTTAATTACTTCCTAAATCTCATAAATAATTGCCTTTCTCAATAATTGACCAAAAATGACTATATATTATTAAATTTACTGACCAAAATAATGTTATTTTGTTTGAATAAACTAAAATGATATTGTTTTGATGGACGAGTTGAAGTTGATTTGAGTGTTACATTAATGGACTAGGCTTGAACTTGAGCTAAAAAATACATTTTAAACTTCAATATCTACACTATAACATGAGTTGAACCTCAACATTTCAAAGAGTTTAATTAGAACTATAACGTTTCTAATGATGGAATCCAACCGTGATCAAATCACGGACGCAGCGAAAAACAAAACTTTTTATGAATTCTAAGCGGATGCCGATAATTGAATAAACTTGAATAAAATGAAAATCAATTAGAAATTGTACCTTGTTCATCTTCCTATTGAAAAACCTTTGAAACATTTTCGATTAATCAATCACCAGATGTTCAATTGTCAAGCCTCTAATGGTATTCACGGAGCAATTCTCAAGACTGATTTCAGAGGAAGAAGACAAAGTGTTGGCTTCTAAATGTTCTTCCTTTATTTAAATAGAAAAATCATTAGGGTCTTTAATTAAAATTAAATTTCTTTAATTATAATTAAATTATAATTATAATTATAATTAATTTAATTTTAATAAAATCAAATATCGCATATTTGACCCAATGTTTCTCAAACTTTATAATTAAGTCCAACTTAATTAAATAGATTTTTCTTTCACAAATTGCTCTTTGATGTGTGACCCATTAGGCTCCTAATAAATTGACAATGATTATAAATGACAATTCTAATTCATAATTAAAATTAGATAAATTAAAACTTTTTTAATTTATCTTGAATTCTCTAATTAAATAATTCATAATCATAAATCATGATTGACGTCTAGCAACAGGTCATGATTACCCAAATATCAGGAATGTCAAAGCGATTGACTCAATCTATCTGCGTATAGTTATGATGTATAATTTAATCCTATCATCATTCAATGTTCCAATTGGACAGAGTATGAATATGGTGTCTACTCTTTTCATCCAATCATGTTCGTTCTTGTTAATTAGTAATTGATTTATAATTGAAGTTTGAAAACACCTTTTTAAACATCAATTTACTCTAGCCAAAGAATTCTATAAATCATTACTAATCAAGAGCAGTAGAACATTCTCTCTAATTATTTTAGAGTGATGAATCCTTTATTAACTTACTCAACCATCTCTGTATGGTTTATATTGCATCCAAGTACGACCAACTGAATTATCTTATTACGATTCATCAGTAGTTTTAAAATACCGTAATTCCAATGCGAGATACCTTGATAATCTCAAGTATGAGGATTGATTATACGACCATCATTATGAGATAATCCACATACACATAAGTAATATTCCATTCGAAATTCTCATAATTGGGTTAGATCAGTGACTAATTCTCTAATAATCGTCCATATATTAGTTTAAGTATTTTCATACTTTAATTTATGAGATCAATTACTTTCTTCATAAGAAAGAAATATAATGTGTGCTAGTTTTATCGTTTCAACAATATCCCGTCTTGATGAAACTACAACTAGGAACATTTAGGAATAATACATAAGTGTAAATTAAATCTCATAATTAGTATCTCATCATAATTTCAATTACAAAGTAATTATTCCAAGGATTTTATCTTTAGTGTTAAAACATAAAACATTAAATGAATTAATACATAAAAATATACAAAACCTTTTGATTACTTAAAATAATTTGATTCATTAATTTGCATCCAATTGATTGGCTGCAAGGGCCTAAACTAATAATCTCCCATTTATACTAAAGCCAATCCCTTACGAATCTAATACTATATCCATCTAGATTTTGATCATGTCTCTTTTGACATAATGGCTTAGTAAGAGGATCTGCTAGATTCTCTTTAGTAGGAACTCGCTCCAATGCTATATCTTTTCGCTCCACTATCTCCTTGATCAAGTGAAACTTCCTAACCATATGTTTGAATTGTTGATAAGACCTGGGTTCCTTTACTTGCACAATAGTACCGTTGTTGTCACAATACAATACTATAGGCTTAATAATGCTAGGAACCACTCCAAGTTTAGTGGTGAACTTCTTTATCCAATCCGCTTGTTTTGTTGCCTCTAACACTGAAATATACTCTGCTTCAGTTGTTGAATACGCAATGGTTGGTTGTTTGGAGCTCTTCTAACTTACTACACCACTATTTAGAAGGAAGATGTACCCTGACTGTGATCTACTATCATCAGGATATGACTGGAAACTGGCATCTAAATATCCTTGAACTCTCATTTCATCTCCTCCATAGACCAAGAAAACATATTTAGTTCTTCTAAAATAATTTAAGATATTTTCACAACCGTCTAACGGCCTTTACTAGAATTAGACTGAAACCTGCTCGTTATGCTTAAAGCATAAGAAACATCTGGTCTCGTACATAGCATCGCATATATAATTGATCCAATTGTCGAAGTATATAGAATACAATCCATTTTATCTCTCTCCACTTATGTCTTTAGATGTAAACTTTGTGAGAGAGAAATCCCATGCGACATAGGTAAGAATCCCCTCTTGGAATTCTTCATGCTAAACCTCTTTAGCACTTTATCTATGTACATAGATTCGGACAATAAAAGTAACTTTTTTTATCTATTTATATAGATCTTTATTCCCAGAATATAGGCTGCTTCTCCCATATCCTTCATAGAGAAGTTCTTGGATAACCAAATCTTTACAAACTGTAGCATAGGAATGTATTTTCCAATTAGTAATACGTCATCCATATATAGTCCTAAGAAACGATTGCACTCCCACTAACCTTCTTGTAGACACATGGTTCATCCATGATTTTAATAAAATCAAACTATTTGATTGTCTCATCAAAACGGATGTTCCAACTCTGTGACGCTTTCTTAAGTCTATAAATGGACCTTTGCAGCTTGCATACTTTATTAGGAAATCTCTTGTATTCAAAACCTTTAGGTTTTATCATATACACATTCTACTATAAATTCCTATTGAGAAATGTTATTTTGGCATCCATCTATCAAATTTCATAATAATAATATGCTGCTATAGCTAACAAAATCTTGATAGATTTTAACATAGGTATTATTAAAAAGGTTTCATGAAAATTAACCCCTTGTTTTTATTTTTAACCTTTAGCCACTAACCTCGCTTTGTATGTATGTATTGCCATCCATGTAAGTTTTTCTCTTAAAAACCATTTGCATTTAATAAGCACAAAATCAACAGGTGCATCTACCAAAGTCTATACCTTGTTAGTGTACATAGATTAAATTTTAGATCTCATAACTTCTTACCATTTAAAAGATTCAATGTTAGGCATCACTTCTTTAAAATTAGTAGGCTCATTAATTATGAGCGATACATTATCCTTTCCCTGCTCAATATGTAGATTTAATCTAGTGGGAGGATGATAAATCCTACTAGTTCATTGCAGACTATGTGTTTCGTCAACTCTCAGTTGTACATCATATGTATTAACTTGAGGTTATCGGTCCATTTCGATGTAAATTTGTGGCTCTTGAACTTCTCTAAGTTTAACCTCATTCCCATTACTTTCTTGAAGAATAAATTCTCTTTCTAAGAATGTAACATATCTTGAGGCAAACACCTTTTGCTTAATAGGATGGTAAAATTGATAGTCGAAACTCTCTTTTGGATACTACACAAATTTGCATTTAGCTTATTTAGCTTGAATCTTATCAAATATAGCATACTTCATATAAGCTCCATATCCTCAAATCTTTAAGTGTGATAATCTAAGTCTTCTACTAATCCATATCTCATATAGTATCTTATCAACTGATTTAGATGGAATTCTATTTAGAAGATATATTGCAATTTCAATTGGATATTCCCAAAAGGACATAGGAAGGACTGCATGAATCATCATAGAATGTACCATATCTAATAGTGTACAATTTCTCCTCTTAGAAACTCCATTACGTTGTGGAGTTGCAAGAGGAGACCACTGTGAGAGAATCCCATTCTCTTTTAAGTAACCAAGAAACTCGTGATCTAAGTATTCACCACCTCGATCTGATCTAAGAGTCTTAATACTTTTTTCGGTTTGTTTCTCAACCTCTAATCTATCTAAAATGGTCATCTGTGAACATAGTGAAATATAAGAATCCACATCTAGTATTTGTGGATATAGGCTCACATGCATTTGAATGTATTAATTCTAGTAACTTATTAGCACGTTGTCCCTTTCCCGAAATGGGTAGTTTGGTCATATTTACTAATAAACAAGATTCACAAGTTTCATATAGTTTATAATCAAAAGGATCCAAATATCCTTCTTTTTTGTAATTTTGTAATTCTAGTTTCATTGATATGACCTAACCTACAATGCCATAAATAAAATGGATTTTGGTTACTTAATTTTCTTTTCTTACTATTTATAATTAAGATCTAACTTAATTTTCTTTTCTTACTATTTATAATTAAGATCTAACTCGTACAAACCACTTGTAAGTAATTCAGATCTATAATAAACATCATATTTATAAAAAGAACAAATGTTATTCTTAATTACAAAAACAAATCCATTCAAATCCAAATAATAAATAGAAATGATGTTTCTTGTAATAACATGAACATAATAGCAATTATCAAGT
Organism: Erythroxylum echinodendron; assembly: GCA_027575705.1. Lineage (NCBI taxonomy): Eukaryota > Viridiplantae > Streptophyta > Magnoliopsida > Malpighiales > Erythroxylaceae > Erythroxylum > Erythroxylum echinodendron. The sequence continues at coordinate 15,425,246 of JANZXR010000172.1, forward strand.
TCTAATATAAGGCCAAAAGGCAAAGTTAAACTATAAGTTCCTACATCTAATGCAGCAACTCTTGCTTCATTGACACCTCATAGGTCCACTTTGTCTTTCTTCAATGATCTACTCTTTGTTAACATTTGCAAGTTATTACAAATATAAAAAAACCACATCTAGTATCTAATACCCAAGTATGTGGAACAGAAGTAGAAAGATTAATCTCAATCATAAACGTATCTAAACAGACAGCTTCCTTAAGCTTCTTATCTTTTAGGCTAGCAAGATAAGATGGCTAGTTCCTCTTCCAATGTCCATTGACTCCACAATGAAAATATATGCCCTTGTCATTGCTCTTCTTCTTGACACCTCCTTTGGCCTTTACTATATTAGTAGAAGCCTTCTGTTTCTTGTTCTTATTCTTTTTAAAGCTCTTTTTATTACTTTTAGAAGAACCGAAAACAAGTACAGAACTGGTTTCCTTTTTAAGGTACCCTTTCACAGTCTTGAGCACTTTCAATAGTTCAAGCAATGTCATGTATTTCTGGTTCATGTGGAAGTTTATGACGAATTGTGAAAAGCTCAAACTTAGAGACTACAGCACTAGATCAACGTTTAACTCGAGGTCCATAATAAAACCAAATTTGGGCCAATTTTTCAATATACCCAATCATCTTTAGTACATGTAGGCTAATTAAAGATCTTTCTATCATCTTACATTGAAATAGTTCCTTGGAGATTTCACATCCCTCCACCCTACTTTGTGTACCAAATAACTCCTTGAGATATAGTATCATAGTAGGTGCATCCATGTTCTCATGTTGCCTTTGAAGTTCAGAAGACATACTAGCTAACATCACATATGTAGCTTATTCAACGTCATCAACATAATGTTGATATTTCTACCAATATTCATCAGTTGCATTTGAACAAAGTTCTAATAGAGCAGAAGTATCAAGAGCTTATAACTTCTATTCTTGCCTAAGAACTATTCTTAAGTTTCATAAACAGTCCAAAAAGTTAGGTCCAATCAACTTGTTAGCCTCTATGATGCGCCTCAATGTCAGGTTGGTAAGTCATCTTCAAATTCGATAACCGAAAAAACATAAAAGGAGTAAGTATTAGTTTATATCCAAAATCAAATAAAATAAGGGCTTTAAAATTGTTTAATTACTCCTACTATTTTATTCAAAAAATAGCCCTCACTATTATATCGAAAAATTACCAAATAATTTTCTAGTCAACTAGGATCCTATTTAAAATTAATTGATTTTGAGTTTGCTCAACAAATCAACTAAAATTAAATTAGGTATAAAACTATTTTTCAATCACATTTTATGTGACTCTTAGAACTACTAGGGGACAACTCTTTGCCAAAATATGTCATATATATTATTCCTAACCCTGCTTCTAAATCCATATGATCATGAGTTTGCTCATTCAAATTATACAGATTTAGTTAAGTAGGACCCATTAATTCAAGATAAAACATATTCGGGTTAAAGTGACCTTGAGTTTATTCAACAAGCCAATCAATAAACAAAATTCTGGTTTTATTCTTAAGCAATGAAAAGTACCTATCATGTTCCTAACGTGTAATTAATAGTTTATTGAGGGATTTAAAATTTTAAAAATTTCTGATCTCATCAAAATAATATAATCTCATTATATTTATAATTTCAAAAATAATTTAATTATGAAAGAAATTATTTAAAACTTTTGTTTGATTCTAATTATTGATTTGATATCAAATTTAATTTAATAATTCAACTCTTGAAAAATTAAATTAAATTCCAAAACTTTCCTTAATAACAATTCCTTTGAAAATAATTTTCAAATTTTATTAAAACACTTTTAAATTTTATTAGAGTATAAATTAGTTTAGTCTCCATTAAATTAACTAAAATGAAATTTAAGGTTTTTAAAACATTAAAAACAAATAAAACAAGGGAGGAAGGCTGACTGGCGGGTGCCAGACAGTCAACAGGGCACGCGTCCGTAGTTATGCATGCGCCAGTCACGTCTACGATCAATATGTCCCATGTTTCTGAAAAACCACCTCCCACGCTCCCTCATTCTCCAACCAGTGAATGGTCACAGCCGAGTTGCTCTTGGCTTACGTCCATTGGTGATCGACGTTATGTTTCTAGCGTCTAGCTTCACAAGCGACGTCGATGCCAACGACATCAGCCAATGGCATCATGAGGCATCACTGACACCACCCAATAGCGTCAAGTGACGCTTATTCGCATTCGATGGGCGATTTTTCACCCATCATTGGTGATGGTGGTGACGCCAATCAGTGACGTCACCATTCCACAAGCACCAGCGGCGTTTTGCAGCTAGTGAGACATTTCTCAGGTGGTTTTTAAACCACTTGTTTGTGTAATCCACAAACCTGGTAAACACAGACAAGTAAACAAAATCTAATGCATAATTCCAGAACTATTATATGTAAGGCACTCAGCAGAAAAACACAAAACATCCTTTTTTTTTAGATGCTAGAAAATAAAATGTGGGCATCATATGCTATTTATCGCATGACTTATTCAGACAATAAACACGAGCATATAGTTTCTCTTAAGGTTTTAGATTTTCTAAAACCTAAACGCAAGAGCAAGGAAACATTTTTCCATATACACGCATGTGAATTAAGTTATCATAAACATTATAAAACATACCTAAACACATTTTAGAAACAGACAAAAGAATGGTTTTAGAGAAAGACAAAACCAAAAAGTAAATTTTGGGACAATAAGTCCTCTTAAAATGGTTCCTAACACATATCAGTGACTTTAGACTTCTCCACCATTGTTGCTTCACAGCCTCTGACGTCTTGAGTTGGTTCCTGTAAGCCCTCATATGCATTTGAAGATTTACGTCTTGCTTAAACCCTTTCCCACAATTATCACAAAATGACAAGAGATGCGAATGAAATTAGTGCTTTTTCTATAGTCATCCACACCGAGGATAAGCTCTCTTCGTATCATTTTCCAGTGCTAGTCTCGAGTCTCCTCTCACTTGCTTTGATGATGTTGCAAGATCATTAAAAATGCAAATTTTAGAGCTCTTCATGCTGTAAAGTTTCAATCTCGACGCAATCAAGTTTTTGCACTTCTCTTCAACTTCCAATTCTTTCCTACATGAGATTACTCAAGCAAGCTGGTCCTTAAAACTGATTCCTTTTCTAGGCTTTTGAATTTAATAGTATACAAGTCCCACTTGCTAACGAATTTTAAAGAATATAGTAGACTAGTTGATGGGTTATCGAAGTCCTCAAACTAATTTTAATCCTCTAAACTCTTGTATTACGAATCCTAAGAGAATAAATTCTAGTTTCTTAATTTCAATTGATAAAACAAAATAGGGGTTATGATTAATTAACTAATAAACTAAACTAAAACAGAATTGAAATAAATCAAAAGTATTACAATGAGAAATTCAATGATAATTAACTCCAATTCAATAAAAATATCCCATCCAACTATATCTTTGATCATTGGTCTAAAAAGAATAATTTTCACAATTCAAGCAATTAGCCCAAAATATATTAGGATAGTCAAAATAAGTCTTAATTTTTTCTAAAATTAGTTCAAACTCACATTCAAATCAAAACCTACCATCGATTGATTGGATATGATAGCATTATATATTAATTAAATAATAGCAATAATCTTAGTGAAAAAGAATAAGTCTTAAATTAAATAATTGAAATCACTACAACTATTCAATTTAGTTTTCTAGTTTTTCATAAGTTAAATATCCAACGTCATAAATAACATATTTACTATTAGTACCAATCTTTCAAAACATTTACAAATCACAGAATTCATAGATAGTTATAGAATAATCATCATCAAATTAATTTTTCAGATCAATCAATATTAGCTATTTATGAAATATAAGAATGCAAAACAAGAAGTACTAGAATTAAAAAATGAATTTAAGTTTATAACAAATTTTCACAAGGATACAACTAGAGTTTTGAATCCCCTTGCATCAGAATATTTAGATTTAGTCACACATGAATTTAGTTCTAACACAAACAATAGAATAAAAGATGAACGCTTGAGAGAAAACTACTAAGAAATGAAAGAGAATGATTTGGAGAAGTTGTTGGACGTGTTTTTTCCTTCTTTTCTACTAAAAACCTAGCCTTATTTTATCTTGTAAAGATTCTTATCTAAACAACTCCCAAATCCGTACATAATATGGATAGAAATAAGTTTCTTAATTGAATTCACACACTTAGGGTGAATCTGGCATTAGGTATGATCTCGCTTTATCTACTACACTAATCTATCCACTTTTTAAAAATTTGTGATTCTGATCAATAATGCCCCAATTTAATGTAATCTTCACTTACACTATAAGAAAAATTAGTTTTAACGATGGAATCTATCTTCTCTTTGAACTTGAATGAGATATTTTTGGAGCACATTCCAAACGAAAACAACCTAATATATAAGATATTTTAGATCATTTTCAATTAAAACGTATAAGTTCAATATAAACCTATGGTGTTATCATGTATTAAAAAAAAATTAGAATTTCACTCACGGATTATTGATAATTGTGATTTAAATTCTTCCATCAAATCCCTTAGCTCCCGGTTGGAAACCACCTCCTTCATTTATAATATTTACCCCTAATATCTTTGTTGATATAAGGTAGTGGAAGGTATAGCAGCAGGTACAAAAGGTGACTGTACAGGGATTGTAGGTCAGGAAGGTAATGCCTTATCTAGATGTGTAGTAGTTGGACATACAACACTTGATTTTGTAACATCTGTAAAATGTGATCCTTCACCTGAACCTGCACTGGCTCGTCCAAATGGTGGTATCCTAACCCTTGGTCGCTTCATTTTCTGTTTTCTCTTTTGTGGAAAATTTTTAACTTGAAATTCACATTTTATTGAATATTCTAGAAATAAAATAATATAAATTAAATATACAACAATATATTGTTAATGAGATAATATTTATTCATATAATATTCTATTACAAACACAAATTAATCATTATCATTACTTAATTATAAATCAAAATCATCATCATCTTCTTTTTCTAAAGAATTAGAATCAAACTCAAACTCCTCTTCAGATGTCTCGCCCTGCTCATCCTCTCTAAATGAAATTTCAACATATTTATTATTTGAATCGTTCAAAGGTTCATTCTCATCATATGTTACATATGCATTTATTTCATAAACATCTTCTTGAAACACTTCACTTTCAATTCTCTTATTTTCTCCTTTTCCATGTAATACAAAAACACCTCTAGGTTTTACTTTATAAACGGCCAACCAATTTGACTTATCTCGTCGTAAGTTGGGAAAAGGGTCATTTGATTTCAAATAGAAAGTATTGTTATGAACTTTTGTTTTAACATTAGGAGTTGTATCAAACCATTCACACTTAAATATCACATTTCGTTTTCTTAGCAATGTAGGGTACCCAATTTCAAGTATCTCAATAATTTTACCATAGTAATCTATCAATTCCCCTGTATGCAAACCCCACTATTTACTATTGTCATGCTATGACCATGATATTCTGTATGAATTTGTATCCATTAACAAAATACTCCGATATGATTTAATAATTCGTAAAGGCGCTTTTTCAAGATCACGTATGAAATTGTTCTCTATTGGATTTTCTGAGCCTTACACACAAAAAATCATATTAAATAGTATAATGCCATTTAAACACTTTGATATGATAATTCAACCATTTCAATTATTGCAAGTGAAAACTTACATATTTCTCGAACCATCGAGGAAAGTGTCTTTCAACTTCTTTATTGAT
>JANZXR010000172.1:15431133-15447281 GCA_027575705.1 Erythroxylum echinodendron
AACTATTAAATAAAAATTTATTTGAAATTTATATATTTTAAAAATATAATTTAAATTTAATTATATTTATTAATAATCATTAAACTAATTTTATAAATTAAATTAAATTGGGATTATTATTTATTATTATAATTTTTGGAGACAGAGTACAACTATATAATATGACAATGGACTATTTTGTAATTTAAAAAAAATTAGAAACTATTTTATAAATTTAAAAAATTACCCGAAATGGTATCCGGCATTAACCGGTACCAATACAGTACCGTACTAGAACTTAATACGGTACTAAATTCGGTACAGTATTCGCAACATTGGTCACATCCCTGGGATAAAATTACAGCTGCTTCATTATGCATAACCTGAAAGAATATTTCCTCCAGACCGGCAAAAAGCAATCATCCTGTTGTTAAAAAGTGAAAGAAAGACGAGAATAAAATGTGAAAAGATCATGACGTAAACGTCTATCTATTTAGTTTGTGATGATATTACAGGCTACAGCATGTCATTTTCGCGTAGGTTAAAATTTGGTAAAGATGAATACCATGCTGGTTCCACTTCACTGCATCCATAAAATTATGGTTAATAGGCAACTATATATTCACAAATTGGAGTGTCCAACCACCTGAAATCTGAATCACTTGAGATCCGGGCTTCGAGCAGTAAGTAATCGAGTGCTAAGAATGTTTTAGGTTTTGAGAATTTGAACACCTAAACAAATACTTGTATAAAATATATTGCTGATTTTGAATTATTAATTTATTTATTAAATAAATTATTATATATAAACGTATGCAATATATAGTGCAATTTTTAATTACATATAAATCCAATGGATCTATATATACTTTGAAATTAAAGACCTGGGATGATTCCATAGTTGTCATTAAAGACGTGCGATGATTCCATAGCTGTCACATTCCAGAACAGCTTGCACGAGATCGATACTCGAAACCTGGGGGCCACAGCAAAACAAGGTCGGCGTCGGATTATTAATGACAAGATCAACCAACATTTCCCTCAACACTATTTCTAATCAAGTCACACCCATTTCAAGCATCTGAAAGTGTCCTCCGAATCGGCCAAGAAGCGAGGCAAATGGCCGACCAATTGAATAGGGGGCTCTAGACATGCACATGTGCTGTGTTTTCCCATTCTGACTAAACAATTAGCTGATCAGCTAAAAGGCTCTAACAGTAAAGAGTAATATTCCTTAATCTGAGCAGTAATTAACCAAGTTGGAGAATAACCTCAAAGGAGTAGGAATAAAAGAGTGCTTGTGCTTGAAGCGTGCATCATGATCGATTAAAGGAAAGACTGAAGACGACATGCCATCAACATCAAATCTAAAATAAGATCTAGTACAGCACAGAGCTGATGATGCCCAAACGAAGAACAAGATTACGTGTCCTCAGATGATTGACATTAGTTACAAGCGAGCGCCCCACCTTTTTTTCCACATGAGATCTCCTGTGTATTTATTAGGTTTATTCCACCTTGGGCGAGCTATTGAATTTAATAGAATAGAGTGGTAGTGATTTAACGTCCCCCTTTTATCCAGAATCCAAGTGTATAATTTATAATAATAATAATAATGGGTGGAGTATCTGTGTTCTGTGCCTATTTGGCCCTCCGTAAACACCAAAGGGAGCTTCTATCTCATCCAGTCTTAAGCCTAGTTCCAAGTTGACCACTCCCTCCTTTTTACTTTTCTGCTTTCTTTACTCGTGCCTTCCTTTTTATTAATGATAGATAAAGTACATTGATTTTCTCGGTTACGCAAAGCTCTCCTTGTCCTACATGCTCACCACTTTTCTAACACCAGTAAGATTTTTTAATTAAAATATTTACCATATCTCACTAAAATTTTTTGTAAAATCCTTGGAATGAAAATTTATTTCATTGATTGTCTACATGTTCCGGATCCTCTCCGCTCCGTTAATTCAAGGGAAAAGATTACACAAATTGAAAGCCAAGTAGCGCCAGCCCCGAGCAGGGACAGACGGAGCCTACTTTTATCAGAGGCCTATCTTTTCAGTATATTTTATTGAAGTTAACTAGTAAGTAGCTTCTTTTGTTAGTTATATTACAGATAATGTTAACTTTTAATTTTAGAAGTTAAATAATTTTCTCATCATATATATAATTTTAATTTGATATATTTATAAATATTTTGAAACATTTGAGTGTATTTCTTACACTCTAATTTACAGTTATATTTTTTAAGTTTTGAATAATAATTTAAAGGTAATTTTTGTATTTTTATTTATTTTTACCTTATTAAATATTTGAACATATTATAATTAATTTGTAATTTATCTTTAACGTTTTTAAATCAAAACATAATATTAAACAATATTGTGTTTGTTCATATTTCTCCTTTTTAATTTTCAAATTACTTATTATTTATAAACATTTAATTAAACATTAATAAACAATTATCATTATATGTTGCCAGTAATAATTATTAAATTTATATTCTTATAAAGATTCATATAAGTTTTGTTATAATATGCTAAATCAAATAATTTAATTTACTTAATTTAAAAACTAAATAATCGATTTCATTTATTATAAAAATTCGTATAATTCAATTAAATATATTGTGATAATTAAATAATTATTTTTGTTATTTAATAATTAAATAAAATTGTAAATAGTTAAATGTGTTTAATTGACATTTTATAAATAGATTGATAACATTAAATTATTACATTTACTATTATGTTAATTTTATAAAAGAAAGTTTTTTATTAAAAATCACTAATCTTAATTAAAATCAGAACGTACTAAAAATATTTAATTTAATAATTCAATCCTTTATCTTGCTTGACAAAATAATAAGAAGATAAAATATTATTAACTGATGATAATATTTTGTTTAATTCAATCCTTTATCTTGCTTGACAAAATATAAAGAAGATAAAATATTATTAACTGATGATAATATTTTGTTTAACATATAAACTTATAAATTCACTTATATATAAATATTAAATTTTAATAATAAAAATATCTTTAGTAATAGGAACGGCCTCCAGGGAGCTTAAAATTAGAACGGCCTTCAAGGGAGCTTAAACTTGGAACGAGATACTGCAAATGTCGTCTTTCTCACACAATCAGATTTTGAACTAGAAAAGCATCAATAATGCAGTCCTTTCTGCAGATTTCAGGAAACGAACTATCCACCTTGTTAAAATTTTTTCTTTCGTAGCTAAGACATTCTACAAATTTACAATTACCAAGACAAATCAAGCTCACTCCTATACGCTTATATATTTTTATATGAATAATTAATTATCTTCCCTAATCTAATTAATTAGCTTTTTGCATTCTTTAGCTGCTCTTGTTGCGCGTTCCTTCTCAAATCAACCACCACAACGCTCACATTATCCGTACTGTGCCTCGCCAAAGCCAACTTAGTCAACAGAACTGATGCGTCAGAGCAGGCCTTGTCCGAGCTATCTACAGCTCCACTGCTCAAGTCGGCGTCGCTGCCAGGAGACTTCGCTGTCGGAGGAGGCTTGTGCGCGCGAAGGCACATCCGCACTACTCCACAACTTGTGGTGTTTGATACCACGTCCCAGAGCCCATCGCTTGCCAATATAAGGCACTCGTCCTCCTCCGTCCTGTCCATGACCGTTACCTCCGGCTCCGATATCACATAAGGCTTCAGATAATTATCACCTAATAAAAACATACCGTTACTTGAGTAAATAACAACTATTATTATGTATATGCTTTGGTCCAAAATTAAAAAAAGAGTCAATAGTTCAGAACATAGTTCATACCAATTGCTCGAGACATAGCCAAAACACCCAAAACTCTCGCTCCATCCCAGTAGATGACTCTACCGCCGGCGTTTTCAATTCTAACTAACTCATCCGGCCTATCAGGCTATATATTCAAAAAAAACACACAAAACAAGCACATGATTACTAAATCAGTTCTTCTTTTTTTTTAACGTAAACGAACGTCTAATCTTTTACTAGCAATCAAAGGGCTTTCAAGACTTGAGGGTAAAATCTCACCTTATGGTCGGAGGAAAGAGGAATAGCAACGCCGTTTCGACAAAGGACGGCACGAGAGTCACCACAGTTAGAGACGACAATTTTATTCGGCGTAACAACGGCAACCACAGCAGTAGATCCAACGGCGTCGCACTGAGGAGTTTGCATCTTACATCTACAAATCGGGCTTTTATCTCTATAGCTACACTCGCCAACCTCCTTGTCCATTCTTTCGAAGCTCTTTTCCATAGTTCTCTTCCACTCCACAGACTTCTCGTCCTCAAACTTTTCGATTTCTTCTTCTACTATCTCATGTAGCCGATCTTTGCACTTGAAAGCCACCTATAAGAACCAACCAAACCCAAAATCCGGGGTTGTTATTAAAGCTATAGCTACAAAACGCCTGTTTTCTTTAAATCATCATCGAATACTTACATGAGAGCAACCGTGCCCATCAAACACCCCGAAGAAGGAAGCGTTTTCGCTTCTAAACGATGCGTGTGTAGACACCGCGTCTTCCATGTCTCGTCTCCGACCACAAACTGAGGTCATACCGAACTTGGGAGGCTCCAATTTCACATACTCTTGAGTTACACACTTGCCATCTGATTCGCTATCCCCCAAACACTGATTCCTATCGCACTGTCCAATTTTACAATTTTCAACATTATCATCGCTTGCCTTACGGATCCGTACAGCGTTATGACAATCACGAGAAGAGACCGACGACGGAATCGAAAACACATCAAGCTTTTGCCGCTTTCGTCCGTTTTCTGACGTAGCTGGCACACCCATGTCAGAGACAGAAGCAAACGGCCTTAGCTCCAGCCTTCTCCGCCGCGAAGCACGTGGACTTGGCTCAACCGAAGCTCCTTCGGTTTCACCAACCACTCCACAACAAATACCCGCCATTAATTAGTTCTAAGGACCTCGAAAAATCTCAGAACGTACTCTACTTTTATATATAAGAAAACAGCTTAGTTATAATACAACAGAACAAAACCAACAGAGTTCCGAAACAAAGCAACACAGTGCTGCAACGAAACAAAGTAACAATGGAAAGAAGAACGAGAACCCATTAAGAAGAGGCAAAAAGGGCAAAAAAATTTCACCTGGGGGCCACAAGGGCGGGGCTGCCCGTCACCTTCACGGGCAGAGATCCGCCATGTCCAGTTGGTGTGACGTCGAACTAGTGAATACAAGATACTATCTCAACCGTCCATCTCTGTCTCTCTTCGTCAATGAGCACCAGGTGTAGTTTCATTTTTTTTCTCCTCGCAAACGTGGTCCAATCAGAGGTTAACGCGAGCTGTTGCAACAATTTTCCTGTCTTTGACACGCATGTGGTCCCGCGGGACGGCTCTCTCTCTCTCTCGTCTGCTTATTTTTAAACCTTCTTTTTTTTTTTCTCTAAATTTTGAATGGATGCGTTCTTTACTCTTTTTTTTTCCATTGCAGTATTGCGGAGGATATGACCACGTGGCCGAGATCTTTCAGACGAGATTCGTACCTGATTCTTCCGACGACACGCTATACAGCGAGTATACGCACCGCCATTTCATACCAATTTTTCAAGTCACATGACCAATGAAAATTTACTAACAAATAACAACGCTTAAATTTTCTTTTCAAAAAAAAAAGCGAAGCAGTCTTTTGGTATAGAGCAAAGGCATACTGAGCCGACTAGTATGACTACATGCGAATATAGAGCAATGGCCTGAAAGTAAGCTATGAATAATCTTGAAAGAATAGAAGAAAAAAACAATTGATATGAAATTGTATTGTATTTTTTGAATAGTTTTTATATATATTTATACACATATTTCATATATGATAATAACAAATAAGATATTAAAGATTACACAAGATAAATGATATACATACAAATCAAAGAAAATCATATTTATATAGGTGAAATTGCATGAAGGTATGTATATATTTATCAGCCCCCTCAAGCTTATTGTGGGTGAAAACAGTGAGCTTGCTGCGAAGGCGATGAAAAGCGGATGACGATAATGCTTTAATCATAATGTCTGCAACTTGATCAAATAAAGAGATATGCCAAATAAAAAAAGTTTTGTTTGTCACCAGATCACGAACAAAGTGGATGTCAATCTCTATATGTTTAGTACGAGCATGAGCAATTGGATCAACGGCAAGGAAAATGGCACCAAGATTATCACACCAGAGTGTAGGTGTAATGTCAAAGAAACTAATTTCACTTAAAATGAATTTAAGCCAACATATTTCAGCAACAGCAAGAGCAATATTTCTATATTCAGCTTCAGTGTTTGATATGAAAATAATAGGTTGTTTCTTAGTACTCCAAGCGATGAGGTTGGAGCTAAGAAAAATACAATAATCAGAAGTAAAACGATGATCTTCAAGATAGCTTGCCCAATCAGCATCATAATAGGCCTGTAAGGTAAGAGAAGAATTTTAAGTTAAATGTATACCTAAAGAGGGTGTAGATCGAAGGCAGCATAGAATCCGTTTCAGTGCGGTCCAATGAATGTCGGTAGGCTACATTAGAAACTAAGAAACTTTATTGACAATAAATTGAATGTCATGGCGAGTAAGGCAAAGATATTATAGAGCACCAACAATACTCCGATATTCAGTAGGATTGGAAAGAGGAATGCCATGATTTTTGGAAAGAGGAAGAATGGGTGTGATTAGTGTGGGTGCAGGTTTGGAGTGATCTAGGCAAGTGCGATGTAGAAGTTCTTTGGTGTATTTAGTTTGGGTGAGTGAAAGACCATTTGTTGTGTAGATAGCTTCAATAACAAGGAAATGATGAATGGGTCCTAAGTCTTTGATGGAAAAGGAAGTGTTAAGATCTTGAATAAAGGTGTTGATGAATGAAGGTGAAGAACCCGTAATCAAGATATCATCAACATATACTAAAAGAAATGTAGTAGTGGAGGGGTATTGTGAATGAAAAGTGATGTGTCAGATTTAGCGGAGACAAAGTGAAGTCCATAAAGTTTTTGGCTGAGGCGATGGAACCAAGCACAAGGGGCCTGTTTGAGATCACAGAGAGCTTTGTGAAGGCGACAAACATAAGAAGGATGATGTGTATCTATGAAGCCAAGAGGTTGAGTCATAAAGACTAGTTTTTAAAGAGTGTCATTAAGAAAGGCATTGTTGACATCGAGTTGGCAAATTGGTCAATTTTTGGAGAGGGCAATGGTAATAATGAGACGAATGGTAGTGGGTTTGACAATTGGACTAAAGGCATATCTAAAATCTATACCAGGAGTTTGATGATAGCCTTTGGCAACTAGGCGAGTTTTATAGCAATCAAGAGTGCCATCAGAATTTTGTTTTATGCGAAAGACCCATTGACAACCAACAAGATTAGCATTTGGTGGTGGAGGGACAAGAGTCCATGTGTTATTGCGATAAAGAGCTGTGAACTCGTCAAGCATGGCATAACGCTAAAGCGAAAACTTGTTGACTTGAGTGAAAGAAGTGGGATCAGAATCATTAGGAGTCTTTGTGTGGGTAGAGTAAGTTACATAATCAGAGAATGTGCGAGGAATACAAGTTTGATCACAGGTGCGAGTGACCATAGGATGATGTGAGCATGCAGGTGTAGAGGAAAAAGGTGGTGAGGGAGATGAGATTGTAAGTGTAGGTATATGAAGGGGTAAGGAGATGATGGAGAATGAAGGGTTTGAGACAGGAGAGAGAGAGAGAGAGGAACTAGTATAGGGAAAGCCGGTTTCAACAAAACAAACAGGACGAGAAATATATATTTTAGTTGTAATAGTGTCAAGGCAGCAATAGCCTTTGTAATTAGGACAATACCCAAGAAATACACATTTTGTAGACTTTGGTTCAAGTTTGTCCGAACGTGTGGACCCAATAAAGGGAAAGCAAGTACACCCAAAAACCCAAAGATGAGAAAAATTGGGTTTTGTGAGAAAAAGAGTTTCATGGGGGGATTTGTTATGAAGAACAGGAGTTGGTAAGAGATTTATGAGGTAGGCAGTTGTAGAGAATGCTTCATACCAAAAAGCTTTAAGAAGTGAGGCATGAATAAGAAGTGTGATACCTATTTTAGTAAAGTGACAAATTTTACGTTCGGCGATCCCGCTTTGTTGTGGGATATGAGGATAAGAAATACAATAAGTAATGTCATGGGTAGTAAGAAAATTAGCGAATAGAGCTTTGATGAATTCAGAAGCTTCATCGCATTGAAAATTTTTATAGTGGTTGAAAAAAGGATTTTAGAATGAGCTTTGAATGTCTGAAAGCGAGAAAGAACTTGAGATTTGTGTGTTAAAGGATAAATCCATGTATATTGACTGAAATCATCAACAAAAGTAATGAAATAACAAAAGCCAGAGAAGGAAAGAGATGGAGATGGTTCCCAACCATCTCAGTGGATAAGTTGTAGTGCTGTATTTGAAACATGATAAGGGAAATTAAAGACGAATACTTTTTCCTTAAAGACAAGAAGTACAACGTTTTATTACATGAGATTTGATATTTAAAAAAGAAGATAACCTAAAGGGTATAGCGCAGGATAAGGATGACCAAGACGTTGATGCCATAATTGAGGTGGAGTAGAGGTGGTGTGGAGAGTGATCAGATTTGTGAAATGGACTGGAATCTTCAACGGGTAAATATTATTGTGGATTGAACCTGTGAGGAGTAGTATCCTGGTGTGGAGATCCTTCACAATAAAACCAAAGGGATTAAATTCAATGAGACAAGAATTATCCTTAACAAATTTAGCTACAGAAAGCAAATTGGCAGCAATATTAGGAACAACTAAAATGTCATTGAAGTGGAGGGATCTAATGGGAGTAGAGAATGTGAGGTTACCAGTTGAGGAAATAGGAAGAGTTTGTCCATTACCGACAATCACTATATTTGGACCATCGTACGGTGTTGAGGATTCGATAAGTTGAAGGTAGGGAGTCATGTGAGTTGTAACACTAGTGTCAGGTAGCCATTCTGTAAGAGTGTTACAAGTGACAATTGAAGGATCAGAAGAGTTTGTGATGTTGAGGGCAGTGAAAGCAGTGGATAAATTATTAGGATTTGTGGGGGTCAAAAGTGGGCAATTTCGAGATTCAGAATATCGAAAACGATAATGTCCACTAATATAGCCCTATTTCCAACAAATTTGGCATTGAGGGAAGATTTATTGGGCTTAAAATAAGATTGGTTTTGATCATAAGAAAAGGCTTGGTTGTGATGTTGGTGGGTTTGAGTGGGTCTGGGCTTGGAAGAGTAATTGAAGAAGGCAGGACTAGTAGAATTATGCCCAAAGGATGAAGGCCCAATTGGCCCAAGCCCATGACCCTATCCATTAGGGTTAAAATGGTGATGACCACGTCCTTCTCTCCTGTTTATGGAGTCACCGTGTCCGAAGGTGGATGGAGAGGACGGATGGCTAGACAATGAAGCAGCGAGAGTAGTGTCTAATGGTGGAGAAGAGCGAAATGAGAGTAGTCATTGCTCATGGATGAGGAGCTTTGCCCGGAATTCAACAAAAGAGATGCTGGATTTGCGATGCTCCACTGCCATGATGAAGGATTCAAAATCTACAGGTAAACCATTCAAAGTAAAAAATATAAGATCAGAATATGAAATTTTATCACCGATAACTGCTAGCTCATCTGTTGTAGTTGAGATAGTCGTAAGATATTCAATAATTCACTGTTGTCCTTTCTATAGGGTATGTAACTTTTTTCAGATCAGAGAATGTTGGGAGCTGGATTGTTACATGAAGTGTTGCTTTAGATTGAGCTAGAGGTCACGGGTTCTGGTACATCCAATGGCAAAGCAGGCAGTAGAGCTGGACAGAGAGGCGGTGAGAAAGCAGTAGACAAGTCGATCAAAATTTTGCCATTTGATGTATTATGAAGATTCGGCATTTGGAGGGTGTAGAATAGTTCTATCAACGTAGCCAATAAGATTAGAGGTGACAAGAATGACACGAATTTGATTGCGCCAAATAAGATAATTTGAAGAATCTAATTTTGTAGTTAGGAAGTTTGTAATCTGATTGAATGGTCGTATGGGGGGGAAGTAGATTCGACCATTGGGTAATTTGGTTTGTGATGTAATGGTTCTGGGAAAAAAAGGAACATTTTGTGTATTGGTTTCTGCTCTTTCTGTATGCAGGGTAGGTGTTTAAGAAAAGATTTATTGATTGTTGGCTTAAATGTGTGGCTTGGTAGATATTTTATGTGTTGGTTTTTGCTGTTTTCTATATATAGAGTAGGGGTTTGAAGAAAGGACTATGTGAAGGTAGTGTTTGCAAAAGAAATATGTCTTGTGTTTGTGTGTTGGTCGAGTGTGGTTGAATGTAGACCGAATAGGTGTATGTAGCTAAAAGAAATGTATAGGCTCTGATGAAAGAATAAAAGAAGAAAGCAATTGATATAAAATTGTATTGTATTGCTTGTGTATTCTTTGAATAGCTTTTACATGTATTTATAAACATATTTCATATCTGATAATCACAAATAAGATATTGAAGATTACACCAGATAAATGAGATACATGCAAATCAAAGAAAATCATATCTATACCGGTGAGATTGCATGAAGATCTATACATGTTTATCAAATCTAGTGATCAAACACAATAGAGGCAATCTATTCTACACTCAGCCACGCCATAGTGACAACAATACTAAAATTTGAAATTAGATTTAGTTTAATTTTGATTTATTTCGTATCTATTACTCAAACATACTAATGAGCTTACAAAAAAACCTTCAAACATTTGTTTTTTTTTGGTAAATGACCTTCAACCTTTTTAGCTTAAAAAAAACAAAAGTTTAAATATAAAATAGTTATATCATATCAATGTTTTTATTATTTATGCTTCTTCTCCATAAATTTTCTAGCTCTTTTATTTTGTTTATTTGTGTTTCTCATAGCCTAAATATTTCAAATAATTACAGTATTTTTCTATTATTTGTGAGTTTTTCACTATTTTGCAAAAGAGGTTTACAAGATTTGTAGTTATACAACATCCATTTATTAAAATAATTTCCGTATATATTAAAAATAGCATAAGACAATTTTGTTTATATTAACTTCAGTAAAATGAGCCATGAGAAACTCTACCTCCTTCTAATCTTTAGTAAAGATGAAAAAATATTCAACTATAGTCCACTATTAATTGAATTAACGATTTGTTCGATCAAACATAATAATAAATAATATCATCTAATGATCTTATATTGTTCATGAAAAAAAAAAAAGAAAATTTAGGAATTCACGGACATCTATAAAATTAGAAATGAGTCAGTTTTAAGCTTACGAAAAGCACAATTTTAAGCCTGTTTAGTTTAGCAGTCCTCGCAATTTCTTTTTCTGTTTTTGACGGGACGAAAAGACAGCGCGCGTGGGATGCTGAGATGAGTGAGAAATCTAGTGTAATTCACTTTATTCTGGTCGTTCCAGTTGTCTAATGAAAGCGTCTATGTAACAAGAGACATTAAGACACGTAGGGGGACCACGTTTCGCTGCTCTTCTGGTCACAGCAGAATATCTGACGTTCGGTACTCGTAATAACGGACGCGTGGTCATTAAATGGAATCAAGACACGTCGCCGGCCACTGACGTGGAGCCTTAGTTACAAACCCATAATTCCCACCTTACCTTCTAATTTCTATCCTTCCCCTGTTCGTCCCTCCTGGACACGTTTCCAGACATCACCAATTCGCCATTCGTTTCCTCAGAAGATGCATTTAAATTTGCCGTCCAAATTCGTGTTGTTTGCCAAAAAACGCAATTGAAATAGACATCCACATTAACATGTACAAATCTAACGGCTCATCTCCCTCATAATCTTACTATTACATTTTACATTATTTTGACCTTCACGCCAGATGTCATACTTATAGGAAGCAGAAGCCAGACTGGCGAGCAGGAAAATTATTAGATGACTTGCAAGTTTCCACGTATTTTTCTCGTTGTTTAGACCAGTATGTTGAATGTAATATTCTGGGATGAGAATCGTTGTTTAGGTAACGTGCTTTAACAATCATCATTTCTTTAAGCAAATTCGCCTTTTCTTAATGATTATATATATTTTAAAAATTAGATTAGAAGTTAAACTAGCAAAATAAAAAATTTTAAATTACAATAAAATTGAAAAACTTAAAACATAATTAAAAAAAGAGGCTATTTTTATTTATTTAAAAATTAAAATTTAATTAAAAACTCTTAAATAAAAATGGTTAATTTATCAAAAAATTTATCAATATCAATTTTTAATAACAAATATTATTAAAATAAATTAATTAGTTAAATAATTCAAAATTTTTATAATTAAACTGATTCAATCATTGAATTTTTTTATACTTTAAGATGTCTGTCTTTAGGCATGGTTATATTTCTATATTACATTGTTGTATTTTTAACCGAAAATAAATTTGTCAAGTTCTATCAATAAAATTACGATAGAGTAATTCAAAGATTGAAGAAATCAGAAACTTTATCATAATTGTATAAAAAACGGTATTCATTTACTTCCATTAATTCTATTTGTTGTTGTGAATGAAATTTTTTACACATTTCTCTACTTTTATTATGCCTTTTTCATTTAGAGTCTGAACGTCACTGATCCTTGAATTTTTGACAACTATAACATTTGTATTATAACTTCTATCTTACAGACACTACTTTCACAATAGATGCTTAACATTTTTTTATGAGATTGCACCTCTAACCAAAAAAAAAAAAAACACATATCAAATTGTCAAGTTTTTATTTTTTATCATGCAAAATCACATCTAGGTTACTAGTGTATGAGCTTATAGTTATTAATTCTTTGTAGATATCTAAAAACTTCATCAATTGTCAAAAATATCTCCCTAACACTCCTACCACATATATAACATTAGGTTTCATGCAAATATGGACATGTATAGAGTGTAGCTTTCATTATTTCTTATTTAAACTCATTCTTTGGATATTAATCTAAACTAAAAAATTTCCTTTTAATAATGACTACTATGATTGAGGAACATATGCTCATTCTAAATCTTTTCTCAAAATTCCATATGTAAGCTTTTTAAGATAATTATAATTTTTTTCTTTATGAATCTATCCCTAATGAAAAAGAACTTCACTTATATCTTTTATTTCAAATTTTGTTGAGAAAAATTTCTTAGTCTTGCAAACTTAAATCATTAGTACTCCCATCAGCATAATACCAGTCACCATAAAACCAGGATACGAATACTTGTTAACTACATAATGTTGGACCATTACTACCAAGAATATGAAAATTTATCACATTCTCCCACTTGGTCCATAAGTTTAACTTGGCATCAAATTTTAATTTGATCAAACTATAATATATGAATCACGACAATAAGTCCTCTAATAGATGAGTATTATGTTCCATGTATTATAGTATACTATAATTGTTTTAACCGAATGTGGTAACATTACTTAATGAATAAATCCTATGTTTATTCTAGGATGCAAATAATCAATTTTCTCAAAATTTAATAATGTGTACCATAATATGAGAAAATATTATGAGTTTCTTGAAAACAAAATTGTCCACACAATGAAAACTATATAATAGAACTCAATCACGTTCTAAGAACATGATCCTTGAACTTCATTGGTGGATGCCTTTTGTTAAAGGATCAGTTATCATCAACTCATTGCTGACCTGTTTAATGACTACTTTCTTGTCCTTAACACGTTCCTTTATAGATAAAAACTTGATGTCGATGTGTTTACTCTAAATGTTATTCTTATTATTTTTAGCTAGAAAAATAAGAGCTGAATTGTCACAATATATTCTCAATGGTCTAGAAATGGAATCCACGAGTCTAAGTCCATATAGGAAACTCTTTAGCCATACACCATGTGATGTAGCCTCAAAATAAGAAATAAACTCAATCTTCATGTTAGAAGTAGTAGTCAAAGACTGTTTGACATTGCCCCAGGATATAGCTCCATAGGCAAATATGAAGATATAACCTGATTTTTGATTTTGATAAATCAACACACTCAACAAATTTGAAGCTAAGTAACCTATTACCTCCAGGTTGTTGGTTCGTCTGTACATAAGCGTGTAATATTTGCTCCCTTGAAAGTATGTCATTACTTTCTTTGCCACTCTCTAGTGATATAATCCTAGGTTACTCTGATATCTGCCTAACATTCTGACGACGAATCCAATGTCAGGTCTTGTACAAACCTAAACATACATCAAGCTTTCGACTGCGGAAGCATATGAAATGTTTTTCATTTGTTCCCTTTCAAAATCATTTTTTAGGCATTGGTCTAAATTGAACCTATCCCCTTTCACAATGGGAGCGACACTAAGTGAACAATCTTTTATCTGAAATCTCTTTAAAACCTTATTAATATAAGTTTCTTATATCAAACCCAAAATATCACAAAATTTGTCTTGATGAATCTTGATGCCAGTGACATAAAACACATTACTCATATCTTTCATATACTCCTAGAGAGAAATTGTTTCACATTATATAAGAAACCCCTATCATTGGTTACAAGTAATATGTCATTCATATATAATACATAAAAACAAATTTTACTGCCACTAACCTTTAGGTATATACATTGATCCATGATATTTTCTTCAAAACCAAATGATTAGATAATATCATGAAAATTCAAATACCATTGGTGGGATACTTGTTTCAATCCATATATAGATCTTTTAAGCTTGCAAACCAAATGCTCACCTTTATTATAGGAAAATCTTTTTGGCTGTTTCATGTAAACTTCTTCCTCTATGTCACCATTTAAAAAAGTCATTTTCACATCCATTTGATACAATTCCATGTCAAAGTGAGAAACCAATGCCAAAATTATATGAAGTGAATCTTTTCTGGTCATAAAAGAAAACGTATTTGTGTAATCGATTCCTTCTTTTTGAGTGAATCCTTTATTAACGAGTCTTACCTTATATCTCTCAATATAGCCTAATGCGTCTTTGTTCGTCTTAAATGCCTATTTGTAACCTATGAGTTTTGCTCCTTTAGGCAACCCAACAAGATCCCAAACATCATTATTCTTCATAGAATTCATTTCTTTCTTCATGGCATTGTATCATAAATTTGATTCATTGTAACTCATGGCTTATGAAAAGGTTTTAGAATCATTCTTAACTCCTATATTGTAGTCAAATTCTTGGAGATATATAACACAATCAATAGTAATAGTTGATTTCCTTGTTCTAATAGATCTCCTTAATATTGCATGAACATCATCGTGTAGAGTTTGTTGTTTAATTGGTTGCTGAACATTTTTAGGTAATTCCTGAATAACTGGATCTACTATATTATCAACAACTTGTGGAATTTCTTAATTGTTATTTATGTTTACATTAGGCTGTTGAATTTCTATAGTTAGTTGTACAATGTCTATTTGAACTTGAGGATCATTGTAAATGACAATCACCTTATTGTTTGAGGTAGACGGTTAAGTATCCATATGATCATTATCAGAGACTATATATTGAAATTGATCCATCCCACTAATCAAGTCATTCTCAAGAAATTTTTTATTTCTTGATTCCACAATTCTAGTATGATGTGATGGATAATAGAACCTGTCAGATCCCGCTTGCGGAGCCTAACTCAGACTTACCTGATTATTCATGCTTACTCTGATACCACACCTGTTAGACCCAGTTTTTCGGAGTTTAACTCTTGCTTGCTTACTTATTCATGCTTGCTCTGATACCACACCTGTCAGACCTCGTTATCGGAGTCGGACTCAGACTTGCTTTCATTCTCTGATACCATATTCTGTCACTTTCATGCATGAAAAATCTCTTACTAGATAAGTTATCTTCCAGAGATAACACCTTGGTCACTTTCGAATTATCTTCTCAAAACTCCTCTTTTATTAATCTCAGCTCTTCAATCTCTACAACTTTCATGAAAACTTCGAAGGGCGACTTTATCTTCTGAAGGTTTATTATTTTTATCGTCTTATTACTTACGTCTCATTTTTGGCTTCCCTTCGTCTCATTTATATCATCTCATTTCTGTCTATTTCGAAGTTTGTGAACAGTAACACAGACGATTGTCTGTGAACAGTAACACAGACGATATCTTACAATCTTCATAACTTTCTCTAGCGTAATCGGTTTGGGGTATTCTCC
>JANZXR010000172.1:15456595-15470888 GCA_027575705.1 Erythroxylum echinodendron
GTCATTGAAAACAAACATTTTTGGCTTATTTCTTCATTATAAAACTGTAACCCACCTTAAGATCTTTGCTTGCTTCTGTATCCGACTTATGGATACTTTTCCTCTTGATTTCCTTGCCTCTCTTGAACCCCTCCTTGATTTCCTTCATAAAAGAATCATAACTCCTATTTAACAACAATATTCAGAATCGGCCAAATCATAATGCACAATCCTAAAATGACTTACTGTGATTCTTCACCAAGTAATGATATTCTTAACTCCAACGAAAGCACTTTCCTCCTTCTTTCTTTTTCCTTTCTTGCATGCACTCAGATCTCTCTTTAAGCTTTACAGAAATTACAAGTTAGCTTTCAACTCTCTTCTTTCTACTCTCATCCGAAGCCTCTCTTTTTTCCTTCTGTTTTCTTGCCTCATTCACGCTGCCATTCTGCCAATAAGACAAGTTCACCATACCTCTCCCAAAAGTCCACTTTACCCTTGGTACTTTAGCTATATTCCAAAAATCCCTTCAATTCCTTCTCATGCTTCTATTTCATAAGCTATTATGCTTAAGTTAATGGGAAAAAGTTTTTAGGGGGCCGACAGAATCTATATCCTTCAGACCTTTCGACATATCCAATGAAATACTTGCTTATGGTCCTTAGGTCCAATTTCTTCTTTTAATCAAGTAATTCTCAAGAAATTTTACATTTCTTGATTCCACAATTCTAGTGTGATGTGATGGACAATATAACCTATATCCTTCAGACCTTTCGACTTATCCAATGAAATACCCACTTATGGTCCTTAAGTCCAATTTCTTCTCTTGTGGATTATAAATTCTTATTTCAGATGAATATCCAAAAAAAATATATGTCTCAAATTCAGTTTCTAACCATTAAATAACTCAAATGGTGTCATTGGATCAGCCTTGGTTGGTACCCAATTTAATATATACATTACCATCTTAAGAGCAGTAGTCCACAAGGACTTAAGAAGTTTAGATCTACTTAGCATGCTTCGTATAATGTCCAATAATGTTTGGTTTCTTCTTTCTTCCACGTCATTTTAGTTTGGAGATCTAGGCATAGGAGGTGTTTGGAAAATAGCTTCTCAGCTGTTTTTTAGCTTATTAACTAAAAGTTAGCTTTTTGACCATCTTAAAAAGCTGTTGATGTATTTGGTGAATGACTTATTGGTTAGCTTATTTAAACCCAATAAGATGATTTCTAAAAGCTCTATAAGAGGAGCTTTTGGAGTTAGCTGTTTGTCTAATGACAATATTGCCCTCCACTTTACTCTCTACTTTTACTTTGTGTGTTTTCAAAGTTAGCTTTTTTTATCGTACAATTATGTCTTGAAGTTTAGAAGAATATAATAAAGGGTTTAATTAAACTTTTTTATCTTTATTTAATTTTATAATATTGGTTTACATTTAAAAATACAATAATATTAAGTTTTTGAATATAAAGAGCCACATCAAATTAATATTTTTAGTATATAACCACTATATATCGTATCTGTGTCATACTATAATTATAGATAGTTTAATTTATTAAATAATAAAATTTATACATATTATATGAAAAATACTAATATGATGTAGCTCGGTGCATTAGTCATATTAATAAAGAATTTAACGTTGGATTATTATTATTATTATTATGATGTTTTTTTATTAAAGTTATAAATTTAATTTTTATAAAATTAAATACCTAAATATAAATTCTTATAAGAATATTAAATGACATACTAAGAAATATAATATTCATGCTTATAATTTTTTTAAAATCATACCCTCATAAGTCATTTTACACATCAACAACTAATATTAAATAGCTAATTTTACTAAACACCTTTAATAAACAGCTGATGTTATTCGTTGATCAAATCAACTGATATAATCAACTATCAGCTAATTGCTGATAGAATTAACTAACAGCTAATGCAATATGCTATTTGCCAAACAGAGCCATAGTTTATTAGGCTACTATCTCATTTTCTTGAAGATAACTCGCAAATGGATTAGGTGTTTGTCTACCTTCAGTATATCTACCATAAACATACATGCTACTTACTAATAAATTGAGACTAACAAGTTGTGTATATACGTGTTACTAATGTAAAACATATCTTAAAAGACATAACCAAATAAAATAAAAATTGCATATGGGTTAAAATTTTTAATTCAATTAGATTTATGCTAAACTTTATAACAAAACTATCAAATTATATTCCAATTTCTAATTCCTGTGGGAAATTAGATAAAATAATTTGATATTTCATCCTAATTACTTATTCATATATAATAAAAATTCCCATGGCATAAAATTTATTATAATAAAATAATTAACTAAAATTAAAAGTCTCTATATTTTTGTGTGATTAATTACATAAATATATAATTTATATATAATTAGGGTTACTGTGGCTAAGCCCTAATAATTAATCACAAAAACATTTAAACCAAAATTCTATTGCTAATGCAAAATATAGACATAATTCTACTTCGTATTGAACATTAATACAAATATAATTGCAACATATCATATAACAGAACATAAGCTTCTATTCAGATGGCAGAGGCTCACCATGTGCCCCCATGAAGGCGTTGGTTTGAACCCCAGATATTGTAACATAATATGTTTTAAGAAATGACCAAAACAACATGCACAACATCACATAAAACACACACACACACTATAACAATTAATGTTGTTATTAAACACACAAAAGCGCACAGTATCATAAAACAACTAGTAGATTTTGTTATTAAAACACATAAAACAACGCAGAACATTTGTCTTTAATAAACAACCAAAACAACATCGTTTAGTGAGAGGTCTTCTTCAACCTCTAGTTGGGTCAAATTGACCCAATTTATGACCCGTCGGATGCCAACGAAACCAGACCAAACAAACACTATAAAACACTTTTTTTTAGATGTAGAGACATTTCCAAAACACTTAATAGAAGGTTTCTAACTTCAATTGAAAGAAAAACATTCAAAAACAACTTTAGATAGAAAATTTTCAAATTTGGAATTTGAAACTCTCAAAACTCCAAGGCAGAGGTTAACATGCTCAGATACCAAATGTTAAGCAATTCTAACATATATATTCAACAATAATATACATTATAACATATAACATATAACATATATCTAGCCGTTGTTGTCTTTGCTTAAAGAGTCTAAGTTTTGGAATTCTTCTAAGCTCTCAATTCTCAATTTGATGGTGTATGTTTCATAAAAGAAAAGAAGCTTAGAGGACCCTAAAATCTGAAGAAATCTTATATGAATGTGCTCCTATCAAGCACAATATCAGTTACCATAAAATCAGGATATGAATACCTATTAACTACATAATGTTGGACCATCATAATGTTGGACCATTACTACCAATAACATAAAAAGTTCTCACATTACAGTCTACATATATGATTAAAAATAAATAAATTATCCTGTTAACATTAAGGTATAATATTAATCAATACTATTTTCTTTAAAACCATAAAAGTTATAACATTAACTTAGGCTTGTTTAATTTAAATATAAACTTTTAACTTGCTAATCAAATGATTTCCATTATAGAAAGCAAACCCTTCAAGTTGAGTCTATATACTTCATCTTTAAGATTGCCAGTTAAAAATGTATTTGAAACATTAGTTTAATGCAATTCTAAATTAAAATGAGTCGCTAATGTCATGATTATTTTTAATAATTCTTCAAAAATTAGAGATAAGGTTTATAATAATCAATAACTTATTTTTTAGTAAGATCTTTGCTTACAAGCCTTGCTTTATGCCTATCTTTATTACCATAAAAGTCTCTTCTGATTTAAAAAACCTATTTATGGGCAATGGCTTTAGCTCAATGTTATAAATATCGAATCGAGACCATTACAAAATTTAGTTCTAGTATGGTATGGCATTAGTAACTATTTTGGTACAATTTCAGGTAATTTTTAAAATTAAAAATAGTCCTTTTTAAAATTACAAAATTGTCCATTAATATAATTACGTTATATAATTTTTAATTTTACTTCAACCATATCTCTAAAAATTATAATAATTTAGATTTGAAATAACAACAACCTCTTCATTTATATTAATATTATTTTTAACATATTTCATATATAAACAATAACCACAATTAATATAAGAAAGCAATCGTTTAATTATCATAAATATATAAAATTAAGAATAATGCAAAGTATTAAATGTTAAAATTTACATCATATAATAAAGACAAATTACATCAAAACATCATATAGTAAGAATATTAAAAGTTTAATGACTTCATAGATATTGCAACAAGAGTTTGTATCAAAGAACACAGCCAAGTAGAAGCAAGACCTGAAACAAAAATATTTACAGTTAAAAGTTTTGTACTTATATTATATATATAGAATTTAACATATGCATCAAATATAAGTGAAATTAAAAGAAGGGTTAATTTAAAAAAAGTCTAAAACTTTACTCAGTTTTGCAATTATATCCCAAACTTTTAAAAAGTGACAATTAAATACTCAAACTTTTAACTTTTTTCAAATCTAGCCCAATGTTAGTATTTTTGTTAATGTTGCTAACGTAGCTTGCCACATAAGAAAGAAATCATAAACATCTATGCACGTCGAACTTAATTAAGTTTAACTAAACTACATCGTTTTGGGATTGATATCCCCAAATCAAAATTGTTGCCTAAATTATTGGAATTGAAAACCCTAAATCAGTTCATTCTCGTATAGAAAGAAAGAAGGCCTAGGAGGAAAATTATGATCTTATTCAGCTTGTTAGAAAATGTGTTGTTGTCATCTTACACTAGCATGACAAAGTGTCATTGTCGTCTTGCATTGATATGACAGAGTTTGATTTAGGGATTTCAATCTCAAAACAACATAGTTTAGTTAAACTTAATTAAATATGATGTGTATAAGTGTTTAGGATTTATGTCTTATGTGGCAAGCCATGTCAGCAATGTTAATGGAAATATTAACGTCAGGCTAGAATTGAAAAAATTGAAAGTTTGAGTATATAATTACCACTTTTTAAAGTTCGGGCTATAACTATAAAATTCAGTAAATTTTGGGAATTTTTTGTAATTAACCCTTAAAAGAAATGAGAAGAAATGAAAAATTTGAAATTGATTCAATTGAATATCCCCTCAAATTGTATTGACCTTAATTTTTATTTGGTACAAAATCCTCATTATTGAGAGGAGTTTAATCCTCACTTTCATTTAAATTCAGTGAAGCAAATGACATGCCAATACTTTCACATCCAAGATTATCTTCCAAGTCAATCTCATCTTTTAAACTTGATTCCTCATAAACCTAATTTGTCAAAAGATCGATATTGTTAAGGCAAATTAGATTTATAAAAATACATATATATATATATGTATATATGTATATATATATATATATATTAAGAGTCTTGGTAACAAAATAAAATAAAATAGTTAAGAAATTATAAGAAATTATGTTTAACTTAATAATGATAATAACTAGTTTTATCGAAGCTTTAAATTGTATCAAACGAAGACTAAGTCATTCAATCTTTTGTGTTTCAATATATTCCTTTTCTTGGAATGGATGAATTCAAATGTACTGCAATTTCTTTCGCATCCTATTTCACTCACATATTGACTAAAAATTTCAATTACAAACCTTTGCAAGTCTAGAATATCACTTCCAAATTAGTCCCATTAAGTTTGTAAGACAATAAAAGTAACCTTATAAAGAAAATAAAATGATGATTAATTTCTATTGAGTAACAAAATTGAAAAAACATATCCATTGATTATTTTTGTCCATTTGACAAATAGTAATGGTTATTACAAAATCATTAGAAGTATACTTATAAATCTCCATTTGTGAGCTTAAGAGATCTTGCATCATTATATGGGTAATAATTATTGTAATAGTTAATAACATCCCTTATTAACTTCAACTTTCTTTCTAAAACTTGGTTTAAAATAGACATTAGGATTAAAAAATGCCCCAATTGAACATAACAAAGAGTAAAGTTTTCTTTCCCTTCTTTCATTGATAATTGCAAGATAAGTTATGTACGAAAAAGGTCTATTTTTTATATTGGCCTTGATTGCTTACTTCACCCTCTCTATAGCATCATAAAAATAACTTATTATTTCCTTCTCATCACTGTCAGCCAAATAAAGTAATCTCATTAGAGGCTTACAAGCTCAGATGACAAATTATCATTGGGACTAAAATTTATGATCTTCAAGAATAATTCTAAAAACCTTCACTCTAACATTAGACTTGGCTACAAATATGCAACTCACTTATCAACATTTGTCTTATCTTCTTCTTCATTAAAACAAAACTCTAAATTGATAAAAAATTATTTACAAATCTTGTAATAGTAGAACGGCACAAATTCTTATCATCTGTGAAGTCCTTTGTCATTAAATTCAGGACCTATGCATGATTATAGATGAACTTGGTCACAGTTCTTACCTTCGACACGATTTCATCAATACTAGTAAAGTATCTAGCATCTCATATATTTTTTAACATAAATTCAATGCAATGTGCAGCACAAAGAGTTCAGTAAAAAGACTTATATGTATTTTGTAACCTTTTTATAGCTACTTTGTAAACAAAATCATTATTATTACTAAACTGAATAATGTTTTTTCGGCCATAACTTTGCCAAATATTTAAAGAAGAGGATCAACTTTTCTAATAAGTCCAAATAAATTAATAGACTTTAAATACATTGTTCCTATAGTGAAATAAACAAAAATTGATAATAGATTCATTTTTCTATTTGTATAACCATCATATATGATTGAACACCTATAAGTTACTTAATTCATTCATCTTTTATACAATTAACTATTTATTTCATAAACAAAGCTTCCAGAAGTTTACCTCTATTGTCAATAATAGAAGAAGCTTTATATCCTAGACCATAAAAGGAAATAACATCCACCATAAGTTGGCAATAGCAAGATTAAACAATATTGAACGATAGACATGCATCATACCTCCATTTAACCATTTCCATATCCATATTGTGATAAGCTTTTTTACATTATAAGGAACTATAGATTGAAGGTTGAGCTCCTAGAGTTGTTTGTGGTGCAAACAAGTTAGACACCTGTCTTCTTCTCTTCCTCATATGAGGAGCAACAATCCTTTCTTATTGAGTAGGAATACCACCTTCAACACCACCTTCAACATCTCCTATATCATCCTGACCATTGCAAAAAGAACTTCCACTACCATTTTTGTAGTTTATTCTTTGTCTTCTATCTTTTTCATGCTAATACTCTTCAAATAAAGTTTTCATTTATCATTTCACATCATGAATCACTTTTTATAAGGCCTCACATCACCTTTAATTCTAGCCAAATGCTTTTTTAATCTAGTGATCCCCTACGTTTCAAATATTTGTTAAAATACAAACAATTGGTATAATTCTTTTTTTCACGAACTAATCTAGTATAAGCCCAAGTTGGATCATCAATTCTTCCTAAAGTGACTGAATTATTAGAATTACTTGAACTTCTCTCCATTTATTTGTAAAAATAAATGAATACATATGTCAAAAATTAACTTAATAACTTCATATCAAAATAAAGTTGTGTAAAATAACAAGAAGAAATAAAGCAACAACAACTTCTCAACAATCATATGATATAAACATGGAAGTGAACTTCATAAACTTATATAAATGATTCCTTAAGAAAATTCAGTACTTAAGCACAATCTATCCAAGAGATTTTCAAGTTTCTTAACCCAAACATTAAATATACATATTGATTGCTGCACTTTCATAACTATAACCCAATTTATATAGTTATATATTTACACATAAAGTCACAACTATAATCCATTTTGTATGATTATATAATTTAACCATAAAGTCACAACTATAACTCATTTTATATGATTACATAATTTCAACATAAACTAAGAACAACTATAACCTATTTTGCGTGATTATATAATTCTACCATATACTCAAAACTATAACTCATTTTGTATAATTACATAATTCAACCATAAACTCAAATTTATAACTCAATTTGTGTAATCACATAATTCAACCATAAAATGATAACTATAATCCATTTTATGTGATTACATAATTTAAAGTTCAAACACAAACTTTCAACTAAAACTTATTTTTTACGATTACATAATTCAACCGTAAGCTCATAATTATATCTCATTTGTATGATTAGATAATTTAACCATAAAATTAAAATATAAGTCATTTTATATGATTATATAATTCAATTATAAACTCACATCTATAACTCAATTTGTGCAATCACATAATTCAACATAAATTAACTAAGCAATTTTGTATGATTACGCGATCCAATTTTTAATATGTAACCCAATTTATAATAAAGACCAACATTTCATTCAATATTGCTCCAATTCCAAACAATAACATAGATTCATGATAGGTGTAAACCATAGTGTATTTTATAGGTGTTAGAGCGCGTTTTTAGTATTTTCTTAAAGAATAATTATGTGTTTAGGACTTAGATTTATATTCTTAATATTGTTTTGTGTGTTTTGTTTGGTTAATTATTGTTTAGTTTGATCTTAATTATATATTTCAAGGAATGTTTCATATTTTTTGTGATGAGTGAAGATAGGAAAAAGTGAACAAAAGATGAAGAAAAGCTAGAGAAATAAGTCTGGCACGATCATGTACAATTATGCATCAAGGAAGTGGTTTAGAAGTCTCTGGCACGATCATATAGAAAGGGTTGGAGTAGTTCCATGCAGGACTGTGCATGTCCATGCACAATCGTGCAAGGTGTTTTCTAGGATGCGCCTTTTTATAATGTAAAAGTTTTAAAGTTATTTTTGGAAGATATACATGTGGAAAAGCCTAGACGTAATCCTACAAGACTTAAAAGTATATAAAGAAGTTTAAAACACCACTTGATGGCTACATAAACATAATTAAAGAAGGTCAAAAGAGAAGAATTCTCAAAAACAAGTCTATAGATTTTCCAACTCAAGGCAAAAATGAGAAGAATTCCATATTCAATTCTCTCCTCTTTTCTTATTTCCTTATTATTGTTAGATGCTAATAATGATTAAACTTGGATATTTAGTTACACATATGGATTTATAAATTCTTTTTTAGGAATTAATCTTAATTTATCTGTTGAACTTTACAATGATGATTTAATTAATATGCTTGCAATTTTTTAATATTTAATTTGAATTGAGAGTTTGGATTGGATCGTCTGGGATGTGCTGCACAACCAGAGCTAGTACCTTTATAAACGTTTACACATCAAATTAATAGGCAATTGAAGACAGTTCTTAATTGTTTATTATTTATCCATAGGATTGCTTCAAATTCAGTTACATAGTTAGGAAGAGTTATAATAAATTGAGAGATTACAATTCAATTTCTATACATTTTAATTGGGATTACCTGATTAAATCTTACGAGAGGATAATCACAATCATAGGATATCTAGGATCTAGTATGATTAAATTAAGAAGGTAAAGTGAAAACAAGTAAGGATATAAGTAATTACTATCTTTTATTATTAATCAATCAATTTATTTTAGTACAATTTAGTTTATTGCTTAGTTATTAATTATTTGTTTTTAGTTTAATTCTTAACTATTCATCTTATTATTTACCTTAAACAAAGTTTACAAGAATTTTTAGGTGACTATTACAATCCTCATGGGACGTTATCTTTTATAATATAATTCACGATTTGTATACTTATAGTTAAAAGTTTTTTAAAATAAAATTCAACAATTTTTGGAACTATTGTCGAGAATTTATTTTGTAGCACCTACTACAGCTCAAGTTAACTTACTTTGAAGACTTTAATATTTTTCTTATGCGATTGTAGGTGCATGAACACAAGATCTATAAGGAGAGCGAGTAAAGTAAAGGATGCATAAGTTTCTAACATCACCAAGCAAGATAGGGAGATTCAAAAAGTGAAATGGTAAGAAACAATAGAAAGAACAATGGTGAAGGAACAAACTCAAGTAAAATAACAAAGAACCTTTTGGACTTTATAAGGCCAGAGTTCAATGTAAATTAACAAGGAATAACAAGAACACTAGTACAGACTAACAATCAAAATCAGACCAACACTATTAAATATAATGAAAACTAATGTTTAGTTTTATAAACTAGCTAATGAGGATCCTAATTCTATTTGGCCAACTTCTTGGAGATATAGGACACGTTCTGATAAAATGGGATGTCGGAAGATGCAAAAAAGATAGGGCTCTTTGTTCTTACACTTAAAGATCAAACTAAGAGATGATTGAACTCTCAACCCATAGAACGCCACAATATGGAGTTATTGGTGCAAAGCTTTTTAACTAAATACCTCCCTTTAATGAAGGATACTGACTCATTAAAAAAATCACAAATTTCTAACAAAGAAAAGGGAAGTCACCATATGAAGTAAGAGTGATTCAAAGAGTTACAAAGGAGCTACCTACATCATAAATTGCCAAAAATTTTCCTTCTATAAACATTCTTCAATAGTATGAATCCACCCATATGAGACACTAAAGATGCATCAGGTAACTGTTCTTTAATAAGGAAAAAATTTGAAGTCATATATGACTTTTAGATTAGAAGATAAAAAAGAATTATCTATGGATGTTGGAAAGAATTAAATAGTAACCAACCTTTAGAGATCAAAAGGGAGTGCTTGCCGTGGATTCATTGCCAACATTATAGGCTAAAGTAGCGAACTTAGCTAAACAATTAGACAATTTGAAAGCCATTTCTTCTAACCCACTTAACCTTAAGGTTGATTACTTTCTCTCGAGTTAAAACCATTAACCCTAAATCATAAAACCTAATTAGATTATGGAAGTTGCAATCTCTCAATTCAAAACCTATCCAAAACCCTAATTAGTTTTGAAGTTCTCTAATAAACTATCAGAAACCTATGCAAGATCTCTCTTTGCATAATTTCTTGATCTGATTCAATTCTTATTGTATTAAATCACCTAAATCTCATTAGTCCAATTTAATCTTTTTTCATTCGATTTACCATCTCAGTTTATTACCGAATTATGCAATAGTAGAATCAAACCATAACAAATCCAATAAACATAAACAATCAAATTTCATTAATTTAAGAATAAAACTCTGAAGGTGAGTTTAGAATGTCCTCAACATTCTAGATTCTATCATCAATATTCAATCCAATTTTATACAATGATAAAACTGAAAATAAAAAGGAAATACAATCTAAATAAAGGATGGGAGGCAGCAACGTCAGCAAACCTCCTGATCTGGGAAGTACGTTGAGTCAACTTCTTCTCCCCTTCTCTCTTTCTTCTTCTCTTCCTTTATCTCTCGATGAATTCTCTCTAAGTTTCTCAAGGTGGCTGATGCAAAAGCTCCTTTGCCTCTTGTTCTTATTCTTTAAATATCCTTTTATGTTCTGAGCAACCTTAGGATTTTTTTTGGGTCTGAAAGGTCTAAAAAATCCCTTAAATCTTGACTTTTTTGAGTGTCTACATGTATGTCCGATGTAGGTCACGATCGTAGGCCATTTCTTGGGCTTCTGTCATGATCATAGCATTATTGTTCCTTACACTTCTATCATGATCGTGGCATTCAGGCCATAATCGTGGGCTAAATCTGGTGCTTCTGTCACGATTGTGGCCTATTATGCTACGATTATGGGCCGTTGTTTCAGTCTGAATGTCTTTAAAACTTCTCCATTCTTCAATGTTGACCTTGAAATACTAGCAAACACATCAAAGTACCTAATAATAAGCTCAAAGACTTGCACTAACCCATAAAACACTTAAAATATAGATAATTAACAAATTAACACAATTCTAACCTAAACACATACTAAATGATTGAGTTAACAATTAAACATATATCAAACTATGCCTTAAAACATGATGTAGTTTACATTTATCATTTCACACGGATGCGAAATATGTAGATAAGAAAGTCATGTCTCGATTGATTACTTCCTAGTGGAAAACATCAACATGGAGCAACTCAACTTTATAAGAACACAATATGGTTGGGGAGGTAATAATCTTTATTCCAATACTTAAAATCATAGGTGGAAGAACCACCTGAATTTTTCTTTATCTAATAATGGAGGTAATCCACCAAAAGCTCAAGGTTCGCCGAGATTTTAACAAGATAGGCTTAGTTCATTAGAATAAAAGATGGATAAACTAATGGATAGGATGAATTTCAAGTTGACAAGTTAAGATGAGAAACAAAAGTGTATGAGAACTACGTTTGATCAAATTATAGAGAACCATGCATCTTTCACTAACAATATGCAGTTTCAAGTGGGTTAATTAGCTAATGCATTATTGATACAAAGTGTAGGGGGTTTCCTGAGCAAGACAAGATCAAATCCAAAGGAGTAATTGAATCTATCACACTAAGGAGTGGAAAAGAGTTAGAAGAACCATTTAACAAGCAAGCTTAATCCCACTAAGGAGAAGACTAAGAGAAAAGGACAAGTAACAACCCTTCATATGTGTCAATGATTCCATTTCCACATAGGCTACAGAAGAACCATTTAGATGCATAATTGCAAAGCTTGTTGAGAAGTTAAAGAAATTGCAAATCAACTAATTTTGTCTCTCTGATCAAAAGCTATAGCTCCATAATTACCAGCGATATACCTTCAAAATTGAAGAATCTAGGGAGTTTCATTATACCTTATGTTATTAGTAATTTAGAATCTGCTAAATTTTTATACAACTTAGGTGTAAGTATTAATCTTATACCTTTGTTAATTTTAAGAAAAATGGGGCTAAAGGATGTAAAGTCAAATTCCATTTTCATCCAATTAGTGGATCAATCTATAAAAAATCATTTGATGTGGTAGAAGACGTCATAGAAAAGATGGATAAATTCATTAATTTGGTGGACTTTGTGATGTTAGACTTTGAAATGGATAGGAATTGCCTACTAATTCTTAATAGATTGTTTATTAATAGTGGAAGAGTATTGGTAGATGCCCCCAAAGGCAAACTCATGATTCGAATTGTTAATGAGCAAATGAAATTTAATATGAATAAAGTATTGAAGAATTTAAAGGAAAGAAACTCTTGAATGAATATAAATATAGTATATGAGTGTATAAGAAAGCAAAAGGAGTGCTATGTGGAAGAAGTGAATGTTAATGAGACACTCACTTCTTAATGAGAACAAAAGCAGCCGTGCCAAACTCCATTAAGAAACTACCCACTCTCAAGTTAAAGCTCTTACCTACACGTCTTAGATAAATGTTTTTAGGTGAGGGTCATACTTTACCTATCATAATTTCAAACTAGTTGGATGAAGAACAATAAAACAGAGTGGTAAAGACTATTAGGAAGAGGATTAGAGCCATAACATGATAGATTTTTTACATAAAAGGAATAATTCCTAATATGGTTATGCATAGGATTAATCTTGAAGAAGGAAACAAGGTAGTGAGGGAAAGAAAAAGAATAATAAACCCTTACTTGAAAGAAGTAGTTAAGAAGGAAGTAGTGAAGCTATTGGATGCAAGTATAATTTACCCAATTTCAGATAGTAAATGGTTAGTTCGATATAATGTGTACCAATGTATTGGATTTCACACCTTACTGATTATTATCAGTTTGTAAGTACCTTATTGGTTAGAAAATAGTACAAAATTATAGAATTTCTTACCAATTAGTATTTAAAATACCTGTCGAATATCAACTCGTACCATAAGATTCAAAATGTTCAGGGACTTAAATGCAAAAGAAAGAATTGAAACCTAACTATAAAATCAAATGCAAATGTAGATGGTAGAATATAATTAGAAAAGCAATGTTATAGCCCCTCACACATTGTCGCTGTAGCCTCCCCGACAACTGCTGCAACCCCTCTAGCTACTGTAGCCCCCACCCCCAATCTCTCTATGTCGCACCAATAACCTGTAGTTCTACACTCACCATCGCTAACCAGCTCTCCTCCACCAATTGCTCCCTTTTGCTACCCCAAAATCACCAGCCAATTGCCTGCTTCTCTCCCCTACCTCCAATTGACAGTCGCAGCTCACAACTCACTAATTAATGCCAGTTCCTCTCCTTCGCCTGCCACTAGTCGCTTGCCAGTGGCTGCCAGTCATCACCCTTTTGTATTATATTGCACTGTTGTGTTCCAAAATTGCAATGTTGTGAGCTTAAGAGAAAGTTGCATTTTGCCAGTATGTGTGTGTGGAACTGTAGATTATTGAACCGTGTGTGTGTGTGGGTTTGTGTGTATGTGTGTGTGTGTGTGTGTGTGTGTGTGTGTGTGTGTGTGTGTGTGTGTG
>JANZXR010000172.1:15470988-15514341 GCA_027575705.1 Erythroxylum echinodendron
TGTGTGTGTGTGTGTGTGTGTGTGTGTGTGTGTGTGTGTGTGTGTGTGTGTGTGTGTGTGTGTGTCTGTGTGTGTGTTTGTCTGTGATTGTGTTGTAGGCTTGTGGACTTGTTAACTTATGGATATGATTGTTCAGTAACATTATTAATTGGTTAATCATGAGGAGCCAATACTTAAATTGATTGTTCTTTTATAGTTATATAAGCATGTTTGAAAATAATTGATCTATCTAAATTTAATGGTCTTTTATAAGATCTTAATATGTTCTTAATTCAATTGAGTAATGCTCCACTAAACTTGCATTTCTAATTTTAACTACCTTTGATTTATTTAAGTGACAATGGAAAAACCCCTTAAAGTTCTTTGTACAACCAGTAAAATAAGTAGTAATTGTCTTTAGGTCTAATATATAACACAAGGTTATAAATTCTTACTTTAATATGACAATCATATATATGTAAATATCATAAATTTGGTTTCCTTTAATTTCATAACTCAAAGTGAGTTATAGGAAAAGACCTTGATGGGACCCTATTCAAGATATAGACTCTAGCCTTTATTGTCTTATTATAATATTAATGGGATATTGAAGTTATTACTCACACTTCTCAACATATCCATAAGGGTACAATTTCTTCTTTCTGTTACCTCTTCTTTTTTTTGTATGTTTGGCATTGTATATTAAGTAATAATGCTTTCCTTTTAAAGAAACCTAGAAAATAGCCTCTTTTGTTGTCCTATATTTAAGTACTTATCATAATATTTTTCATCTCTGTCAAAACTTATGATCTTAATTCTTTTGTTTCTCTATTTTTAAAAACATTAAAGGCTTCTGGTGCCTCTAACTTATTATAAAAATGATAGAGATATATGAAAGGTAAATGATCATTTTTGAATAAAACAAAGTATCTTTTTCCATTCAAACAAAGAGTGAAAAATAGTTCACATTCAGAAGAATTTATTTACCCTTAATGTAATAAATATAGATATCAAAATCATTAAAAAATCAATGGTAGTTAGTATGATATAGTTAATAAGCCTTTTTATTCTCTAAATGAAGACATGAATCAATCTCATATACCATAAATGAAAAGATTCTTTATTAATATTCCTTTGCTTTTTATCGACTTTATTACATATATTTCATTTTTTAATGAGACCAAGATCAACATTAGATAAGCCATTATAAAATAACTATTTTATTATTGATTAAAAGGATCAAATACGAAGTTTCATAAATGAATGCTAAAAACCAAAATATCTAGTTTATAAATTAAAATTAAATTTCTAGAGAATATTAGAACTTCTAAAACATTTTATAATCTAAATAAATCCATATTTGGAAACTAATTGGTATGATTCCATAACTTTAATATGTGAGTGCATCATTGATGCGTAATTTTATGTTTCAAACTGTAAGTGGATGGTGTTGTTGTAACTAGCATTGGCAAATATGGGTCAATCACACGAGGAATAACCCTACCAAATAAACCAAATGGAAAATTAAAACAGTATATTAACATAAACCAACTAGAATTAAGATTAAACTAAGAAACAATTAAGGAAAACAGTGGTACCTAGACTTCGAATCCCTCTAAAATGTCACATATAGTCATGATTTCACTACTCAAATTAATCTATTATTTGTTGGATTGTGAAAATTCTTATCTTATGTTAATATTTTTCTATTGACACTAACCCTTGTTTGATTAACTGAAATCTCTTTCTCGTTAAAAACCCTAATATATGTATTAATCGATTCATAAATTTCAATATTAGGTTTAAACTTAATCTAGAGAATTTATGTC
The DNA here is from genome assembly GCA_027575705.1 of Erythroxylum echinodendron. Classification (NCBI taxonomy): domain Eukaryota; kingdom Viridiplantae; phylum Streptophyta; class Magnoliopsida; order Malpighiales; family Erythroxylaceae; genus Erythroxylum; species Erythroxylum echinodendron. Next base: position 15,472,797 of record JANZXR010000172.1, read on the forward strand.
GACCTATCTCTAACTCTGTATGCAAATCCTTTTAATTATGGTATGCTTATTCGTGCAAAAATATTTCTCAATCTCAATTTCATGCAATCATACTTGAAATAATATGCTAGCAATATTTCTTCAAGAATAATTAAGAACACATAATTGAATTTCAATGAAACTAAAGAATGAATTAAGTTAAAATAAAATCATTACAAGGTCTATCCCATGGTTCATCAATCTAAGTACCAATAAAAGTTTTAACTTATAATCATAACATCAAGACTAAAGGAAAATCATAATACTAAAAGAACCATTATGATCCACTTTAGATTGATGAAAATCTGCTCTAAATATATTTCCTTGCTCTTCTTCTTTCTCTTTATAGTTCTGGGCCTTCAATATGTCTTTTCCTAAGCTTCCTTGAGCCCCACATTTTTTATTTTCTCTTTTTTTCTTTGATTTTTGAAAATTAATAAATTTTCATCAACTATAATAAAGCTAAAACTATCACTACAACATTACAATGATTTCATAAAGTATATACATCAAGTTATCAACTCAACCAAAAATAAGCAAGACATATTTTTTCTTAATTTTTTCCATTTACAATCAAATTTATTTTGGTGTAGACATAGTCACTCACATGGCCATTTGTATGACCGTGTCCCTATTTACTTCAATCTTTGAAAATTGTGAAGAAACATGGTCCTAGAGAGCTACACAAGCAACCACTCAACCATGTGGACTTACATAGAAACCCATACAGTTGTGTAGACTTACATGAGCAACCACCAAAATAGCGTCAATTCTTTCATTTTCTATATTATTTTCACCTTAATTCTTCACTTTTTATCCATAAAGGCAAATATGACCTAAAAACATGAGACAACAGCATAAGAACTATAAACAATAAAAAACTCTCAAATAAATAAACGAAATGCATTAAATATGAGATTAGAAATATAATTTATTTAGCATTTATCAAAATCCCACACTTGAGCATTTGCTTGTTCTCAAGCAAATCAATTTCATTAATCTTAACTTAATAAGAAAAAATTCAAAAAAACCATGAACCAAAAATTATATCCATCAAGATTCTCTATTATTCATTCAATTGCGAAGTTCATTGAAATGTTAAGCATTTAGTTACTTGAACCAAATTATAAATCATTCCAATTCAATCCATAATTCTTTAAATTTCCACTCAGTTCACGTTATTCCACTTAATAAATATAGTGAACATACATAATAAAAATGATAAAACCTTTAACCATTTTCATACTCTGAATAAACTAGACTTACAACTATAGCAGTGGTGAATTTAGGTCAATACCACAAAGAGTATGTGTAAAGTTTTTGAAATGAAAATAATTGGTGTTTGCGTTTTTTTGAGTGGTGGTTGGGGTGGGGGGGTGGGGAGGGGGTTGGATTGGTTTAATAAAGAAATAAAAAACTAAACTAATGAAAACAAATTAAATTAAACAACCTAAAAATGATGAAAGTGATGAATTCATTAGGGACCTGACCATCAGATCAATCTTGGCCTCCACAAGGTTGAACATTTCATTGAATTGTCATTCTTATACCTCTCCTACCAACTATCAATCATAGTTCAATAATAAGCTCTGTTAACCCTGATTTTCCCTTAGGTTTTATTTAATTAAGAAGAGCTAATTAATTAAACCTAGCTATTGAACAACCCAAAATAAGCTGTCTAGATTTAATTGTACAGCTACATTACGAATTAGGAAAATAGATTAATCAAGATAACAACCACACAAGCTCGGGTCATTTAACCTAGGTTTTGTTATCCCTAATGATTCAAAACTATTAGTGTAACATCCCGTTCTCATATTAAGAGTTAGAGTTGGGAATACTATAAATGAGAAATAAAATTGAGGGATTAGAAAATGCATTTCGTACTCATGCATTATATGATATGCACATATATGTGAATATTGAATTTTTTACACATGAAAATATTTGTACATGCATTCATTGACGAATTCCAGGTATAATTGATTTGTAAATGTGATTATATTGAGAATTGTGGTTTTCATATGTTAAAATTTTCTTTAGAGAGTGTATTTAGTGATTTAGAATTATTGGAGAATTTTGTGAAAATTTCTGGAAATTTGGGGAAATTTTTGGACTAGAAAAAATGCCAAGTGGCAAAACAAATGATAAATGGTTGTAGAATTTACTATCAAATGGCAATGGAAATTTTGATAAATGACTATGGGATTTATTGACAAGTGTCATGGAAAATTAGGAGGAAATTAGAATAGAAATTAGATTTTAGTTTATAAGTATTAGACATTTGGCAAGTGACATAAGTCACTTGCCAAACAATGCCTTAGCTCCACCAAGTTTTTTTAAACCCCTCAAAAACGTTGATTCTCATTAAAAGTCCAATTGTTGTATTTTTTGGCTCTTCTCATCTTCCTCTTTGTGACTCTCTTCTCTACACCTTCATTTTCTTTGTTTTCTTTAATCTCCACTACTTCAACTTTGAAGATTATACTTTTTTTCATTTGCTTCTAGCATAATTGGCATCTTTTTACTAATTGCCATGATAAAACTCATCCTTTACTTCCTTTAGAAGATGGAGAATGTGGGATTCTTGGGAGTTAGGGTTGATTGAGGTTTTGAAGAGTTTGGAGCTACACCAAGTAAGTTATGTTTTAAATGTCATGAATATGGTTAAATTATGCTAGAATGATGAGTAAATTGAGATTTGATGACTTGGTTATGCAATATTTATGTATGTGTCGTGGGTGATGAAAAATATGCTTTGTTTGTGAGTGATTTATTGAGTTGAATTGGGTAGAGGATGATGAGGAAATGAAATGGAAGAGATAATCTAGGTATAAGAGTTAGATGTAAATGTTGGAAGTTTGAAAATCTGGAAATTGAAACATATTCTGCGTATGCTTTTGTCAAAGTTCGCTACGGCCAACTTTCCTTGGTTTGACGACAAACTTGAAAGATTTCATGCCAACTTTTCTTGTTCACCGCGGCGAACTTTACAGCACAAAACATGCTTCAGTATTTTGATGATATCTTGATCTGTAGTTATCCAATTGGGATGATTTTTAATTTGGAGTAAACTACAGATATAGGGATACAAATATATGAAGAAATAAAATTATGAATCGGATTGTAAGAATTTCAAATTTTAGGTGGAATTTGAGTATAGGACACTGTCTCAGAATAAAAGCAGTTCGAAAATATTTGGAGTATAACTTTTACACTACTGAACCAAATTGAAGGATTTTGGTGTCATTAGAAAATTATGAGATAGAAGGACAATTTTCAAAAGAAATTATTCCCAAATTACTTCATTTTCATTAACTAAATGATCAGAAATAGTAGACCCGAAAGTCAGTTCTTGGAGAAACATCTGAAATTATTCACTGGGTTATGAAATTAGATTCAAAGTGTTTATTTGAGGTATAAACCCTACATACAAATTTTACTTAGGTGAGTGTTGACATAAGACTATAATGCGACGAGAATAATGGAAAGATACTTTGGATTTTCATGAACATGCATTGTATATATTCTATAAACACACATGTGCATAAATGAATGCTTATAATTGTTCAAAGTTATTAATGTATGTGCGCAATGTGTGTAATGCATAATTTTGATGTGCAGGATAAATGTACACATTCAGACATTTCCGAATCTTGGAAGCAATTGCTAATCTGGAGCATACTGTCAGTAGAACAAGATGGTCTCATTTCATTGTTTTTTTATTGTGAATTTTGGTATTGATTAACTACTGAATGTCTATATGAATGTGATTGATTGTGTTGGTTTTCGGACAGGAAGTCTGATAATTGTGATGCTTGGTTGAGATATTGAAGTGTTGCTTGTATGTGAATGAGAAGAACTAAGTGTACATAATTTGATGATAAATGTGTTTTGAATGAGCATTTACATGTAAGTGAAAATGTGATTCTCAACTTAATGTTGAATGCCGAACTAAGGTCCGATGATATAGGAATGTGGCTGAATGGGATCATGCAAATGTTATTGATGCATTTTATTTCATAAATGCATGAAATATAATAGCAGTTGTGACCAGAGTGGCCACCAATTAGAGCTTAAAGCTCAACAAGTGAAAAAGAGCCTCGACCTCAAAAGTGATTGAGAGCCTCAGGCTTAATGTTTAATAAGCCCTATATGGGACAATTATCAATGAGCCCTATATGGGACAGTTTAGGCACTCGGTCACTACAAAGTAATAAATAAAAAGTGGGTCTCATACACACTGAATATGCATAATATGACTGATTAAATTATATTGATTGTGAAATGTGAAATGTTGTGAATGTGATTTATGATTTATGTGAGTGGGTGAGCCATTGATGACGGTCACTCATTGAGTTCGCAAAACTCACCCAAAATTTCCAAATATTTTTTAGAGCTCAGAAGAATACCCCGTTAGGCAAACGGGAGTATACCTATTGCATGCAAGAGAGAGATAGAGGTTGGGATCAGTTGGCGTCTGCATAATTATTTTTATTTAAAGTTTTTATATGAAAGAATGTATTCTGAGATTTTTGTATCATATTTATTGATCAAATATATTTTGTACTAACTTTCCAAAATGGAAAGGGTTGTAAATGAAATTGATTTTGAGTGCAATTATTATATATGTGATTGAAAAAGTTTATGATCAAAACGGGCCGGAATTGATTATTGATTTTTTGCAAAAGCGTGCATTGTTTTAAAAAAAGAAAAAAGAAAAAAATTATAAAAAGGGGAAGAAGATTTTTGTAATGAGATTCGACTGACTAAGTGCTCTAGCATGCCACCCTTGCGGGGCTCAGACTCGGATATCACTCATGATGTCGGGTATGTGTCTTAAGAGAGTGGGGTGCTACATCTGATCAGTCTAAGATAGTGTTGCATGGCGTCCGTACTAGTTCCTTAGTTAATATGGTATCTTCTATGCAAGCTAGAAAGCTCCTCAGGAAGGGATGTGAAGCTTATCTAGCTTTTGTGTTTGATTCCCAGAAGGAGGATAGTAAGAATAAACTGCCTGACATTCCTGTAGTGAATGAATTTTCAAATGTATTTCTTGAGGAATTACCTGGACTCCCTCCTGAAAGAGATGTGGAGTTATCTATTGGAGTTATGCCTGGCACTGCTCTTATATCCAGAGCACCGTACAAAATGGCTCCTATTGAGTTAAAGGAGTTGAAGGTGCAGTTACAAGAACTTCTGGATAAGGAGTTTATTAGACCTAGTGTGTCACCGTGGGGATCACCAGTGTTGTTTGTTAAGAAGAAGGATGGCATACTATGGATGTTCAATGATTGTAGGCAATTGAATTGAGTCACAGTGAAGAATAAGTATCTATTGCCAAGGATTGCAGACTTGTTTGATCAGTTGAAAGTTGCAGGAGTGTTTTAAAAGATAGATTTACGATCGAGGTATTATCAGCTTCGGGTAAAGGATGTGGATGTACCGAAGACTGCATTTAGGATCCGTTATGGACATTATGAATTCCTAGTAATGCCAATCGGGTTAACTAATGCTCTAACTACATTTATGGGTCTGATGAATAGAATGTTCAGGCTTTATTTGGACCAGTTTTTTGTGGTGTTTATTGATGATATCTTGGTCTATTCTAGGAATGAACAGGATCATGCTAAGCATCTCTGAGTTGTCTTATAGACTCTGAGGGAAAGACAGTTATATGCTAAGCTGAGTAAGTGTGAACTCTGGATTCAAAAGATATCATTTTTAGGGCATGTTGTCTTTTCTGAAGGAATCAGAGTTGATCCTAGTAAGATAGAAGCAATTATTAATTGGAAGCCACCACGAAATGTAACAGAAATAAGAAGTTTTCTGGGTCTGGCTAGTTATTACCGTCGGTTTGTTAAGGGATTCTCAGTGATAGCATCCCTTTTAACTAAACTGTTACGAAAGGTAGTGAAGTATGAATGGTCTGATAGATGTCAGAGTAGCTTTGATCAGTTGAAAAGTATGCTTACTGAAGCTCCTGCATTAGTTTAACGTACTTCTCATAAGGAGTATGTTATATATAATGATGCATCTGGAATTGGTTTAGGTTATGTTTTGATGTAGGAAGGAACGGTGGTTGCTTATGCCTCTAGGCAACTAAAGACTTATGAACAGAATTACCCTACACATGATCTGGAACTTGCAGCAGTAGTGTTTGCCTTAAAAATTTGGCGACACTACCTGTATGGTGAAAGGTGTAGAATTTTCACAGATCATAAGAGTCTGAAGTATCTGCTTACCCAGAAGGAACTCAATCTGAGACAACGGCGTTGGTTGGAATTATTTAAAGACTATGATTGTATTGTGGACTACCATCAAAGTAAGGCTAATGTTGTAACTGATGCCTTGAGTCGAAAGACCATCTCAGCATTATCATTTAGGCAGAATGGATGGAAACTGGGATCTGATAGAGCTTTGATGGTTCAATTAAAAGCAAGGCCTACTTTGAGACAGGAGATTTGTGACGCTCAAAGAGTTGATGATAAGTTACAACAACTTATCATGGCTACTCAAGAAGGTAAACAGTCTTATTTTTCCGTGCAAGGTGATGGTGAATGGTATTATAAGGATCGGCTGTGTGTGCCAGCTAACGATAAATTAAAGAAGAAGATGTTGTTTGAGGCTCATAATGCAGTATTTACTATACATCTGGGTGGAAACAAGATGTATCAAGATTTAAAGCAGTATTACTAGTGGGCAAGTATGAAATAGGATGTTTGGATTATGTAGCAAAATGTCTGATATGCCAGTAGGTTAAAGCTAAGAATCAAGTCCCATCTAGTTTGTTGCATCCTATTTCTATTCCTTAATGGAAATGGGATAACATTACCATGGATTTTGTCACTGAACTAACTCTCACTCAAAGGAAGCATGATGCTGTATGCGTGATTATAGATAAGTTCACCAAATCTGCTCATTTTCTGCCTGTTCGTCCTGACTATTCTTTGGATAGGCTTGCCGATTTGTATGTAAATGAAATAGTGAGATTGCATGGAGTACTATTGTTGATTATTTCAGATTGTGATCCTCGATTTACTTCAAGATTTTGGAAAAGTTTACAGAAAGCATTGGGTACTCAGCTTAATTTTAGTACTGCTTTCTATCCCCAGACAGATGAACAATCTGAACGAGTTATACAGAAATTAGAAGATATGTTATAGGGTTGTGTGTTAGAGTTTCCTAGGAGTTGGGATAATTATCTGACTTTGATGGAGTTTGCTTACAATAACAGTTATCAGATAAGCATTGACATGGCACCTTATAGAGCGTTGTATGGTAGGAAGTATAGAACTCCGATATGTTGGACTGAGTTTAGTGAAAACAATATTATTGGGCTAGAAATTATGAAAGATACTGAAGAAAAGATTCGGATTATTTAGCAAATGTTGAAATTTGCCAGTGATCGGTAGAAATCCTATGCTGACCTAAAAAGAAGAGATATTGAGTATCAGGTAGGAGATAAGGTATTCTTGAAAGTATCGCCTTGGAAGCACATACTTTGGCTTGGGAAGAAAGGTAAGCTCAGTCCACATTATATTGGTCCTTTTGAGATTCTGAAGAGAGTTGGACCAGTAGCTTATCAATTAGCTAATTCCTGGAGAATTAGCCAAATTATATGATGTGTTTCATGTTTTTATGTTGAGAAGATATTAGTCTAATGATACACATGAGATTCCTGTGCAAGAAATTCAAGTGCAACCAGATGGGTCTTAAGAAGAAGGGCCAGTTTCGATATTAGCCAGAGAAGTTAAACAGCTCAGGAACAAGTCAGTTCCTTTGGTAAAAGTACTCTGGCAACATCTTGGACTTGAGGAAGCAACATGGGAACCGGAAGAAATCATGAAATCTCAGTATTCATAACTATTCAGATCAGGTAAATTTTGAGGACGAAATTTCTGAAGGAGGAAAGAATTGTAACGCCCATATTAGGGTTAGACCATTAAGGAATTTCAATGCATGGTATGCTTGGCATAATTGATTTTTTTCTTATTTGTGCGTATACATTTTTGGACTTATACTAATATTTGTGCTTGCATTCATGAAATTCTGGGTATAATTGAGTTATTAACGCGAATAAAATGTGATTTGGGAATTTTGGTAATATTTCGGGTATTTTGGAATTTTTGGTGAATTTTAGAAAAATATTGAAAGTTAGACCAATCCTAGTGTGACATATGGACTAATTAAAGATTGACATGTGGCATCATTCATTGTGTAACAAATGGCTTGACATGTTGGAAACACGTGGCAACTTGTGTGAAGGACAAATGGCTCATATGCATATAACCAAATGTCAAATTAACAGTAACCCACATAGGCACATGTTTAGGTAAGGAAATTTCTGCAGTTTGCATGTTCTTCATTAAGTTGTTTTTCTTCCTCACCGAAAACACCAAACTGATTCTGTTGAGAAATTGGTTTTTGAATCTTACATCAAAGTAAGAATTTCATTACCTAGAGAGTGTTTATTCTATTATCCTTGGGTTTTGTCATCCACCGAGAACTTTATTGCTGGAATTAGAGTTGAATCAAGAAATTGTTGTTTTAGGAAATTCAGTGAATATATGCTCTATTTCCCACGGTACATGCATGGGTATTTAAGTGTTCATAGAAATGAATTGAATAAGTCTAATGATGCTTGAATGATTGAAAATGAAATTGTGCAGGTTAAATGAGGTGAAGGCATAGAGGAAGATGAGAATGGAAAATACACAGTAGTGAGATAAAGCTTATGTAAGGAATCGATTTTTAGTATCTGATTATAAACCTAGTTTTGAGTGGTGTTGAGAATGAGTTTAGATGATACAGAAGTGAAATAAAATGGTATAGGTAAGTGTACAAGTTAGTGATGAAGGATTAAGGAGAAGAGAGGAAGAAGGTGATTAAAACGCAGTACAGTTCTTCGTGGCCAACTCTTTTTAGTTCGCCACAACCAACTTGAAGGATTTCATTTCTGTGAAAGTTCGCCGCAGCAAACTTTTAAGAATTTACAAGGAATATTCCTCTCTGGGAAGTTCGTCGCGGCCAACTTTTGACTCGCCGTGGCGAAGTTTCTTGACAGCTTGAATATGCTTTAGTATTTTGGGCATAACTTTCTCTGTAGTTATTCGAATGGAGTGATTTTTGATTCAAAGTAAACTAGAAACATAATTATACAAATTTTATGAAGCGATTAAATTCTAATTCTACCTTTAAGAATTTCGTAATCTGATTAAAATTTGAGATAAGAATTTTGTGGTAGCTTAAGAATAATCTGAAATCTTTTGGGTATAACTTTCAGTATACTGACCCAAATTGGATAAAATTGCTATCAATGGAAACCTTAGATAAAAAGGAACAACTTTATAAAAGGAATTATTACCTAATTACCTTACCTCCTGAGGATAATAATTGAACAAAATGGACCCGAAAGTTGGTTGTGAAATAAATCTAGATTGAGGAATTGAGTAAGATTTCACATGATTGAGAATGCGATAAGATTAAGAATAAAAAACCCGAAATTTGTTATAAACATGCATCATACATATTCAGTATACATGAATGTGCATAATTGAATTCATAATTGTGCACAATAATGATATGTGTTTGTATTAAATGTTTTAGAGGAACCCATCAAGTGACAGATTCCAAATATTACTGGGATGTCGAGGCAATAAGCAATAAGGGAGATTTGTAAGTAATTTAGATGGTCTTATCTATATGTATTATCTTGTTGAATAATTGTGGGTAATTCAATAAGAAATCTAGTGATAAATTTTGGATAGTTTTGCTTGAATATTTGTTTGCTGTTTGACTTTAATCCATTGAATGATTTGCAAAGCTGTTAGATTAATATGTTTGAATTTTGGCATGAAAGCAATGATTGCCTAATTATGCGAACATAAAATGAATTTGTTTGGTTTTAAAACTGTCAAGTCCTAGTCGTGGGTAAATAGGAATGCCTAGAAGGGTCTGCAGCTGCTTCTTTGACACTTCGATGTCTTCTGTCATTAACACTTTGTTGTCTTCTGTTATTGACACTTTGGTTTCTTCTGATATTGACACTTAGGTGTTGAGACTTCTGTCTCTTCTGTGATACTTCAGTGTCGAGACTTTTTTCTCTTCTGTATAAGTTCCATTACCCACTTCTGTTGATGGATTAGCAGTTATCTGGTTTTATGACTCTGACATGTGTTTGATTATGACTTAAACATTATTGTGTTCTGATTCTAAAGGGTTTATACCCTCTTGTGATGTTCAGTTCTGTTAATTATAAAGTTTGTTCTAAAACACATTATGTTTGATTTATTGTTTAATGCATTATATGCTGTTACATGATTCAATATGATAAGTTGTCAATTTATCTATAGATTAGTTATTACTCACTAAGCTATATGCTTAGCATGGTGGATTTTTCCCGTGTAGGTTCTACAAGAGGGACGTAAGAACTGGGACAAGATAACTGCGATGGACAAAGTAGTCTAATTTTTGTTTTGTTCACATCTATTTTGAGATTGTTTTTGAGCTTGTATCTGATGTCTATAACTCATGAACTTTTAATTTGATGGGTTGTAATAACCTTAATTTAGGCTGTTTTCGAAAATTTTGACAGGTGATGTATGTTTGTTGAGATTCTAGTAATATATGTATAAAGTGTTTTGTATGTTTCGAAATGCTTCATGTTCAGTGTGTTCTGTGTGTATGTGGCACTCGCAATATCTTCCCAGGGGGTATATGTGGTTGTTACAGTCTAGGTTACTCACTGTACACTCCAAATTAGCACTAGCTTTAATGATCTGGAAACGTCTTAATGCAGAAGTTTATCCTGCACATCAAAATTATGCAATACACATAATGCACATACACATTAATAACTTTGCACAATTACAAGCATTCATTTATGCACATGTGTGTGTATGGAATATGTACAATGCATGTTCATGACAATCTCGGGTATCTTTCCATTATTCTTGTCGCATTATCAGTCTTATATCAAAACTCACCTAAGTAAAATTTGTACTTAGGGTTTATATATCAAATAAACACTTTGAATCTAATTTCATAACCCAATGAATCATTTCAAATTTTTTTCCAAACACTGACTTTCAAATCTACTATTTCTGATCATTGAAAATGAAGTAATTTGGGAACACTTTCTTTTTGAGAATTGTCTTTCTATCTCATAAGTTTCTAATGACACTAAAATCATTCAATTTGGTTCAGTAGTGTAAAATTTATACTCTAAATATTTTCGGACTTCTTTTATTCTGAGACAGTGCCCTATACTTAACTTCCACCCAGAAATTTAAATCCTTATAATCTGATTCAGAATTTTATTTCTTCAGATAATTTGTAGACCTATGTCTCTAGTTTACTTCAAATTAAAAATCACCCCATTTAGATAACTATATAAAATGATATGATCAAAATACCGAAGCATATTCTATTTTGGAAAGTTGGCCACGGTGACCCAGAAAAGTTCATCCCGGCGAAATTTTCCAGAGAGGAAAATTTCGCATGAAATCTTACAAGTTCACCACGGCGAACTCGGGCCGAGTTCGCTGTGGTGAACTTCATCCTTCAAGTTGGCGGCGGCGAACCAAGGAGAGTTGGCCGCAGTGGACTTTGACAGAAGCATACGCATAACATGTTTCATTTTCCAAATTTTAACTTCCCACCTTTCACATATATCCCATCTTAAACCTAAACCATCTCTTCTACTTAATTTTCAACTTCAATTAAACCTAATATCATTCACAAACCAATTCATAAGCTATACTTGTTCATCAACCAAAAAGATCAAAACATTTTCATATACCATTCATCAACAACTTCCTACGCATATTCAACTTCATTTTCACCTCTAATTATCACTAAAAATGCTTCATCCAAAAAAATCAAGAAAAGAAGGATGCTTATACTTACTTGATTTACCCAAAGCTTCTTCAATCACCATGAAACCCTAGCTCTCCAACATATACGATCATCATAAGTGGAGGTGGAGTACGTTAGCTTTTTTCTTTTTTCTAGTGGTAAGATAATGAAGACAACCAAAAATGGAAGTACAAGTGAAGGATAAGAGCAAAGTTCAACACCAATGCTTGGGAGAGGAGAGTGTGTAAATAGAGAGAGAGCAAATGAAGAAAATGAAGAAGATGGAGATGAGAGAAGCATATGTCATGAATGGGAACTTGAAAGACATGGAATGGTCATTAATTTAGGAAAAATTTGTAAGTGCATGCCACTTGTCACCTTTTGGTGGTCTCTAATTGGCTCTTTTATTAACTAGTCCATTTGTCTTCAATTTCTAATCCAATTATCTCCCAATTTTCAAAGACATAAGTCATTAAATTGTAATGTCACATACTAAGATTTCTACCTCCATCTGAAATTTATTTCTATCACTATTCATCAACTGTTCTGCCACTTGGCATTTTTCCTGGTCCAAAATACCCTTAAATTCCAGAAAATTTTCATATTTCACCGAAAATTCTAAATCAATGCTTATACTCTGAAAAACAAATTTTCAATACAAATAATTAACAATTCTAATTATAATCATATTTATAGATCAATTAGACCCGACAATTGTCAATGAATGCATATATAATCATTTGATGTGTGCAAAAATTCAAATTCACGTGTATGTGTGCTAACATTATCCATGAGCATGAAATGCATTTTTCCATTCTCTTATTGCTATTTTTGCAATAACTGAAATCTAGGGTTCTAACCTTTAGTATGGAAATGGGATGTTACAAGTACGTTCACAATCTGTAAGATTAGAAAAACTTACTAGATTTATTGAACTAGGACTTGAAATAAACAAGCTAATTAAAATTACAGATCCATAAATTGAAATAGAAAAATTAGAAGACAAACTCAGACAAGAATTAAGAGTAATTAAAAATCAATTTATTGAACTAAAAGAACATCTTAAAAATACTTTATGAGTGTTACTAAACAATTAGTTGAGTTATTAGATAAACAAATCAAGATTGAAACCCAATTAAAATTAATAAATAGTCTAACACAAACACTAATAGAAACTAATACAAAACTACCAAAACATAGTGAATCTAGTAAAATTAAGTAACAAAAATTAATTCAAATAAATGAAAAACTAGATAACATATAAAAATTAATAGACACCAAATTAGAAATAAAAATGGGCAAAAAGACACAAAAATGGTATTAGAGCTACCAGGTAAGCCCTGGGTCATCCCCACGTTGCATGTTGGAATCCTAGATCAATCAATGTGAGAATGGACACTGCTTATTTCAGTATGGGCTATATAAGCGGAGCGTGGTAGATTGTTTAAGTAATTTAGTTCCACCCAAAACTCGAGTTGAAGGTTTGGGAGAAACCAAATTGCTTAAGTAATCTAACACACTCCTCTTACGCAGCCCATACTGAAACAAGCGGTGTGCATTCCCACATTGATTGATCTGCGATTCGAACCTGTGACGTGGGGTTGACCAAGGGGTTACCTGGTAGTTCTGATACCACTTTTATACCCAAAACTCAAGTTGAAGGGAAGGCGGAACCAAATTACTTAAGCAATCTTCTGAATAATCACTTGAATAAATGTTGTATTCGGATTCAGTTGTTGATTCTGACATTTGAATGTCATATTGATATATTACGGGAATTGTTGACTTTGTTTCATATTTTGATTATATAGGTTCTGAATTATAGTTTGTTGCTAAATTTAGAATGTTAATTGTTTCCTAAAATTTGTTTTGATTTCTTTTGGGACAATTATTTGCATAATAACCTTCTTCCTTGCATAACGAACATCGACATTTTTTCTTATTTTTAGGACAATAATTCTTTTTAGGTTTATATCGTTGATAAGCTAAAACCAATTATAATCAAGGCAGAGTTATTCGATGGAAATTAAAATTAGCTCAATTTAATTTTCAAATTTAATATATTACCTCACTTGTTAATAGTCTTATAGATATTTTAAATCGAGAATGGAAGCAGCTATCCCAAGTTTGAAGGATTCATTAACCAAAAAGGAAGCAGAGTTATTAGAATTACAACAGCAGATAGGCACTGTTACCAAAGAAGTTAACCAACTCAGATCCATAATCCAAATTTTAAAGAAATAACTTCTTATAAACAAGAAATAGAAAATGAAGAAAGAAAAAATGCATTATGGCATTTAAATAATATATGCATTTGTGATATTTGTTACTTAGAAGAATACATGTTTTATTTATATTCAAATAAACCCAAAAATGTTAGGTCATAATCCAATTTCTTACATAGAGATTGAGAAATCCTAGGTTTGAATAGATCTATCGTATATGGTAGGAGTTGATTGTAACCTAGAGATAGGAAGACATGAATCTTCTGGATTAAGGTCAAACCTAATAAAGGGACTCATAAATCAGTAACGTAATCATATAAACTTTAAACTGAGTAATTAGGTTGGAAACCTTAGGATTAGTTGTTAATAGCTACAGCTAGACTACGAACTTATAGTTATGGCAATATTTACTAAAAATAAAAACAATTCAATCAAAGAGCACCTTTAAAAAGTCAAGGAATTTTAACCTACCATGCTTTATCTTGCCAAAGTGACAAGCGATCTAATAGATGAATAGTTTGGTAACTTCTTTGAACTGTTTAAGTAACTTCATATTAACTTACCCTTTATTAAAGCTCTTGTGTAGATGTCAAAGTATTTGAAATTCTTAAAGGAGTTACTAGAAAATAAGAGGAAATTGGATAAGTTGTTGACTATAACACTGAGTGGAAGTTGCTCAACAATTCTACAAAGCAAGCTACTAAAGAAACTTAAAGATCTAAGGAGTTTTAATATCAAATTGGTAGCTTAAAAATAGAAAAGCCCTTGGCCGACCTAGGGGTCAGTGTTAATATGATGCCTTATAGCTTATTTAAGAAATTGGGATTAGGTGAAACAAAACCTACTAGGATAAGTTTGCAGTTTGCAGTTAGCAAATAGATCAGTAGAACACGATAATGGTATTATAAAGGATATTCTTATTAAGGTTGATAAGTATATCTTCCTAGTGTACGTTGTGATTCTTAGCATAGAGGAAGATGTAGAGGTACCTTAGTCCTTGGTCGACCCTTTTTATCTACTAGTAAGCTAATTATTGATTATGGATGGCTGGGGCAAGTTAACATTAAAGGTGGGGGATGAAGATGTTGCATTTAAAATGTATGATGTCATGACTCACTCCCTAGGTCCTATTGATGTTGATGAACCTACTGTATTATCTAATGATTAACTTTTGGGTAATTTGCAATACTCTTCTTTTAAAGGTCCACCAAAGCTTTTGCAAGTTCAAGGTAGTAAACAAAAAAACTCATTCTTTATCAGCTACCTTAAACATGAAGGGTACCTAAAGCTAAAGATGTTAAACAAGTGAGACTTAGCCTAAGAATTAAGATAGATTTCAATTTCATTTTATTGCTCTTCCATTTTAGTGTGAATATAGGATTTTGTTGTTTTTGTGTGTGTTTTATATTAAGATATAAAGCATTCTCATTTGATTATACAATTTTTCATATTATGGTATGTGTATTGAATTTTGTGACTTTGAGTGCATATTTTTCAAGGTTTTAAAGAATTTTTGTGGCATACATGGTCATGTACATGCCCATGTATATGACCATGTATACACAAATTTCATTTCAATATATACACACGTTCGCAGAGACCACCTGTGTATGACATACACGGTTAGGGGACATGCCCGTGTATGACATGTACGATCAATTACATGATTGTGTAACCAACCATGTAAGTCTATGAATTTCAAACACCCATGTATGACTTACATAGTCTGTTAAATGACCATATAATTTTGTCATATTTTACATGCTTGTGTCACTTCCATGCATTTATGACTTACATGGTCATGTAACCAATAGTGTAAGTCAGTGTTAGCCCTTAAAAACCCTATATTTTTTATTTTTCTCACTTTTATCTTCTTTTTACAGACTAGCCTAACATTTTTTGCTTAATTTTCTAAACCCAAGTAAGTTATTCAACACATTTTACACGATTTATACTCAAAATTTTGGATTTTTTTCAATTTTAGGGATTTTCATCCCCAAAAAGTTGGGGTGACGAAATAGCTTCATATTAATGTGATTTAACCTAATTTTGTGCCTATTTCCATTAGAAGATGAATTTCATGCTTGTCCATATGAATTGTTAGTTTAATTTGATAAATTGCATGAGAATTGGATGAGATTAGGGATGACAATCCTGGCTCGTGGCCTGCCCACTTTTCCCGAAACGACATCGTTTTGGTTTTTTTTTTAAATCATGGACGGGCCCGGGCCCAGCCCAGCAGATTGACAAACCTATATGAGATTTAATTTGGGGTAAGCGATTTTGCTCACTATATGATGATTTGTCATGATTTTGATTAAATTAGGATTATTTTTTCTAGTAATTAATATTGTTTCCTCATTTAATTTCAATCCAATTTTGCATTTTTCAAAAAATAGGTGTTAATTTTGTTTAGTATATATTTAATTGTTAGATTATATAATTGAAATTTCAATTTTGGGATTTAGATTAGTAATTGTACACTTAAATTAATTTTATTTTTTAATTTTGTTATCAATTTTTATTTATTTAATTTTCTAATTATTTTATTTTTCATATTCGTTTTAGTTTAATTTAAATTTAACTTTTATTTTTAATTGTATGTCTTCACAATTTCATAATATAGTGAGGATACGAACCAAGTGTTGGGAAAAGTTTTTTTATTTATATCTATTATTTTCTCATACTTAATTTAGTTTCAAGCTCAATGATATAAAGAACAAAAGCCATGAAACAATGGAGAGGAAAGAAGGTACCTAGGAAAAGGTAAAGAGAAGAAGGGTCATCTAAAGACTCAAGTGGAGTTTGTCAATCACAAGTATACGAAAATGTAGTATATCTATTAGAGTAACACAACTTGTTGCATTTTAATGTTAGAGCCCACAAAGTAGTATTAGAGGCTCAAGGAGAAGAGGTTTGGGACCAGCATATGCATCAATTGGTAGGAGCTAGAGCAGGTCAACTTATCCCAACAGCTTCAGGACTTGATCAACGTTGGAGCGTAGTCTAGTTTTTTCGAGATCGTGGAGCCCTCATATTGGGACCTTATGCTCGACTTGCTCTACTTATTCTTTGTGTCTATGATTGGTACTACCTGAGTACAATCTAGTTCATGATGCTAGGAGAGACGATTAGGATGGGGTACATGGATTTCGTTATAATCGTGGGTCTTTATGACTAAGACACAAGAGTATATAGCCTTTTGGATAGATTTTTCATGTAGGATGTGTGCCCGAGACATATGACGCACCATTAATGACGAGGATATGTACCACTTGAGCAAATCCAAACAGTCCATCCTTTGAGACCTTGCATTTAAATACATTCGCAGGATTCTGAGTCATACAATGAGTGGGTGGGGTGATAGTTTCTGATTCTTCGGCAACTTAGATATCTTTTACTTATGGATTCTTAGCAAGACTTTGCCAATTCACCTGGATCATATCTTAGCCAATTCTTCAGGCTGTAGAACAAAGAAAAGATGGGGAATATTTACGGTCATATATGACATGAGTAGTAAAGAGGATGAGAGTCTTTGGGAGGCTACCACTGATGAGGCTGCTTAGTACCATGGTCGCTATCAATTTAGATGTTATAAAGAATATTACATAGGAGGTAGGAACCAATGAGAGATATTTATCGATTGATCAGGCTTTTAAACAAGCAGTTAGCATTGGGAGTAAATGGAGATCACCCTAATATAGCGAAGTAGCCATTAAAATAGGGCTCACCTCCATCCCAGACAGAAGGAACAACACAGAAGGAGGATACTATAGGATCACTAGTGCACTAACATCACCTAGATAGCTTGAATAGAAAAGTTTACAAGGTAGATCTTTGGATTCCAGTGCACTATTAAAGCAAACTAAGCAATGCTAATGGAGCGGATAGAGAGACAAGAAGCACATGATAAATGGATGAAGGAGATCTTATTATAGATGGTAGGACACTTTGGCATATCCATACCACCTCCACCATTTGGATTTGTGGCATCATATTCAGCACCAAAGCAATATAAGGATCCTCCCAACAATTCTCTGATAAATGATATACCAGACTCACCAAGAGATTAACAAACATAGAGACAGTATGTATGCTCTATTAAGGTGCATATAATATTGGATGGACTATTCACCAAATTCAGAATTATGTAAATATTATTATTCAAGGAAGTATCAATCCATACTTTTCTCTTTTACGCTTTTATTGGTATTTTATTTATTTATGCTTCTATTGTGTACATTGAGGATAATGTATACTTTTTTAGTGTGGGGAAGGGGTTTCAAATTTATTAAGCTTATTGTAATATTTTTTTAATAATGTATATTAACTAACATCTCGATTTAGTTAAAATATGTCCAAACTACTTTAGGTTATTATTGATAATTGAATTGAATTGCAAAAAGATGAAACTTAGAATAAACTTAATTTTAGTATTCATTGAATAATTAATTTGAATGAAAATTGCATAATATTTACACATATAAAGCGTTTTGAAAGCTTTTGAGCCTAAGAGCAAATACATCATTATTTTATGCTTTTTTATTCTTTCATGTGCGATATCATGCATAGTTGGATGATTATAGAACTTGCTTTTATTATCGATATTAAGAACACGTTGCCAAAACTAGAAGCGTTGAAATTATAAAGGCATTTATATTTAACCTTTTATTTTATCCTGTTTTCTTGATTGTTACCCTACCAAATTATACCCCTTAGGAGTAACTATTTTTTATACTAAGGCTTTTCATTGATTATAACAACATTAAAAGCCTTTACGTCATTTCTCTTAAAAGCCCTTTCATTTTTTTGCCCCTTAAAAGATTTACATTTACTTAATTGCTTGAAACTTGGATTATATTGAAAATTTTTAAAGAGGTCTAATGTTTCTTTTATTGTGGGTACATGTCTTCATATTTGCTTGAAGAAGTTTTAAAAAATAATATATGTTGTGAGCTTAGTAAAAGAAAAAGAAAGTGTTAAAGTTGTTTACCAATGGAATTATGTTGTGAAGGACCTGTATTGTGTAAGAACTAAGTTTCATGAAATTTTGTTTTTGTAAATTTCCTTCAACATTGTTACCCTTTTATTGTCCCTATTATACTTTACCTAAGCCTCATTAAAACTTACTGGCAAGATCTTTTGATTTTTGTTACTAGTTTACTTATAAGTGATGGAGATTTGATTTTATTACAAGCTTATAGTTAAGAATCCTCATTTGTACTAATTTAAGACTTCTTAGACTTTCCACCTTAAACACTTTGAATGCATTAAGTGAATCCTTAGTACAGGTACGGAAATCTATGTTTATTATTTCAAAATATTATCTATGTGATTGTTATTTCTATTATCTTATGAAGGTTAGTTCTATGATGACTTAAATCTAATTTTATGTTAATTTTATTGATATGATATGATGATTTACGGTGTGAATGGATAGGTTGAGGTTAATAAGGTATGAACGTAGGTAAATTTGATGATTTGGATTATTATTTGCTTGAGCACATGCAAAAGGTTAAGTATGAGGCTGTTTTATAAATGATTAATTGACTATATTTTTATACCTATATTTAGTGTATTTTTCTTATTATTTAAGAGTCTCATGGTATTTTTGGCACTTATTTTACTTCAATTGTGTTTTTAGATAGTAATTGCCTTTATAGACTAAAAAGAGAAGAATTTAACCAAAATTGAAGCAAAAAATGGATGAATTAAAGAATTTTGAAGATAAATGATTGTGTACAGAGATTGTGTAAGCCACCATAAACATATGAAGCTTCAAAGGCGTTGTTTATTCCTATATGAAGATATATGCCCATGTATGTGACATATATGGCCATATATGTAGCCCATATAAGCTTTTAAATAGAGGTGTCAATAGGGCCCATACCCATCTCGACCCGCTTGAGGTCAATGGGCCAAGTTTGGGTTGATAGGCCCTATCTGAGTTGACTAAACCTTAGGATGTCTAGGCCTGATTCAACTCGAGGCTTGACATGTATTAACACATAACGATGTCATTTTGACATTTAAATTAAAAATAATAATTTGAGCCCTAGCCCGACTGTCTGCTACTTGGACTCCCTGTAAACTTAGATCGGTCGGGCCATTATCATCCCTACTTTTAAAGTCGTGTAAAGTCCCAATTTAGAGGAAATTTTAAGCTATAAGGTCATTACATGGTGTATATTTTGCAAAACCTAGTTTCCTATTTTAAAAGCAGATTATAAAGGCTAGAAAAAGGGGGAGAAGATATTAGAGTCAAATTATACATCAGAAAAGATAGAAAAAGAAGCTTTGAATCGAGGACCAAAAAAACATAAAGATTACTTCAAGATATCCTATAAAGAGCCACCTTTCATCTAAGTTTCAAGGAGATTTCATTAAAGATAAAGGAGGATATATAGATTATGGACTCTTTTATTTCTAATTATCCTTTTGAATACTTGATGTTTGTTTTGGTTTCTATGTTTAGGAACTAAGTTGTTGAGTTCCTTGGTATAATGAACCCTAAGTCGAAATGGATACAATGAAATAGTATTTTATTAAATGAAAGTTAATCGATTGATTTATTGTGATCTAACTATGCATTTATATTCTTGAATTAATATGTCTGGGATATTAGTTCAAAGTTTGATTTCATATGATTGAGATTGAGAAATCCTTTCATTTGAATACATCTACCCTAGTTGGAAGGAGTTACATGTAAACCTAAAGATAGGTCAACATAAATCCTCTAGATTAGGGTCAAACCTAATAGTGAAATTAATGAATCAAGTAATGTAATCTTCGGGGTTTAAACTAGAAAGAGGCTTCAGTGAATCAACCGAGGGTTAGTTGTTAATAGTTTTAAGAAAGATATTAACATAGGTTATTCATCACCTAGTTTATACTTATTTGATATTGTTTAATTATAATGATTCATTTATCCTAGTTCATTCTTTTATTAAACCTTAGTTTATTTGTTTTAATTAGTTTCAACTTGAATTGGTAATTAGATAATAAAAAAGGGTTAATACTAGTACTTACAGTCCTCATAGGATCAACCCGTACTTTTCGGTATTAATGATACATAATTTTCTAAATTTTAAATCAAATCCTCTTATCCTGTAAGTATATAGATCGGAAATCGCAGTATAGATAAGTATCGTCCCACAGGGATCAATTAGTCACCAAAATGATCTTAATGTTGTTTATTTCAGGAAACTCAAATAATTAGATTTGGAAGATCCAAAATATAAAAATTAAGAGTCATACATACACACTTTATGCTTGTCACAGAAGTAAGAACACAAATTTAGAAAATGGTGAATCAAAGTATCAATTTAACAACTTAGGATTGTCAATACCTAACCATGTATTCCCTCACTTTAGCAATGTTCATGATGTTTAGTCCAAAATTTCCTAATGTCCTAGTTCTTTCACTGTCATTACTTGAACCAAATAAGCCCTGTTTAATGATGTAAATGAATTATATAAGCTATCACTTCCCATTTTTCACTTACCCATTAAAAGGATATTAACAGATTTTTAGAGAGCCACTTTTCCATTCAAGATCTATCTCTCCAAATGGCAAGGTAACTTGATATATGGAGTTTTCTTGGTGTAAGCCCACTCTTATGGAACTTACTAACGCATTTCTTAACTCCATATCTCTATGTGAGCTAAGTATGGACAGTCATATACCATAAACATCAAACACCTCCATAACATTCTATATAGTTTAGGCAATAACAACCCTAATAACTACTTAGAAATCCATCAAAATCTCATCCAAATTGTTCATAACATATCCATACACCCTTTCCAATCAAAAAATTACAACAAAGAAGCAAGAAAAGAGAAGAAGTAAGGCTTATACGTTGAAGAGCAAAGCTGGAATTCTATGATGGTAGCTTTGTGTCTCCTTGAAATCCTTTGATTCTACCTTGAATTCTCTTAGTTTTTCTCTCAAAAATGCAGTCTTCTCTCTCTATTAGATGTCTTGCATGACATTCTCCTTTTCTAGGATTTAAAATTGATTTTTTATACCTTATTTAATCCTTTGAACGATGTAAGAAGGAGGACGTTGTCAACTGGAATTTTCTAGGAAACTTTGCTTTCTATCTTTAATTTAATCCACGATATCTTATTAATTTCTTATCCAAATTAGGCAGTTATTTCACCAATTTGAAGCTGAATTTTGATTCTTTCATTTTAATTAAAAACTAAAAAATCCAATAAGAATTGTTTCTTCTGAAAGCTTAACATTGGTGATGAATCGACCTAGGAAAATTCCAGCTTTCCTTTGGGTCACATGACTTGCTTTCTCTTTGGTTCTTCCATCCTTCCATTCCTCAAAACCACCTTCAAACCTATTAATTAACAACAAAATTAATCACTTAATCATTCGCAAAACACATGCAATTCATACCAACATTAATGTAAGAAAAAGGGTTGTAATAATACCATGAAAATTTTATGCAAAACCTAATCTTAAAGACCTAATTCACACACGTTCATGCATATTCAGATACATTCACACATAATCATGAAATTATATGAAACTAAGACAACAAATAAGCTAAGAAAGTTAACAATAATCAATTTATCTCTATTAACTAAAAAGTTTTTCCTAAGAAAAGTATGCACAAATGTCACCTATCAACTCCCCCATACTTAAACTTTTTCTTATCCTCAAGAAAAATTAAACACAAAAATAATCTGAAGAATAGAAGTACACAAAAACATACACGTATACAATGTCAAACTTGATGACTATTAACTGGGAACATTATGCAATTAACTTAATCATAAACAGTAGTTATATCATAAGTTTAATGTATTGACTTATTCTATTATGCCTAAGTACTTTAATATAAACATACACATCGATCAAGATATAAACAACTCAATTTTAAACCTATGTCACTTATAGACATGCATTTACAATTATCGATTATTTAAATAGTTAACTATCCAAGTTATCCTTTCATGATTTTTTAGCTAATTTATAATATCAGTAAGGTTTTTATTACACACTTTTTCTCACTTTTGTAACGTTGACTTAGTCTTTTAACGTGATGACAAACATTGGTGATGAATGCCCCTGATTACTCAACTAGGCCACTTTTTTATTTACTAAGCTAGCTTAGTTGGAGAGTCATTATAGCCTTTCGACTTGAAGACAAACATTTGTGATGACTGCCCCCAGTTACTCAACTAGATCATAGTTCACAACCGGAAACTAGCTTTACTCTTAACCCTTTTTGGGTCAACGAAATAGTTACTAAACACACTCTTTTCTTTTTCTTTTTTTGACCTATTTCATTTCTTTTAGCTCATTATTTTCATGAAAGGGAAACTAAGATTATCTACCGATTTAATGGCTTCTAACGATAACTACATGTGAACTAACAATATTAACTGTAAAACCAAGAATCCTATCCTAATCAACACACATGTTTATGTTAAAGCTACTTATAATCTAACTTCCTAAGTTAACACATATCACTAGTTCAATAATATTATTCAAAATTAAGCTAATTCACATAAAATTCCAGCCATTAAACATCCACGCAGTCACACAAATCTCACACAAAAATTGAAAAAATTTATTACATTAACATAAAAACTTGAAAAATTATGCAAAACATTCAAAAAAAATGGGAAGTTAAATAAGACATGCATTATTCAATGAAAATTGCATACCACTCCCCCACACATGAACAACACGTTGTCTTCAATGTGTGAATGTGATAAACCACACATAATATATACAAAAGTACCATATGGACATGTGAAAGTTGTCTTGGCCTGATCCTCTGGATAAATGAATATGATCATAGCTGGAACATCCATCTAAGAAATAGTAGAATGCATGTCCTACAACTCTCTCAATCATTTGGTCCACAAAAGGTAGTGGGAAGTGGTCTTTCTTTGTCACTAAGTTGAGCTTCTTCTAATCAATACAAACTCTCTAACCAGTAACCGTCCGTATGGAAATCAACTTAACATTTTCATTTTCCACCACTGTTGTTTTGCCTTTCTTTAGTACACACTGAATTGGACTTACCCATTCACTATCTGAGATTGGGTATATAATTCCTACATCTAATATCTTAATCACCTCTTATTTTACAACTTCCTACATATTCGAATTCAAATGCCTTTGCCTATCCCTCACTAGTTTACATTCATACTCGGAATTTATTACATGCATCATAACACTCAGACTTATCCTTCAAATGTTTGATACTTGCCATCCCATCGCTTTCATCCTCCTCCTAATAATTTCTACAACCTTCCTTTCCTATTTATCACTCAACAAGTTTTAAATAATAACAAGTAATATTTGATTTTCACCCAAAAATGTATACCTTAGGTGTGAAGGTAAAGGTTTTAACTCTAAAGTGGGTGCTCTCTCATTGGAAGGTGGTATAGGTGGCTTGGTCCTCACCAAAGGTTCCTTCTCACTTTTCTCTTCTTCCTCTCCATCCTTCTCTCTCTTTCCACCCTCATCTTGTTTATTCAATTCTAACTCCCTCTCACTCTTTGTTTTTATTATTCTACTAGTTATCTCCTCCATACACTCATCCATCACATCCATTCTCATACAGAAATCCGGCTGCTCCCTTCTATTCAAACTCCTATTCATATTGAACTTAACTTTTTCATCACCAATACGAAAAATCATAACACCATTATTCACATCAATCAATTCCTAACTATTATCATAAATAGGCTTCCCAAAATCAGTGGACAATTTTTGTCCTCAGCAACATCAAGAATGAAAAAGTCAACAAGAATCACAAACTTATTTACTTTTACCAAAAATATTCGACAACTCCAAAAGGCTTCTTTATGGACTGATCAGCTAAATGAATTGTTATTGATGTTGACTTTGTGTTGTCCAAGTTCAGCTTTTTGAAGATAGACAGTGGCAACAGATTAATACTAGCTGTTAGATCACATAAACTTTTAAAAAATTCAACTCCATTAACAATACAAGGAATAGTAGAACTCCCTCGATCTTTTAGTTTTGATGGCATATTGTTTGAGATCACAGAGCTCCAACAGGCTGTCAATGCTATTATCTGATTTGAATCCCAAGTTCTCTTACGAGAAAGTAATTCCTTTAAAAATTTAGCATACTTGGGCATGCGCTCTAAAACTTCTGGCAAAGAAAAACTCATATATAACTTCCTCAATTTTTCCAAAAATTTGTTGAATTGAGTCTCCACTAGATTCTGATTCACTCTCCCAGGAAATGGTAATTTTGGAACATATGGTGGAGGTGGAACATATGGGGGGTTCCTCCTCCTCAGTGACTTTCTCCTCACCTTTTTCCTGACTTTCCTACACTAGATCAGCAACTTCCTTCAAGACTGGCTCTGGTAACTCCTTTTCACTTCTCAACCAAATTGCCTTTAATGTTCTTCCTAATATGGTTCTGAAGTGCGGAGAAGGTTACCTAAGGGTTTGGTTGATACTTCAGTTGCTAGCTGACCCATCTACACCTCTAGGTTGTAGATTGATGATGCTTGATTTTCAATCAACTGATCAGTCTTCACTTAATAACTTTTCAGTGCCTGATCACTCCGTGTCTGTGCCTCCTCGATATTGTTCACCTTTGATCCAATTGAACCCATCACTTCTATGATCTTTGAAAATTGGGAGCTAAACTGTGAAAGTTGAGAATCTGTCCTTGCAGTTTGGGCTTCCACTTTTGCCTTTAGCCTTGATTTAATACCTCCAAACTTTGAATCTAAGGCAACATGTGAGTTACTTTTCCTTTTCCTAAAATCTTGGGGGTCTTTGAGGTCTTTGATCGGTTCCTACAGGGTTAGTAAAAGAAAAATTTGGATTCCATCCGACATTTTCAGTACCAAAATATGGGTTACTACCTAACCTCTATTAGAACCCTAAATAATGAGCTTGTTTTGTGCCTTCAGTGCTCATCAAATAACATTCTGATGAATTATAACTATTCGCTCCATAAATCTCACAATTTTGATGCCTATAATTCAATGAACTGGATGAAGGTTAAAGATCACTTACCTGTTTCCTTAATTATGCAATTTCTGCAAATAAAGCAGCAGTTGAATCTGTTCATTATTTTTATGAAAGGAAAACTAAGATTATCTACCTTTTTAATGGCTTCTAACGATAACTACATGTGAACTAACAACATCAACTGTAAAACCAAGTGTCCTATCCTAATCAACACATATGTTTGTGTTAAAGCTATTTATAATCTAACTTCCTAAGTTAACACATATCACCAGTTCAAAAACATTGTTCAAAATTAAGCTAATTCACATAAAATTCCAGCCATTAAACATCCACACAGTCACACAAATTTCACACAAAAATTGACAAAATTTATTACATTAACACAAAAACATGAAAAATCATGCAAAACATGCAAAAAATGGGGAGTTAAATAGGACATGAAATATTCAATGCAAATTGCATACCACTCCCCCACACATGAACAACACATTGTCTTCAATGTGTGAAAGTGATACACCACACATAATATATACAAAAGCATCCGTCTATATGCAAAAGTACCATATAGACATGTGAAAGTTGTCTTGGCCTGATCCTCTGTATAAATGAATATGATCATAGCTGGAATATCCATCTAAAACATAATACAATGCATGTCCTACAACTCTCTCGATCATTTGGTCCACAAAAGGCAGTGGGAAGTGGTCTTTCTTTGACACTGAGTTAAGCTTCTTCTAATCAATACAAACTCTCTAACAAATAACCGTCCGTGTGGAAATCATCTCACCCTTTTCATTTTCCACCACTGTTGTTCTGCCTTTCTTTGGTACACATTGAACTGGACTTACCCATTCATTTTCTGAGATTGGTTATGTAATTCCTGCATCTAATATCTTAATCACCTCCTATTTTACAATTTCTTGCATATTTGAATTCAAATGCCTTTGCCTATCCCTCACGAGTTTACATTCACCCCATCGCTTTCATCCTCTTCCTTATAATTTTTACTACCTTCCTTTCTTGTTCATCACTCAACTGGTTTTAAATAATAACAGGTAATGTTTAATTTTCACCCAAAAATGGATACCTCAGGTGTGAAGGTAAAGTATACCTCAAGTGTGAAGGTAAAGGTTTTAACTCTAGGGTGGGTGCTCTCTCATTGGAAGGTGGTATATGTGGCTTGGTCCTTACCAAAGGTTCCTTCTCACTTTTCTCTTCTTCCTCTCCATCCTTCTCTCTCTTTCCACTCTCATCTTGTTCATTCAATTCTAACTCCCTCTCACTCTTTGTTTTTAACATTCTACTAGTTATCTCCTCCATAAACTCATCCATCACATCCATTCTCATACAACAATCTAGCTCCTCCCTGCTTTTCAAACTCCTATTCATGTTGAACTTAACTTTTTCATCACCAATATGAAAAATCATGACACCATTATTCAAATCAATCAATGCCTGACTAGTATTTATAAATGGGCTTCCCAAAATTAATGGACAATTTTTTAGCAACATCAAGAATAAAAAGTCAACAAGAATCACAAACTTATTTACTTTTACCAAAAATCTTCGACAACTCCAAAAGGCTTCTTTATGGACTGATCAGCTAAGTGAATTGTTATCGATGTTGGCTTTGTGTTGTCCAAGTTCAGCTTTTTGAAGATAGACAGTGGCAACAGATTAATACTAGCTGTTAGATCACATAAACTTTTAGAAAATTCAACTCCATTAACAATACAAGGAATAGTAGAACTCCCTGGATCTTTTAGTTTTGATGACATATTGTTTGTGATCACAGAGATGCAACAGGCTGTCATGCTATTATCTGATTTGAATCCCAAGTTCTCTTACGAGAAAGTAATTCCTTTAAGAACTTAGCGTACTTGGGTATGTGCTCCAAAACTTCTGGCAAAGAAAAACTCATATACAACTTCCTCAATTTTTCCAAAAATTTTGTTGAATTGAGTCTCCCCTGGATTTTGATTTATTCTTCCAGGAAATGGTAATTTTGGAACATATGGTGGAGGTGGAACATATGGGGGGTTCCTCCTCCTCAATGATTTTCTCCTTACCTTTTTCCTGACTTTCCTCCACTAGATTAGCAACTTCCTGCAATACTGGCTCTGGTAACTCCTTTTCACTTCTCAACTAAATTGCCTTTAATATTCTTTCTAGTAAGGTTCTGAAGTGCTGGGAAGGTTACCTGGGGGTTTTGGTTACTGCGATTGCCAGCTGACCCATCTACACCTCTAGGTTATAGATTGATGATGATTTTTAATCAACTGATCAGTCTTCACTTGATAACTTTTTAGTGCCTGGTCACTCCTTGTCTATGCCTTCTCGATATTGTTCACCTTCGATCCAATTGAATCCATCACTTTTATGATCTTTGAAAATTGAGAGCTCAGCAGTGAAAGTTGAGAATTTGTCCTTGCAGCTTGGGCTACCACTTTTGCCTCTAGCCTTGATTCAATACCTCCAAACTTTGACTCTAAGGAAACATGTGAGTTCCTTTCCTGAGTTACTTTCCTTTACTTAAAATCTTGGGGGTCTTTGAGATCTTCAATTGGTCCCTACAAGGTTAGTCAAAGAAAAATTTGGATTCCATCCAACATTATCAGTACCAGAATATGGGTTATTACTTGACCTCTATTGGAACCCTAAATAGTGAGCTTGTTTTGTGCCTTCAATGCTCATCAAATAACATTATGATGAATTATGAATGTTCGCTCCAAAAATCTCACAATTTTGGTGCCTATATTTCAATGAACTAGATGAAGGTTGAAGATCACTTACCTGTTTCCTTAATTATGCAATTTCTGCAAATAAAGCAGCTGTTGAATCTGCTAACGTAACCCCTTTCTATTCCTTCATATGTAGTGATTTACTCCTTTCATTGTACCAATGGCAGCTGTTAGCATCCATGTCTTCAATCAGGTTATATGCAGCATCTATGGTCTTCTTCATCAATGAACCTCTTGCAGCTGCATCAATGGTGCTTCTAGTTGCTGAATTGGCCCTATTATAAAATGTTTATAGCAGAAATTCCCTATGTAGATTATGATGGGGCAGCTCCTTTGCAACTCCTTGAAATGCTCCCATACCTTGTACAATGATTCTCCCTCGTATTGCTGAAAGTTGACGATTTCCTTAATGATCCTTATTGTCTTTGTTAATGGGAAATATTTTCACCAAAAGGCTTGCACCAACTAGTCCCATGTTGTAACTTATTATGGAGGAAGGGAGTTTATCCATGCATTTGCTCAATCCTTTAGTGTGAAGGAAAACAATCTCATCTTCGCTGCATCTTTCAACAGCCCGTTTTGTCTGAAAATATCACAAATTTCTAAACATTTGGCAATATTAGGATCCTTATGTGACAAACCATAAAATTGAACATTGCTTTGCAAAATATTAAGTAAAGAAAACTTGATTTTGAAATTGTTCACATTTACTGGTGGTTTAACAATTTACCTTGCTCCCTCTATTTGGCCATTATCTGCTCAATTTGATCTTGTCTCCCTGCCTTTCTCAATTCCTTTTCTA
This sequence comes from Erythroxylum echinodendron, assembly GCA_027575705.1. NCBI lineage: Eukaryota > Viridiplantae > Streptophyta > Magnoliopsida > Malpighiales > Erythroxylaceae > Erythroxylum > Erythroxylum echinodendron. The sequence continues at coordinate 15,502,436 of JANZXR010000172.1, forward strand.
CTTTGGTGATGTCAAGTTCTCGCAATTTCTCTGCAACTTCTGCACTCCTCGTGTGCAGACACCTATTACACACAAGAAAGAACATCAAAGTAAAAATGAAAAGAAAACCCAAACAAAAATAATTCAAACCAAACTCGATGCTAAGCACAATCCCCGGCAATGGAGTTAAAAACTTGATAGGTAATTTTCCAAATTTTAAACTAAAACCTCTTATCCTACAAATATACAGATCGAAAATCACAGTATAAATAGGTATCATCCCACAGGGATCGATTTGTCACCGAAATGATCCAATTTTTTTTTGTTCATGAAACTCAAATAATTAGATTTGGAAGATCCAAAATATAAAAATTAAAAGTCATACCTACACACTTTAGGGTTGTTACAAAAGTAAGAACAGAAATTTAGAAAATGGTGAATCAAAGTATCAATTTAACAACTTAAGATTGTCATTACCTAACCATGTATTCCCTCACTTTAGCAATGTTCATTATGTTTAGTTCAAAATTTCATAATGTCCTGGTTCTTTCACTCTCATTGCTTGAACTAAATAATCCCTATTTAATGATGTAAATGAATTATGGAAGCTCTCACATCCCATTTTTCACTTAACCATTAAAAGGATATTAATATATTTTTGGATAGCCACTTTTCCATTCGACATCTCTCTCCAAATGGCAAGGTAACCTGATATATGGAGTGTTCTTGGTGTAAGTGCACTCTTATGTTGCTTCCTAACACATTTTTTAACTCTATATCCCTATGTGAGCTAAGTATGGACAGTCATATAAACATCAAACACATCCATGACATTGAATAAAGTGAGGTATTACATAGTTTAGGCAATAACAACCCTAATAACTACTTAGAAATCCATCAAAATCTCATCTAAACTGTTCATAACATATCCATACATTCTTCTCAATCAACAAATTACAATAAAGAAGCAAGAAAAGATAAGAAGTAAGGTTTATATGTTGAAGAGAAAAGTTGGAATTCTATGATGGCAGCTTTGTGTCTCCTTGAAAACCTTTGATTCCACCTTGAATTCTCTTAGTTTTTCTCTCAAAAATACGTTCTTCTCTCTCATTTGGATGTCTTGCACGACCTTATCCTTTTATATGGTTTAAAATTGAGTTTTTATACCCCATCTAATGCTTAAAACGATGTAGGAAGGAGGAAGTTGCTAGCTGGAATTTTCTAGAAAACTCTGTTTTCTGTTTTGATATCAATCCATGATATCTTATTGATTTCTTATCCAAATTGGGCTGTTATTTCACCAATTTGAAGCTTTATTTCTTCTCTTTCTTATGGATTAAAAATGAAAAGCATACAATAAGATTATTATCTTGACAAAGCTTAAAATTGGTGAAGGGTCGGCCTAGGAAAATTCCAGCTTTCCTTTGGGTCACATGACTTGCTTTCTCTTTAGTTCTTCTATCCTTCCATCCATCAAAACCACCTTCAAACCTATTGATTAACAAAGAAAATTAATCACTTAATCATTCCCAAAACACATGCAATTTATACCAACATTAATGTAAGAAAATGACGTGCAACAATGCCATACAAAATTCATGCAAAACCTAATCTTAAAGACCTAATTCACATACATTCATACATAATCATGCAATTATATTAGACTAAGACAAAAAAATAAGCTAAAAAATTTTACATAAATCAATTTTTCACGATTAACTAACAAGTTATCCTAAGAAAAGTATGTATAAATGCCACCTATCAGGTAGCTACAGCTACACTATGCACTTTTAGTTAAATCATATAATATCACACACATAATTGCTACACAAGAAGTTCATCTTAAGAGAAAGAAACGTTTTGTTCCATTTGAGCAGTTTTAAATTTTTATCATTGGGTGGCTTGCTAAGAAGTTGGCTTATATGTATCCCTTTACTAACTTCTAAGGATAGTACACTAGGTTAAAATTTATAAGAGTTACGAGCCCCTTACCAGTGTTCCTTGAAATGACTAGTTTATTTAACATATATTTCATTAAATTAATTTATGAAACCACGCATACCTATTTTGAAGAAAATAATGCCTTAATATTGAACAAGAAAAATATATCACCAAACATAATTTCATAATCAAAATGTACTTCCTTTCTATTGGTGTCAACATTACACTCAAATAGTAAACAATATGCTCATGGCCTGCTTTATTATTTTGAGCTATTAGGTACTTAATAGCTTCTTTGGCTGCAGAAATATATAACTTCAAAGGTATTCCTTTCCATGTTGGCATCAACACTAGGGGCTTAGCTAGGTATTCCTTAACCTTATCAAATTCCATCTAATTCTTTTCTTCCCAATAGAATTCCTTATATTTTTCAACATCAAGACATCAGAGAATTCTTTTGATTGAATGGACAAATTAGCAATAAACCTTCTATCGTAATTTACTTAGCCTAAAAACATTTAAACTTTTGTCTTCTTTTACATTGGTTTTGCTTCAAGAATTTCTTTCACCTTACTTTTAAGTAATCCAATCCCTCTTCAATAGACCAAAAGTTAAAAAAAGCTTTCACTTTAAAAGTGCATTTCAAAGGGTTAACTTCAACTTGTGTGTAATCATCCTTTAGAAGGCTTCGCTTAAATTATGGACATGGTTCTTACTTTTTAATTAAAAAGTAATATTATCTATATAAATTTCCAATGTATGACCTATTAAATCATGGAATATAGCATTCATAGCACTAAGTGGCTCCCACATCCTTTAACTTAATCAAAACTTATTTGAGTGTTCTTATTGATCTAGGACATCTGAAGGTTGTTTTAAGGATATTATTCTCATCTATAAAAATTTTATTGAAATTAGAAAAGAAATCCATAAAAGAAAACACAATGAATATCTAACCATTTCATTAATTAAGGAATCAGTAATTACATCATATGCACATATTTAGGGGTAGCAACATTCAAGTACCTAAAGTCAACACAGATTTTTAACTTGCCATTTTTCTTTACTAAAGGTATAATATTGGCTAGCCACTCAGTTTATTTGGATGGTCTAATGAGCTAGCTTTACATAACTTTTCAGTCTCTTCTTTAATTTTTAATTTGAATTCTTTGGACTAGTGCCTAAAAGGTTGGCAGTAAGGATGAACTTTTGGCTTTATAGGAAGTATATGTTCTGCAAACCTTCTACTCAATCTTAGCATCTCAATATAGTCCCAAGCAAAACAATCCTTTAATTCCTTCAAAAGTTCAACTAATACCATTATTATTCTTGGATGTAGATTTTTACTAACAAATACCCTACAAAATTCTCCTAAACTACTCAAATTACTTCCTCATATGATTTTTGACTTTGTCTCTTAAAATTGTTGATCATACTTGGAGCAAATTTCAAATCTTCAGCTTATCCCTAATCTTCTATTGAGAATTCTTCCTATTTAAAAAATTATATTGGCATTCTTACACCCATCTAATTCTTGGAAAATCTTTATGATTTACTGAATTTGAAATTTGACTTATATGGTTGCATCTACCATAGCTTCTCTTTGTGAAAGCATATTCATCAAGTCCCTCAATATTTGGGATCTCCATAGGCCTATTAGTTGCCACAATGGCAGTTATTATGTTGAGCAAGTTTTAATCTTATAAAATCCCCAATATACCACAAGTGCAAGGGTTGTGAATGTAGTATATAAGTTGTCAGTCCCTCGAGCGGTTGGTGAACTAATCTAATTCTAAGTTATTTAAGGCCTAAAAGGATTTTTAAAATTAAATGAAATTAAGAAAACAAGTAAATAAATGAATATGGATTGATTGAAAATTAAATTTTAAAATCAATACATAAGGAATCAATAGGAAATCACACAAGAAAAATTACCAAATTATGAGATCATCAATGCTAAACTAGTCACTTTTGTGTTAATGTGGTGTCAATTATAGACTATCGAAGGGTGAATTACTCTCTCCGTATAAATACCGATTTGAATATTTGCGTGGTCTATTAGGTCATTTAACTCTCATTAACTAACCCAATCATTTTGCATTCAGTTCACTCTCTCGATTTATTACCAAAGCACGCAATTATAAGAAAGAATCATAACACCCAAATTAATTAACATAAAAACAACTAGATTAACATTGAATCAATTCTAAATCCCTAAACAAGAGTTAGAAGATCCGTTAATCAAGGTTCATCATCATCAATCCTATCTCATACATCATATGAAAGAAATAAAAGATGGAAAGAAGAAAATACAACTTGAAGGATTGGAAGTGGAAGCACCCAAGGTAGATCCCTTTCTTCTCTCTCCTCTTCTCTTTCTCTCTTCTTCTTCTTCTTCCTTGGCTTTTTTTCCCAAAGTGGCATAAATGGAGCTCCCTTTTTAGGGTTCTTTCTCTTTTATTTATACCTTTTCCATTTAGGGCAAACATTAAGGTTTACTCGAGCCCAACAGTTCAAAATATCCCTCAAAAAGTCACGTTTTAGAAATCAGTCTGCATCTGCTATCGCATAGGCCACGATCGTGGAACTTAATTTTGCTCTCTATCACAATTGTAGCAAATAAGTCCACAATCGTGGCAGACCCACCAAGCTTCTATCACGATCGTAGCCCTAGGTCTTGCTTCGGTTTCCTCCGAATTCTCTCCGTTCTTCGATATTTGATCTGAAACACTGACAAACACATCAAGGCAACACATAATATTAGAGCTCAATAGTGTGCTCTAACCCATAAAACACTCAAAACAAAAATAACTAACCAACTATCACAATTCTAACCCTAAACTTGCCTAAATTAATTAATTGAACACTAAAAACATAATAAAATACCTACTAAAACATCATACAACCTACAACTATCATGTTTTTGCCCAATGTTTTTACTATGACCTTATCTTTTCTTCATCCTTGTGTTTTGAACATTCTCCTAGATATAAGAACATTCTCCTAAATAACTTGGCATCATTTAATCGTGATTGAATTTTGCCTCTACTGTGTCTACTTTAAAATTGAAAAGGCTAAGAATTCACCTAAACTCTAAGTTATTTCATTTCCACAAAAGCATAAGATGATGAAGAGACAAAGGAATATATAAATTGGAGTGAATCTAATCTCTTCCCAACAGAACTTGATAGCTCACATATGTATCTATAATAAAGAAGGAACATAATAAAGACTTCTCCCCTACTATGAGATTCATAGGGAGAATTCTCCATGCCTTAGTAATCTCCCCTATAAATGTAACACCTGTTTAGCATCAAATCTGTATCATCTTTGCCTAAAACTTCCATCACTCTAGTCGACATAATATTTAAAGTGACCCATTGTCAATTAAAACTCTTAAGGTTGGTTTACCATTAATGTGGTCCTTAATATACAAGGGCCTCCCATTGTTAAGCCATATTATCAATCAGTTTCTCTAGCACTACTTTTTTTGGATTGAAATACTTTCCATAGAAGGAATAGGTCTTGTATAAAACAACTTCCTTAGGATGAACTTCCCAAAAGGATGATGACTTGTCCCCTTCGAATTTGGTGGTATTTCTTTTCTATTGAAGACTTCACTTTTAGGTTCTACTCAATGGTGTTGGATTTCTAGGATTCCTCACACAGTGCCATTGATAGGATAGGGACACCTGAGGTGGTACTATGAATCGAGGTTGTCCATGCTAAGATTTTTAGCGAAACTTTTTTTGCAACAAGAAATCAAAGATTTCCTCTATTTTGAAAGTGTCAAAAGTTTGTTGAATCTAAGTAGTCAGTGCCTAGATCTTGATTTCAAATTTAAGTAATTTTTGCTTCAGAGTAGGATAAACATAGGTTTTAGGGATATTGATTTCAACTGCTATTGACTCAACTAGACTTGTTTTCATATAATAATTACCAACTAAATCCCTTTTCCAATGTCTTTCTTCTCAAAGAAGTTATTAATATTTCGATACTTTTAATACCAATTCATAAAAATCATGAAATTCTATAACTTAGAACTTTTTCTGAAGTTTAATATCGAGAGATATTACTTTTTTTGAAGTTTAATATCGAGAGCTTTTAAAACTAATCTCATATATTTGTTCTCTAGCAATGCAATCGAACATCGAATTCTCATTCTCTAAAACATGTCTACGTTCTTGCCACTTTTCTTAGTAACTTTAGATAATTTGGCTATACTAACTTCAGCTTCAATATAAAAAAATTGAGTATGAAACAACCTTTCCATTTCAGTTTAGGAAAGAATAAAATTCCTAGGCATTAAAGCATGCCAGGTGAAGGCCATGCTTATTATTGAGTTTGGAAACAACCTAAGCTTGAAATTATCTAAATTCTTGTAATTAGTTAATTCACCAAACTGAATAATGAACCTAGCAGTATGCTGAACAGTTTATTGGTCATCTTCACTAAAAAAAAGTAAATTTAGGAATTATATAACCACAGTGATAAGGATTCTCATGTCAATATGCTTTAGATAAGGCATACACAATTCTTAAACCTCTTCTCTAGCGGCTTCCATATCAACATGAAGTCTCATTTATGGAGGACTACTAAGAAAAAAATGATCATAGTTTAAAGCAAAAAGGTTGCCCCCTAAGTCATAATTTTTAGTAGAGGCTGAATTAGACTTCAAATCCAAAATGTCAATTACATAAACAACATCTTTTTTCGTATTTTACATAAACAACATCTTTTTTCATATCACATCACTACCATAGAGCATATGCCTAAACATCCAGAGGATATTCAAGAACATACCTTATAAAAATGGCATGTTAGAGCAATTACATCAACTTATTAGGACATCATACAGAACATAAGTATTTCCAAAAATCAAAACTCTTCATTTCATTCACAAAATGAAACTTACTTACATTGTCATTACATTTCATAATCCATGTTTATATATAACATAACATTTGGGAGTTTAAAGTTTGGTACAAAAAGTTCAACATGAAAGGAAAAGCTAAAAAAAGTATACTATCTAGACTCGGTAAGTATCAGCTAACCAGACCTTTGAGCCATTATTATTTCCAAAATTGACAGTTCTAGACTTTTATTATATCATCTTAGAAGCTAGGTCTCCCTTATACCTGAAAATCAACTTTGCAATGATGAGTTTGCGAACTAAATGAGTGAACCATCATCGATGTGCTCACTTAAGTCAAAACACAATTGCCACAGGTATCAATCAAATTCATAAGTGTATTTTCCAATTCAGCAGATGTATCACATCATATCTTAACAATACATCATGTACTACAAGCACTTTACATAATCATTTCAGAATAATCCAATTATTTATCTCAGTCATTCATATCATCAACATGTACACAAATATTGCACATCATTATATCAATTCAATAATACTTTGCAATCATTCACATGATACATGTAAAGATGTATATATATAAATGCAAATGCACATATGACTCCACTTTCATTTTTACTTTGTTGTGACCGAACGCCTATTTATTGTCCTGTATCTATTATAAATACTGGGCTTATTTCTTATTCTATCCCATACCCATTTTGGATACCGGGCTCATTAATAACTGAGCCTGTGGCTCTTTATGAATAATTCTGATTTTTAAGCTCTTTTCACACTGGTCACTCTGGTCACAACTCCTTTATCTGATCATGTATAACAACGTGATGGAATGTATCAACTCACATAATATGCTACCAACACTTTCATTGAATGTGCACAATCATTTATCATTTTTATCGGATCTAAATCTGGCATTCAACATTCAATTGAGTACACATTTTTCATATTCACATACATTTAGGAAGCACTTCCAATACAATCCCGAATATAGAATTCCTCGAATCATCAATGTCCAGAATCTTCACAATCATACTAATAACAGCTCAATATCTAAAAGTTAATTAAAAACAATTCATTCATAGTGAGAAAACATCTAGGATAACTCACAGTACGCTCCAGAGAAGCTATTGCCTTGATGACCCGGCAATGTCTGGATGTTGACGATCAATTTATGCTTCTTTAGTCATGTAATACATACATATAGTTCACACATTACTAAGTTGATCAATCATATGAATATTCAATCATACATATATATATATATGTATCATATTTAATGCATGCTTAATTGACTTTTCCAGGTATGTAACTATTCATAAATTTTGACCATTCAAACATCATATTTTGAATACTACCATTTTGTAGTCAGGTTATTACCTTTAAGTTAGCTTGATTTACTCCAAATTCATCAACCATATTTTACACTTATCCTTGAACATTTCCATGATCAAAAGCCTCTTATAATACACACGTAATCGTTACTTTAAAATTTGGAATTTCAGTAAGCTAAATCTATACATTCACCAAATTTTTTTCCAGCAATGTATATTCATACATTTACCCAATTCTCATTCATAAATAACATATGTTCTTCAATACTCATTCATCCATACCTTATACACATTATTCATGTCCAAAAGATCATGTTTGCATTAAAAGAACTCATTTATTCCTTTAACAAATCAGAATTTCCATACTTGAACTCAACCACATTAAAATAGCCCATTCTTTAGATTATGACATCAATTAACTACATAAACTTATTAAGCTCTCAACCAATGAATCAAGCAACAATATAGGCTCATTACTAACCTTAATCAAGTCCAAATATACCAATTTAGAGTGAAATTTTCAGCTAGTTTAACATGTATACAAGGCTTAAATTAAAATTCTAGAATTTGTCATCAACATCACTACTGTGTGTAACATTACTACCTTTAATACCTCACGAATTTTACAAGCTTAAAGACATCACTAACACCTGAAAATTTACAAATTTCATGTCCCTTAAGGTTACTTCATTTTAGGTTAATTTAACTTCCATATTGGTTACACTAAGGCTTATAAAATTTTGCTTACTTATGCCATTAACATTCATTCTTTTTTACAATCACACCTACAGCTCTAATTTTCCAGATTTGAAAACACCTTAATATCATCTATCTTTCCCATGAATTCCTCATCAATTTTACTTCAAATCCCAACTTAAATCATCCTTACAGTAGTCTATAAACTTCTATTTCCGTACATGCAAAAACAAAATAGAAAAGTATCCATTCATTCTCCATTTTCCAGCACATCTTTAACATCAACATCATATACAATCTATCCCAATTTAACCATCATAATCTTTCTATTACAATAAAGACCAAAACTTTAATTACTAATTTGGATTCCAATTCCAGTTCAATTCATTAAGTCTACCTAGCCCTCAATGCATGCAAAATCATCCCCAATTCAAGGTAGAAATTGGATGGTTTTCGACTATGATAAAAGACAACAATAATCTAGTTCTTTAGCTATTTTGTGAAGGGTAAAAGCATGTATTTGGTGTGGTAATTTAGCATAGCTCAAGGAAAAACACAAGAATGGGAGATAGAAGCTACTTTCGGTGGTAAGAAATGAGAAGAGAAGAAGAATGAACAAGGCTGAAACTACATCTGCAGAAATGTTACTCCTTGGATGCTAGATGTCACCATATTACATTAACATATATCCCTAAGCATGTAAGCTACTTATCCCCTCCATAAGCTGCCAATTTTAACTAGTTACTAGTCCATTTGTCACTCAATCATTGCTTTCATTTGTTGATTAACTACCCATGCTAAATGTCACTCATTTATCTATACGATTTGTCACTTATTTCATAGGCTTAGTCATCATAATTTTCATGTGTAAATTTATCTTGCCATTTGACATTTTTCCTAGTCTAAATATACATTTTAATTCATCACTTTTCTAATAATAACAATTAATTCCAGATTTACTACTTGTAACCAATCAAACCAAAATTCAAGAAATAAACAATACACAACTCACATCATGATCATTTTAAACCTTTCATACCCTAGAATACATCAATTGAGTGCATATATTTTTACAATGCGTACGAAATCATAATTCATATATGTATGCTAATAATATGCATGTGAGTGAAATGCATTTCATGAATTCTAAAATTATTTGACTCATATATAATAATCTAGGGCTCTAACCCTTAGTATGGAAAACAAGTTATTACATTTTTTGTTGATAGTTGCAACAATTTCAATGTCTCACCGGCTAGAGACTTAGTTAAAGGTGAAGTTACCTTCTCAAGAAATTTTAATCATTTGGGATATAAAGCCTTCATTTCTTACTGCAATAGGTACTTCTTCCTCTAGGACTAAAGCCACGGCAATTTCTTTTCCATTCCCTGTTTGTGGCATCATTGTCCTACTAGGCGGGCCGAATTCTCATAAAAATATACTTGACTTCTACACAGCTTTATAACTAGGTTTTGAAAAACTTAAAAAACATATTTCTAAGTAACCAAAATATTAAAGATTATTGAAATAAAATTTAAGTTGAAATGATAATTTTATTTAAATAAAAGAAATGTACAAAATGCAAACGAAGCTAAAACAATGATAGGTTATGTGTATTTGAGTAGCATGATTGATGCCTTTTTTTTCTTTTTCTCTTGTTTGTGTCTTTATACGTCTTTATATGTGCAACTGGCTCAAAGAATTCTCATGTAACTTCTTACCTTCAAACTTCTTCGTAATCTGTGTCTATATTCTTACTAGCTACGCATCACACATCCATCATGTCTCAACTATCCTGCCTCCCACATTTTGGACTTTCTTAGTAATTCTTATGTCTTAAAATTCTCCATATAATCTAATTAGGTCTTGAAACTTAAAATAATTAGGTCTTTTCACTTTTGGATCCAATGGGTTGAATTCTTCTTCGGCTATCAACATTTATCAATCATATCAAAATAATAAACAAAGTACTCTTGATGATAAAAATAACCTAGAGAATCTTATAAAATAACTTTTGGAATATCTATCTAAAGGCTAACTACTATATATTTTTAAAGTTGAGAGATTAGGTGAGATTGAAATTCAAATCAAAACTTGGTGATGATATCTCAAAGAACTTCTATTATGACTATTAGAACGATATAGGACATTTATATATCATTAATGAGCTCTCTAAACTTAAGATATATAATCCTAGGATAAGATATTGTGAAAGAGGCTTTGGGAGACAGTCTCTTAGCTATATACTGAGAATATGCCTGTGGACTCGACCATTTCTTGGACGTGAACATCCTTTTTTAGATAAACAATACCCCACTTGGGGCTCAGTCACTCAGCCTTCTTCCTGTTGAGGACACAAACCCCGCCAAACTGGTCACACTACATTACAATCACAAAAGCAACCCTTTTGCTTCTAATAAACCACTAGCATTTAACCACCTCAAAGTAAAGTTTCAACTACAGCAACAGATTAAGACAGATACTTGGAGGTTAATTAAGACAACTGGGGCAATTACATTATCTGATATTACAATACTAGCCGACAATTGTATATGAGGACAATAAATAACTCTCTGTTATTATGATTACTCTAGGATTTTTACACCTTGAAGATCAGAAAGCGAAAAGCTGATGAGAATGATATCTTCAATTGTGCTCATCTTATCATCTGCTTTAAGACGGGGAATTGTTGGAGGATGAGGTCTTCTTGGTCTCGGAAGAAGCAACGGAAGTGTTGCTTCGTGTTTGCGAACTCTGGCTAGCTGATGATTCTGTGAAGAAAATTATGTGCTCCTGATTGTCCACAAACACCTGAAGAGACCTTGGAACAGGAGGCATGTTTACGTTCAAAATTCCATCAAGAATCTGAACAACTTGACCCATGTTAGGGCTTTGGGATTCGTCATCTTGGACGCACCAGCAAGCAACTTTACAAATTCTGGTAAGCTCTTCCAAATCAGCGTTGCCCTTCAGTCTGGGATCCAGCAGAGTAAGCAAATCCCTGCCGTGATTTGGTTTGCAGCCCATATGGGAAAAAACTTCACCTTTCCATCTTCAGAGTACTGGGAGTTTCTTATGCCTGA
>JANZXR010000172.1:15514441-15529211 GCA_027575705.1 Erythroxylum echinodendron
AGCTTAATTCAATTGAGAGCACTGAATGTTGAACTAAATGTGGAGCAAAATAATACGTTGATAGCTACATTGAGGTTAAGACCTGTGTTGCTCGAAAGGATCAAAGAGGCACATAATAGGGATCTAGACCTAGTGAAGCTAATTAGGAAAGTGCAAGAAAATTCAGATTTTGAGTTTGAGCTGAGAGATAATACTTTGAGGTTAAGGCAAAGACTATGTGTGCCTAATACTGATAATTTGAGGAAGGAGATTTTAGAGGAAGCCCACTTAGCAGCTTATGTTATGCATCCTGGCACTACCAAGATGTATAATACTTTGAAACAAAATTATTGGTGGCCTAGTATGAAGAAACAAGTAGCAGAATTTGTTTCTACATGCATAACTTGTCAACAAATGAAAGCTGAGCATCAAGCTCTGGCTGGGAAATTACACTCATTACCTATTCCGGAGTGGAAATGGGAACATATGGATTTTGTTATAGGTTTGCTTAGGACTCCAAAGCAGCAGGATGCCATTTGGATCATTGTGAATAAACTAACTAAATCTGCTCACTTCTTGCCAGTAAGAGAAAACTTGTCATTAGATCAGTTAGCTTAGATATATGTGAATGACATTGTGAGGTTACATGGAGTCCCAGTGTCTATAGTGTCAAACAGAGATTCTAGATTTACCTCAAGATTTTGGAGCAGCTTATAGACAGCTTTAAGCACCAAACTAAATTTTAGCACAGCTTTTCATCCTCAAACAGATGGTCAGAGTGAGAGGACAATCAAGACTGTTGAGGATATGCTTAGAGGTTGTGTTTTGGAGTTTCAGGGAGCATGGGATAAATATATAGCTTTGATTGAATTTTCTTACAATAATTAATATCATAGCAGTATTAATATGGCCCCATATGAGGCATTGTATGGCAGGAAATGTCATTCACCTTTATACAGGGATGAAGAAGGTTTAAGAATCATTGAAGGTCCAAAGGTGATTCAGGATACTAGTGATATGATAAAGTTGATCCGTAGCAAAATTAAAGCAACAAAAGACAGACAGGAAAGCTATGTGGATCAACACAGACGAAATATGGAGTATCATATTGGTGACAAAGTGTTCCTAAGAGTATCACCTTGACGAGGTGTACTGAGATTTGGCAAAAAGGGTAAGTTAAGTCTAAGGTATATTGGTCCATATGAGATAATTAACAGAATTGGACCATTGGCATATAAGCTAGCCTTACCCTCAGAAATAGCTCAGCTACATAATGTGTTTAATGTAAGCATGCTTAGACGATATCGATCAGATCCAACACATGTGACACCAACTTAAGAGATTGAAGTCTCTAGTAACCTAAGCTATGTAGAAGAACCCATACAGATAGTTGGCTATCAAAATAAGCAACTGAGAAACTGGGTGATCCCAATGGTGAAAGTCCTTTGTAGGAATCATTCGAGTGAGGAAGCCACTTGGGAAACAAAAGAACATATGATATCTCAATACCCCTACCTATTTGATCACTCAGGTAAGAAATTTCGAGGATGAAATTTTGTTAGGAGGGGAGAATTGTAACATCCCATCACATATTTATATGGCTAGAACTCAAAACTATGTGAGACAATTATATGACTTAAGCCTAATGAACATTCAATTTTATATATGCTCTCATTTGGCATTTAGTACACGTGAGGAGCATGGGGATAATATTATTTAAGTTGGGAAGGTTCCATTTCAGATTGTCATTATGACAAATGATAAGTCAGTAGAGATGAATAGTACACCGAGGGACATAGAATGGACTCATGAATTACATTATTTGAGTTAGGAAGAATCTATCATAGTTTCCATTCCTAACAAAAAAAAATCCATATAGAAACTCTTTCCCCCTGAACTTCACCATCGGATAGCGATCTAGCAGTTTTTGTGTGGTCCTGATTCCAATTTCAGTGTTAAAGCACTTACACTAAGAACTTGCTAAGCGAGTAAGTGGTTATAATGTTGTTTCTGCTGTGTAAATAAGCATGTGCAAGTTGGATATACTTATCTGCATGAAAAGGAGTTTACAGTGGAGAGAATAGATATGAGGGTTTTGAATGTTAGCAAAGTTACGAAGTAGCCACAGAAGAAAGAAAATGCAAAAAGAACATGTAAGCATAACTAGTAGTCTGTGATTTTGGTATACATGTGAGTTTTGGCTCTTTGGAATTGTTTGATGTTTTTGGAACTAAGGAGGGAGTAGTATAAATGATCTTGCATGTGTGGAAGGGTAATAGCAAGGGATATGATATGTAGAACTCGTTTAGGCACGAGGGATAATATGTTCTGCTCCCCCTTCTTCTGTTTTATATCCTCTACGATGACGTCAATTTCCTTTGGGTGACGTCATCTTCCTCTGTAAGGATGCGAATGCATCCCCTACGACTCAGCTTCTACTGTAAGTTATATTGCAGATGTAAATGCATTCTCTATGAGTCATTCTTGGTCGCAAGTTATCTTTTTCCGTGAGAATGCATCGTTGTCAAGATGCATTCCTTAATGAGCCAGACTTCGTCTGTGTTTTGATTCCTCTTTGAACAACTCCTTCTGTGTTACTTCGTTTGTGATGATGTCAGCTTCCTCTGGGTGACGTCAACTCTCTCTGTATTGCTTCGTCTATGTTACTATTTATGAACTTCGTCTGTGTTACTGTTCACAGACAAATGAATTCGTCTATGTTACTGTTTATGAACTTCATCTGTGTTAATGTTCACAGACGAATGAATTCGTCTATGTTACTGTTCATAAACTCCTTCTGTGTTTTGCTTCTTCTATGTTCATCTATACCTATCTTCTATCCCATTGCCGACCCCTCAGAAGATAGAATTAACCTTTGAGGCCTTCATGAAAGTTGTAGAACTTGAAATCCTCTTTCAAACCATATAAAGAACAGTTTGGTCCGATCCCCTAGGAAAGAGTTATGGCAAGTGTAAAACATCGTCTGTGTCACTATTCCCAAACTTCTTCTGGGTTATTGTTCATCGCATATCTTCTGTCCTATTTTTGATCCTTTTGGAAGATAAAATCGACCTTTGAGCTCTTCATAAAGTTTGTTTATTGAGATTCCCTCTTTCAAATCACATAGAGAACAAGTGAATCAGATCTCTGTAGAAAAAGTTATGTGAAGACGAAGACTTCTACTATGATGACGTCAGCTTCCTCTGGGTGACGTCATCTCCTTCTATGAATCATCTTCTTCTGTATATCATCTTCTTCTATAACTCGTCTTCCTCTGTAAGGGTGCATCGTCTATAAAGATGCACCTTCCGTAAATAAACCTTTATCCATTGCATTCCTCTACGTTACGAGAGGGCAATAAGAACTGAACCTTGATATTAGAGATTGGTGATAAGTTCTGCTAAGAGAGAGAGAGATTATGGGGAAACCCAGGAAGTGCAATTGAACGTGCATCATGCATATTTCCTATACTTTGATAATGTTGATACGTTTATGCAAAAGATGGTAATTACGAATGTGTTCTGTTTGTTTTAAAGGAACGCCTTGAACGACAGACAAACATTGCCGGACCATCCAGGCAATAACTTCTGGGAACACACTGTGAGTCAACCTCGATGAATTCCTAAGATTATTTGATTATATGTATTCAGTTTGTTAACTTCCAAGATCATTGAACTGCGTATGTATGCTGATGCTGAATTCCGAACCTGAAGTCCGAGGAGTTTTACAGTCGGGCATGTATTGGAAGTGCTTGCTCTGATATTTCATATGACTCTCTGAATCTCTGAATGATATTCGATTCTCAGCAATAGCTGAATACCGGACCGAGGTCTGATGAGTATGAAATTATCATCTGACATTTGCATGAGATTTTGTGTGTAATCTGTTTAGGATTTAATGCATTTCATAAAATGCATGCTCAGATAAAGGCGTTGTGACTTGAGAAGCCAGTTAGAAGCTCTTCCGCGTAGAGCTTTGCTCCACGATATCTATTCTGCACGTCGAGCTATGCTCTGTGAGTATCTGATTAAGCCCTACGGGCCAAAACATTTGTACCTGTCTATGAAAGGCTCTCATTCACAACAATAAGAACGAATATGAGTCTCATGCATGTCCCATGCAAGTACGTGTGCACTGTTTGAATGATATAGAAGCTGAACTAGATATGCTTGTCTGTTTGAATGAATGAGCTTCTGTTATGCTAATCTCTGAATAAACGCTCATCTGATTGAATGAAGAATAAATGCTTATGTATTTGGATGAATCTCTGTGTTATATATGTGTGATCCGGTGAATTCATCTATGATGGTTCACTTATTGAGTTGTAAAACTCATCAAAATTTGCATTGTGGCTTTTCAGGTACGAGACAGGAGACTTAAGCTGTAGATAAAACTTAGAGCGTCTGAGAACTAAGAGATGGCTCAGAGGTCCGTCAGCTGACTCCCAAAAAAAACTAGTTGTTATCATTTTGTGATGTTATTAGAACCTGTGTAGAGTTTTGTAAATAATCGTTGAGAAGAATAGTGTAAACGTTATCAGTGAATGAAATAAATGAATGTTTTAAGAAAAATGATAATGCCTTTTGAATATATTGTTTATAACCGTGTGTAAGTTAGTTTTGCCATTGCTCCAACATACCATTATCGTAGGTTATGTTCCTAAAAACTTAGGTACATACCCTATGGTAGTGGGATGTTACAAGTAGGACCTATAATAAGCAAAGACAATAAGATAAAAGGCTTCTTTATACACTTCCATAGATGTAAATTGTATGGAACTAGAATCACCGGTCACATGTTATATTAGTTACTCATATTATCAAAAGGATTAAATCCATCTAAGGCCAATCTAAGTTGAACATTATGACAATCTTGTCCAAACCATGTAAACTTTCTATCAAGCTCTTTCCATGCCATTGAGTTTGCTGGATGATGTATAATGTTATCATTAATACATTTCTCTTTATTCCACCTTATATCTATGTCTATTTTTGTTGACATGAAAAGTCTTTGTAATCATGGTTTAATCGGAAAGTATCAAAGGATTTTCATCGTTATCTTTTTCCCTCTCCCATCATCCACCCACTATTTTAATGTACCACAAATAGGACACTCCTGAAGTTCTTTACTTTCCTTCTATTAAAGAACACAGTTATACTTACAAGTACGAATTGAAATATATCCCAATCCACGGTCCCTTAACAGTTTCTTCGCATTATAGTAAGATTTTGACAACTTTTGTCCAATAGGTAATGCATTGTTAAGTAAGTCAATTAACATATGAAAGGACTTATTACTCCATTTATTATAAACATTCAAATGTAGCAACTTTACAAAAAATGATAGTTAAGAAAAAATAGAACACCCTAGATATAATTGTTCTTGAGAAACTTTCAATAACTTCCTAAAATTATCTTCTGTAATACTACCAATTATGTTAGGCATTCCTGTTTCATTCATATTCTCCATATAATTTCGATAATCATCTAACATCTCATCAATCCCATCATCACCATCATCATTCACACACAATCATCAACATCATTATTGTAACTGTCATCATAAGATGTACTGCCACTTCTACTACAACTTGCTTCCTTACGTTCACCATGATAAAGCCTTAGAGTATAGAATTTGCCTATACCTCAGATGAGCAAGTGATTATATACCACATTTTAACTTTGGAAGTCAACATTTAAGCAATCGATGCATGGACAACGAATACTACATTCATCACCTATTTGATCTTTTACAAATTGCATGAAACTTTTAACTCTTACGTATTCAGTTGACCATTTTCAATGACACATCTAACTCTTATCCATTTAGCTATACAATAAAAGAAGACAACAAAGTTATAACATGCATTTTATGTTTTGAGCTTAAGTTAAAAAAACCTATGTCTACTAGAACATGCAGTCAACATCGTTGTATTAGTTCATAGCACCAATTAAGTAAACAATATATAACAACATGAACAACAATCGATATATAAAACAATAATGATTACTACTAATTCGTATACTTGAAGATGTCACACGAGTTCTGCAGTTTTGACTCCAATCAAATGGAGGAACACAAAACCAGAAAATAAACCTTATACACCATTACCAACTAAATATAAAATATCTTCTTGATGGTACTATGAAAGCATATTTAAAGCACAACAAAGAATGTTGAACAATTTGATAATTGCTTCTCAATCAATAAAGACTTGGTAACTTTAACACTATATGTTTATTAATTTGTTACCTAAGAAAATGAAATGGGATGTAAACAATAATGATTAATGCCTTTATCTCAAATTCATAAACATAAATGAGAATGCCCTTTTCATTCTTGATGCAATGCAAATTCATCTTAGAAGTAAGTATATAAGGACAAGATCAAACAAAACAAAATTGATTTTGATTGATATATAGAACATGCTTATTAACATTAATTTAATTTATAAATAAAAGAAATTAATTGTAACACATAGGCTTAGTTTTTATACTTTCTACACTTTCACTAATTCCTATACTTTCTCCACTTTCAAATCAAATTCAAAATTAACACACTTTAGGCATTTTTGTCATTCTTGATGCAATGCAAATTCATCCTGGAAGTAAGTATATAAGGACACACTAAAATAGTATGCAATATCTTTATCATTAGTATAGGCTCTTTAATCATCAAAATAGCATGAAACAAGCTCATAATCATTATAGGTATCACTATTGACAAAGAAGCATAAAAGATTCTCCATATTTATATTATAAAAGTATGTCATTTTATAATTCATATCCTAAGACTTAAAAGTATGTTTCATCTTTCCATGTTCTTATCTATGGTCGGCAGTACATGGAAAATTCCAATTTTTGATTAAGATTTGTCACCAAATATTAGTTAATGGTCAGAGATTACCAAACTTCTTAACCATTCATTTTGGGACACAATCGTCCATTAGTGAGTTATTCTTGTTATTAGAAATAAGATTTCTTTTTTAGTAATGCATTGAACTCTTTTTAAGTACTAGACATTATAAGCATAACATAACTCAAGTCTTCTTCAAGCATTGTCTCTGTTTCCTTTCTTCACCATCACTAACTCATTGAAACAGTCAATAGCTAATCTAAGCAAACAACTCAACAACTAATCCTAAGTTTGACCCCTCTTCATAGTTTTTAACAAACACAATGACAAATGTAAAATAAACCCAAAACAAATCCATGAAGTTCTTACCAAGTTGAGTAGCATTGTAGGGAGAAGATAGTGGACAATAGCGTGTTAACAGAGAAACGCGCAGGAAAAATGATGACAAAGAGAGCAAAAATGGTTAAAAATTTAGTAAGGAGAGAAGAGGAAGAAACCGGTGAGCAGGTAGGGTAGGGGGATTCGGGGTAAATTTTTTCAGATGCTAGGATGACGTCGTTTTGTAATGATAAATGACGTCGTCTCACTTAAATTTTTTTTTGCAATGATTACATTTGGCGACAAAATTCATATTTGTCATGAAATGCCCAACATTTACCTACCATATTATAGATTCGTCACCATTATAAGGAAAATGACTGGCGACAAATAAATATTTCATCGCCAAATTTTAAAATATTGCTACGAAAATAGAATAATAACGCAAAATGTAAAACATTTTGGTACCAAATTGAAAAATCATCGCCAATACTATGTACCTTTTATGACGATCAGAACTTTCATCGCAAATGGCTCCTATTTGGCTACCAATTATACAGAATGTTGTAAAAACCCAAGCATTTTCCTTCTTGATTTTCTATTTTGATTAACATATATGAATTTTTCCTATTACAAATAACAAAATGAAAGTTTTGTCTTTTACACTTATATATGGAGTTCTTCTTGATTTGCTTAATTTTTGAGAATTACTAATTTATATTTTTAATTTGGTGGATAAATAAAATAAAATAGGGAAATTTTAAATTTTTTTATCTTCAACAAAGTTATTAGCTAAATTAATAAGGATTGCAAACCACATTTTATTTAAACCAAATTCATCAATAACATTACAACGTATACCCTTTAGCTCTTAATCTACCATTAACCTTATTATTTGTACAAAAGAATACATGCAATTGTTCTTCATTTGCTTAATTTTTTGGAATGACTAATCTTTAAATATAATTTTTTAGAAATAATTTTCTAATCATATTACAATATCTTATTAAATTATTATAATTTATTTTTTCTAAAATACAAAAATTGTATAATTTTTGATTTTTTTGAAATTATAATAATGAAATTGTATAATTTTCTGAAATATATTTTTTTGAAATTATCAAATGCAATTTTTGGACTCCGAACCAAAGAGATATGGCCTTTATATGATAACATCACAGGTGCTGGCAGAGGCTGCAGCACCATCCTAAACAAAAATTGTGCCCTATTTTCATCATTTAAACTATATTGGTGTAGGCCGAATCGGACAAAGTTCTTTTCACAGAAGTTGTAGTTTATCCTCTTAGCTTTCCAATGGTATAAAGTTTGAAATTTTTTGACATTATAATTGAGAGATATGATTTTTACAAGTTGCATGACACATCAAGAGTGCACGATCCTGACTGAACCCTTCACTCATAGGAGTGCATGATACAAGGAAAATGACTAGCGACGAATATATATTTCGTCGCCAAATGTTAAAAGATTGTTACTATTACAAAATAGCGTCGTAATGCTACCAAATTGAGAAATCATCGCCAATATTATGCATCTTTTGCGACGATGAAAACTTTCATCGCCAATGACTCCTATTTCGCTATAATTATACAAAACGTCACAAAAACTCAAGCATTTTCCTTCTTAATTATCTCTTTTGAATAACATATATGAGTCTTTCCTATTACCAATAACAAAATGAAAATTTTGTCTTTTACAGGTACATATGGAGTTCTTATTCTTGATTTGCTTAATTTTAGGAATTACTAATCTATATTTTTAATTTGGTGGATAAACAAAATAAAATAGGTAAATGAATTCAATTTTAAATTCAAATTATGGTTTATTTGGAATAGGAAAATAAATTTATTAAAAATTATTTATGAACCCGCGGGCATTGGCAACGAACCATGTATTAGTAGCTACATCTAATATTTTTCAACCAAATATAATAAATCATAGCAAATTAATTAATACTACATCTAAACAACTACAGTAAACAATAATCAACATCATTTACCTAAACAAGAAAAAAATGGCGTCAATTTGTATTAGATTTTCAAAGACAAAAACATAATGGCTACTCCATTCTCATTCAAGCCGTTAAAATTTCTCCAAATCCTCTCTTTTATTTCTTCATCTGTATTGTGGTCATCACTGTCAAAGAACGATCTTTTACTGCATCAGTATTATTTTTTTCTATTTTCATTAACGAAGTTGTGCTAGGTTTAACTTATACCTTTAGGTGTTTATTGTGAGTTCTTATTTACGCATTTGACGTATAAGCTGTCTTTATGGTTGTGTTTTAAAAATGATTTACTGTCTATCTTTATTATTTGTTTATGTCTGTCTACTTTTGTTATTTGTTATGGTTATGTTTTATTTGTTATATCTTCGACGTATTTTATGGATAATACTATATTTATGTAAATCAAGAACATAGTCATGTCTATTTTACTTTAAATTATCAATTTTGCTTATGATACAAACTACACAATAGATTTTTGAAATTTTAGTTAGGGTAACTTTCATATCATTAGGCATATTGAAGATGTATAAGTGACAAACTGGACTACATTTACTTATCATTGAAATTGTAGTTAAACATATCATCATTTAATTCTAAATCGATATTCACAGATTAATCAAGGAATGTCGTGAAGACTAGTTCCGGATGGCCCTAATTTATTCCGTTGAGAGGAATATGGCAAAATTGTCCCTATTGAAACAATAATCAAAGCAAAAAAAAATCTCCACTTCATACACTTATCATCGTTTGCCTTCAATGGCCGATCTTTTAGTTTAAGGTATTTAGTATCATCCGAACAACGTCACTTTCCTTATTATGTACATCTTATTTCCTTTTATGAAGCTATTATATATATTCACATTTGATGGTCTATACTACATGTTATTTTAAGCTTCTTTGAGTTTGAAGATGACATATATACCCATGGTGGCAGGAGTGATGTCATAACAGTCCATATAAGATTAGGGAAATTGGTTGTTTTGAAAACTTTGTCAATTTCGTAGACTTCGTCTACTCGTTCATATATGCATGTCACTCCAATCTCAATTTGTTTAACGGTTTACTAATTTGACAATATCTAAGTTTTATACTGATTGTGTTGTAGGTAAACTGTTTCGCACTGGAAGTTCATCTGAAGAACTTGTTTTCTATACTAAATCTAGTGACTCATTCACTGTATCCTCTACAAGTTTAGTTATAGCAGAAAACCTGCTGCAAGAGGGTGTGAAAAAACTACACCGAAAGGAAGCACTATTACTGTTTAAATTGGTGCCTTCTAAAGTGTAAGGACCTTCTTAGGAATCCAGAAATTGAGGACTCTTTTACATTTATCGACTCTCATGTCACTTGGAATCTAAATAAATAATTATATCATTTTCATTTATCGATGCAATCAATGAGACTCAGCTTTAAAGTTGATTGCTGTATTTGTAAGAATTTGTCAAACAACATCTATACTAATTAAGGGTCAAGCTGCGTACTATTGAATTTGGATTGTTATTGTTCTGCTTCTATCACTGTATGAATTGTTAAACTTCTAATTCAAATTTCGTACTACTCTATATTCCATATTATTATATTGATAAAATTATTTAAATTTTTAATAACTAACTTTTGCAATGTTAGTAAATATTAGTGATTAATTAGTACTACTGTTTAACACTTAAAATTATGTTGTGTGTTTTTTTCAATAATAAGTTGTAAACATTCAAAACAAATCTCCAATAAAACAATTTTGAAAAATGTCAACTATTTGGTGACTATTTTCAAAAATTGTCACTAAAGGCTCGTCACCAAATGTGTAACCATTTGTGACGATTTACAAATATCATCGCCAAACATAAACGTTTTGGGGATGCTTAAAAATATCGTCGCTAAATGACAACTTTTAGCGACAATGTCAAAATCTTAGTAAAAAACCAAACGTCTTTTTACTGACGATTTCGTATAACCATCACCCATTGTGACTCTTTGGTGATGATTTCTTGGATTAGTCACCAAATGTTTAACAAACTATGGTGACGATTTATAGAAAGCATCACCATAAGTATCTTTATCGTCGAATATCTAAAATCATTTTGTGACGATTCTTCTTAATCGTCACTAAATGTTCAGCATTTTGTGACGATTTATGTTATTCATCACAAAATGTTTTTAATTTTGTCACACTTTTCAGTTTGGTCATAAATTCTTACTTTAATGATGATTTTGTAAAATTGTTGCAAGTTGTAACTTTGGCGATGATTTTTTTAACGTCACGAAAGAAAACGTCCCTAAATATATTGTTTGTTATAGTGATTCTACGATGATGTCATTATAAATTCATGATAACTTATTCTTTTCACATGCACAATATCTACTACTAGTCCTCCTTTACATTTTGTGAATGTAATAATTAAAAGAATTATAATGATTATTAGGATAGACTTTAAAATAATTTCAGGTTAAATATTAACTCACTACAACAAAGTAGACATTTTAGCTATGTTTTTTTGCGATGTTTGAAAAATCATCGACAAAAGTTATCGTATTGCAATGATTTTAGAAATTGTCATTAAACTAAACATTTAGCGACTAAATAAAAAAGCTTCACAAAAGGAACAACATTTCCTAATGAATAACAAAAATCATCACCAAATGGTGAACATTTAGTGACGATTAAGGAAAGTCGTCACAAAATGATCTATAATGGGTGAGGATTTTAGAAATTCATTGCTAAATGAACTTTTGGTGACACTTTTCAGAAATCATCACCATAATTTGTTAAACATTTGGTGACCAATGTCTGAAATTATCACCAAAAGGTTCACAATTGGAGACAATTATACAAAATCGTCAATAAAATGACGTTTAGTTTTTTGCTATGTCTTTAAGATTGTCGCTAAAAGTGACCATTTGGTGATAATATTTGGAATTGTGACTAAAAGATCAACATTTGGTGACAAATTTTGAAAATCATCACCAAATGTTACACATTCACTAAATGGTCCACATTCGCTGATGATTTCCAAAAATCGTCACCAAATGTGCTAAGTAATTTGTAACACATTTGGTGACCATTTGCCTAAATCGTCACCAAAGGGTTGAAATTTACCAAAATTGTTAAATTAACATTTTTATAATATATCATAGTTAAGATATGTTTTAATGGAGATTTGTTTTGAATGTTTATGTATTGTTGAAAAAACACACACAGCATAATTTTAAGTGTTAAACAGTAGTATTAATTAATAATTAATATTTACTAATTTTTGCAAAAATTAGTTATAAAAGTTTAAATAATTGTATCAATATAATAATATGATATATAGAGTAGTACGAACTTTGAACTAAAAATTTCATCCAGTCATAGAATAAGAACAATAGCAGTCTACACTCAATCTTACGCAGTTTGACCTAACTAGTAGAGAGGTTGTTTGACAAATTCTTACAGATACAACAATAAATCAACTTTAAAGTTGAGTGAAGTTGATTGAATCAAAAAATGACAATGATATAATTATTTTTTGGATTCCAAGTGACATGAGAGTCAGTGAATGTAAATGAGTCCCCAATGTCTGGAATTTTTAGAAGGGTCTTTGCACGTTCGAAGGCACCAATTGAAACAATAGTAGTTCTTCCCTCAGGTGTAGGGTTTTTCACACCCTCTTGCAACAACGTTTCCGCTATAACTAAATTTATAAAGGATACAATGAATAAGTCGTTAGATTTAGTATGGAAAACAAGTTCTCTAGATGAACTGTCAGTATGAAATAGTTTACCTAAAACACAATTAGTATAGAACTTAGGTATTGTCAGATTAGTAAACCGTTAAACGAATTGAAATTAGAGTGACATGCATACATGAGTGACCATACCGAAGTCTGTGAAATTGATGAATTTTCCAAAACAACCAGTTTCCCTAATCCTTTACGGACCGTTGTGACATCGCTTCTGCCTTCATGGGCATACATGTTATCTTTGAGATTCAAGGAAGCTTAAAACATCATGTAGTATATACCATCAAATGTGAATATATATAATAACTTCATAAAAGGAAATTAGATGTACATAATAAGGAAAGTGATGTTATTCAGATGACATCAAACACCTTGAAGTAGAAGATCGGACATGTGAGGCAAGCGATGATTAGTGTATAAAGTGGAGATTTTTCTGCATTGTTTATTTTTCAGTAGGGACAATTTTGTAACATTCCTTTCAACAAAATGAATTAGGGCAATCCAGAACTAGTCTCCACGTTGACGTTCCTTGATTAATAATGTTAAGAGGTATATTCTGCAAATGTCGGTTTAGAATAAAATGATGATATGTTCAACTCCAATTTTGATGATAAGTGAACACATATACAAATAACAAAGACAAAGAATAAATCATGTTTGAAACACAACCATAAACACAACTTATACATCAAATGCATAATTAGGAACTCACAATAAACACCTAAAGGTATAAGTTGAAGTTAACACAACTTCGTTGATGAAAATAGAACAAAAGAATAATACCGATTCAGTTAATAATGATTCTTAGACGGTGATGACCACAATACAGAACCCAAACAGAAGAGAGGATTTTGAGAAATGTTGACGGCTTGAACAAGAATGAAGTAGCCTTTTATTGTGGTTGTCATCGAAAACCTAATACTAAACGATGTCTGTTTTTCTTGTTTAGGTAAACGATGTCATTTATTGTTTACCGTAGTTGATTGAAAGTAATATTAATTAATTTGCTACGATATTTTGTATTTGGTCAACAAATGTCAAATTTAGTGACTAATACACGATTTGTCGTCAAAGCCCACAGATTCATAAATAATTTTTAATAAATTTTTTTCTTATTCCAAATAAAACATAATTTGAATTAAAATTAAATTATTCAATTGAAAACTATTTGCAAATTAATTTGTTGACCATTTAAATAAATTATAATTGACTTACAATTTTTAGAAAATTATACATTTTGATTATTATAATTTCGAAAAATGTATTTCAAAAAATTATACATTTTTTGAAATACGTTGTAATATAATTAGAAAACTATTTCTAACAGATTAAAATTAAAGATTAGTCATTCCCAAAAAATAAACAAATGATGAACACTTGCATATATAAGTGAGAAGATTAATTTAACATTTTGTACGATGTTTTAGAAATACCTCATATATATTAATCAATTAAGAAAAAAAAAGAGATTGCTTCGGTTTTGGGCAATGATGTGGAAGTTTGTTAATAAGAATTAGTAGTAACCATTATTGTTATTGCGAATAAGTGGTAATCATCTTACTAATTAGCTTGTTAATTAATTGTTTTATATATCAGTTGTCATTTCATTTCGTTGTATATTATTTACGTAATTGGTGCGTATAAACTGAAACAACGTTGTTGAGTGGATAGTAAACAACACCACATACCTTAATTACATAGGTTTTTTAACGTAATATTAAACGAAAAATGCATGTAATAACTTATATATCTTCTTTTATTGTATAGCTAAATGGATAAGAGTTGGATGTGTCATTGAAAATGGTCAACTGAATACATAGAAGGAGTTAAGAGTTTCATGCAATTTGTAAAAGATCAAATGGGTGATGAATGT
>JANZXR010000172.1:15533562-15558632 GCA_027575705.1 Erythroxylum echinodendron
AATATAACACAACAAATCAAAAATCCAAGATTCAACATAAACATTAAAACAGATCACTATTCACGCATGCATGTTCTAATGTTTCTGCAATTTTTTTTATGCATTCCTTTACAAGCATGAAACATCATCTCTTGTCCTTTATCAGTATTGTAAACATGAAAATGAAAACACAACTTACTTAATGTTTCAGCAAAAAGTTCAGCAGTGAGTGAAGAATAATGTCGGTGGTGAATGTTTGAAGAAGAAACTTGGATATTGAAGAATACCGAAAGAGTTAGAGAAGTGTCCTTCTTCTCTTTGTTTTTTTTTTTTTAACCTTACACGTGGCACCATGCATGTAACTCATTTGTCATACATGTGAGGCTGCCACGTGCCACACTCCCATTAGTCTTTATTTTTTTTATTTTTTATTTAAAACAAATTTTCAAAAAAATTCTCTAAAATTTACCAAAAATTTCGAAATAATA
This sequence comes from Erythroxylum echinodendron, assembly GCA_027575705.1. Lineage (NCBI taxonomy): Eukaryota > Viridiplantae > Streptophyta > Magnoliopsida > Malpighiales > Erythroxylaceae > Erythroxylum > Erythroxylum echinodendron. The sequence goes on from JANZXR010000172.1 coordinate 15,534,030, forward strand.
CTATATGTTTGTGTTAGATATAATCCATTATTCGCTTGGAAGGTTACCTTCGCCACTTTACTTGTTTTTGTCACAGATGTCTTCCTTTTTTGTCATTTCCTTCCTATATATGTAGATTTTTTTTTTTTTGGTAACTTCGAGTTTTTGTTTTCGATACTGTGACTTCTTACGTATCTCCCTTCTTTCTCTTTTGTTCATTTCCTTTAGCATGTTGTTTTTCCTTATTCGGAACTATCTCAGCTCCCCTGATTAACAAATTTATTTATCGATCTTTTTAGATCTCTACAATCCTCTATTTTGTAACCTATATTTTCATTAAAATGATAATCAAGGTCTTTAGTTCTTTGACGTAATCATGATCATTCTTGTGGGAATGTTCTCCAAATTATTATTCTATATATAATCCACAACTTTGGAGTGTTAAACTTGGATACTGTGCATTTGCTTTTGTCTTTTCCTTAATCACTAAGGATGTTCCTTCCATGGTTTTTTAGTTACTTTATAGATGCGATGCCATCTTCCTCTCTTCTTGTTTCTACCATTTTTGGGATTGGGACTTACCAAAATCCTCAAGCTCTCCTCTTCATCATCCAAATCTATATAATTGTTGGTTCTAACTTGTACTTCTTCAAAACTGTGAAACCTCCTTTTTTGCATCAAATTTCATAATGATTGACTAAGCCTGAATCCATTTGTAAAGGCTACTGCAATGACCCTTACATCAAGGTTTGGTATCTAGGTGGGTTTTAAGTTAAAACACTACAAATCGTCTTTAATGCTTTCATCCTTATTTGAGTCACAAAAATTAGATAGCTTGAATCCCTTGATTGACGCCTATTGCTCCCAAGTATATGAATTTGAATGAAATTTATTGAAACGAGGAGATCGGTGCAGGGTTGATGCTTTAAAATCACGACCTTGTTGACATCATCAATGTAGATAAGAATGCTCAGTATTTTATTTTGATCGCTTTATATAGATTCATTAACTCCCTGTACCTATTAGCATGATCGACATAATCCATCTTCCATCGTATGTGGCTAAATTTGGTATCTTAACCCTACGTTCTAGAAGCTCACTTAGTACGTTTGGGGCAAGGGACTCTCTGTGATCAAGCTTGCTCCCCATGTTCCGAAGGTAATTTTTTTTTTTTAATGGCAAGATAGGATACAAATCAAGCAATCTCAGATATGCTACAGATGGAGCATCTTCATGAGGTGCCTAAGGGGTATGGACTTGTTGCATTTCTTGCCTCCCTTATAAGAGCATATATACTTGCTGATGTAGTGTTCTCATCAAAAGTTATTGATAGGATCGTAGAAGGAGTAACTTCTTTATGGATCCTTTTAATTTGTAGAAAATGTTTTACTTAAGTTTTGGCTACTCGAATGGGAACAAAGTTGTTAATGATTCCAATAGATGACATCAAAGAATGCATGCTAAAATTTTAAATAGGATTGTAGAAGGCTGGTTGGGCCTACCAATTCTTAAATCATCCAAACTTGTAAGGAATAAGTGCTAGATGTTTAACACTTGGGCAATTAAATTAGCAAGAGGCTAGAAAAATGAGAGAGATTAAAAAGAAAAGCAAGCTATGTCTCACCTCCTTTTATATAATCATTTTGTGGAAGAATTGATTATTTGATATAACTTTACCATGTTATTTAGGCAAATACAAATAAACTTCTTCACAATATTTGAGTAAATATAAATATCGGAGTTTGTGACTGGCATCATCTAAACTTGCAGTTAATCTTGTTGTTCAATTTTGTATCATTTTCGTTAGTTTTGTATAGAAAGAAAATTTATATATAAAAAAGATATTACTTATGAAAATTCTCATATATATTAATAACTTTTTATATTTTTATTGGAGTTTGTGATTGGCATCATTTAAAATTGTTGTTGTTCGATTCTATTGTGATTGTTATTATTTTCTCCACATTAAAATTTTATGTAAATATATTGCAAACGAAAATTCTCATATTAAAATAGGAAAAAAATTATATGCTCAAATTAGTATACTTTAAGAGCATTTAATTTCTACGGCATATGGTTAAGAATAATTCATAGAATACAACCCCTTCATTTTAATAGGTTAAACAAGTAGTATGTAATTCAAAATTGTATTTTTATTACATAAAACTCTTTCTTTTATAACGAGTGGCACGTGAAGTTGAAAGCAGTTAACTGAGTGTGTTTCACTAGGCCTTGCCTGGTCTAGGTTTTGTTTGCTTGCTAAAAATAGGGCTTTGTCCGTAAATGACACGTAGACGTAAGACAGGAGCAGGATTCAGAATTTGAGATTTGAGACAATTCCTTTTACTCCTTTTTCCTTACTTTTAACCCCAATATCTTTTTGGATATTAAAATAAAACATTTCAAGTTAGGGACACGGCCACACGGGTGCTTGTTTCTATGGATCCCAAATTTTACATTTTTTTTATCTAGCAGCCAGGTAAGTTATGTAGAATACAAGCGCTGCTGTGACTTTAGTACTAAGAATAACTTGTATCTAAGTTATCAATATTGTAACGCATATTATATCAACTTTAATTATGTTATAATATTGATACTTTAAATATTTTTTAAATTTTGTTAAATAACCTTTTAATTTTATAAAAATTATAAAATAGTTCGTCTATATATATTACAATAATTTTTTCTTTATTCAAAAGAGCCGTTTTTCATAGGATCAAGGGTCGAGACATGATGCAAATAAGATGATCAATCAATTAACATAACATGCGGAGATTTTCGCTCACACGTTTAAGCATCACACTGACTTATATAAGATAATTGTGCATCTTCACCCAGAAAAATAAAGTATCAACCACTTTTTAGAGCACTGAAACGTTTTACTTGTTTGACCATATCAAAATGCTGATAATTATATTTAGTAATTAGCTAGTTGGATTGATAGATTAAGCTCAATTCACTTGAAAGCACGCCTATCTAGAGCCTTTTCTTTCAGCAGTTGAGAAATTGAGGGACTAAAAAGCTATTGTATCTAAAAGTTATTATAAATTGCTTAAAGAAATAGAGATAGAGATAGAAATAGTAAGTTTATTATTTAAATTTAATATTTTAGATTTTAAATTTTGAAATTCAATTAATATCAAATTTGAGTCAGAATATACAAAAAGTCGTCATCTCATTTTATACGTCTTCCTTTAACTTTGAAAGTAAACATAAAGACAACTGAAAGGATTGAGTAAAATGCACAAATGAGGAATAAGTTGTGCAACTTTTTCCTTACATAACTATATTAGAAGAAGCACAATTGGCGACCTGACTTTTAATACTATTGATCAAGATCTTGAATTTATACCTCCAAATGTATTTGAAGATGATGAAGTTAACTCTATATAAGAAGGCATTGAAGAACTGAAAACTCAGGAGATGATAGTTATTCGTGATAATATTGCTTCTAGTTTAATGACAGTTAAATGCTGATCTTAGATTATTATAAACCTTTGTTTTAAAAAATGTTGTTGACTTCTTTTGCTCTATCAAAATTCTTATGAGAATATTCAAAAAAATATTAAGATATAATGCTCATGTCCTTATAAATTTTTTAAGTCTGTCCTTATAAGTGATTTTACAAATAAACAACTAATATTAAACAATTAATTTTTCCAAATATCTTTAAATAAATAGTTGATGTTATTGGCTGGTCAAATAAGCTATATTAATTTGATGTCAACTAACCTCTGATAGAAATAACTAATATCTAATACAATCCGTCGATTGTCAAACAGGGCCAAAGAGATGGTAATATTAGTCTCTTATTAAATGACACTTGGGAAGATGTTCAAACATGATACTTATACAAGTGCCTCCTTTCACCTTTACTTATCTTCATGTTGTAACTCCCTTTTATTTTTTTCTCCTGTATTTTCATTTTAATTTATTTTTATTTGTATACAATTTGTTGGATTTTGTGATATCCAACTTCTAAATCTGATAAGGACAACCCACCACTTAGATATTGGTTAATGTCATGCAATTAGTCAGCTAATATAGTTTAGTGATATAATTATTTAAATATATTCTTTATATTATACATATTCAGATGTAGACGATAAAGTTTACTATATAAATGTACCTTACAAATAAAATTATGACGAATTATCATTATAAGATCCACATTATATTTATGTATTATCCTAAAATTCTTCATATTCATTATTTATTGATATTAGATATTAATATTAAGTACAAAGACTAGTTTCTCCATTATGAAAGAAGTAGTCGATTTTATAGATTAAAGTATATCGATATTTAAATAAGCATGAGGGTGTTTACTAAATGATTGAGAACTAATATTATCAGATACAATAGAGTAAGTACTAATTTCATGTTCTACGTCTAATCGAAATATTGTATAATAAAAGAATCAAATTATATAGGAAAATTATACACAAAAAGGTTAGTCAAAATTACTTTGACATACTTAATATTTGGATGGCCATAATGTATTACTAGATATTAATCTTGATCAGCAGATAAAGGTTATTTAGTTAGGGAATTAAAGACAAATTTAAAGAGTCTAATTTATCTAATCTTTAATATGATTTAAAGTTATAATTTATATTCATTTTCAATATAGGTTAAGAACCTAATAGTTAACGCATAAAGAATGGTTGAAGAGAGAAAAAAGTATTTTAATTAATCTAGATTTGATTATAAATTTTGAGAAATTTTATGATTAAATATGAGATATTTAATAAATAAGGACCAATATGAGATATTGGACCTTATTTAGGTCTGGTTTTTAATTAAAATTAATTATAATTCTAATTAAAGTTAATCGAAATTAGAATTTTATTTTAATTAAAAAGGTCTAAACTTATTGTAAATAGACTTAGGCTTTAAAAGAGCTATCATTTCTCACCTGACCATCCTACATGACTTATAAAATTCTCTCAATCAATTCATATAGATACCATTAAATGTCAAAAATGTGTGCAGCTATAATGGTTACGTGAACTAGTTTTAGAAACAGTTCAAGAAAAATGACAAGAAAAAGATCAAGCTTTACAATAAAGTATGAATTATAACTCGTTTTTATTATATTTTATGCAATAATCTTGATATATAAGTTAATGTAATCTTGCCTTTCAGAAAATGTGTTTATGTGAAATCAGAGCCAATTTTAATTCTACAATTTGATTAAATTTGTTTGATTGTTATTAATATTTAATTTTGAAATTGATATTACAAATTGTTGCAAACCTTAACGCCATAATTGTATAAGATTTTATTGAAATTGAAAAGTTCATATTTAAGTTCATTGTAGTTTCTAAAACCTAATAATCCTAATTAAATTCATATTTATACATAGTTGGAGACCTATAGAATTAGTTCATTTACCAAAATTGAAATTGCTGATAAAATTAGGTGTGAAAGTTCATAAGAAAACCTATAAGACCCTAAAGCTAGACCTATTGATTAAACAAGGGTTAACTATGGCAAGGCATTGGATAGCATCAATCATGCCCTCCATTGCTTCCATTATTTGTTAAGCATATAATAAAGATTGGAGCCCAAATGAAATCTAAAGGAAGCATATTCAAGAAGTAGGCGTCGACGATGAATTATATGATGGTTGAAGATGACTTTTTGATGCATAAGTGTTGGGAAACTGGGTCGAGATTCGATCCCGAACCCAGCAGAATAATTACGAAAATTTTTTTGCAATCTTTGATTTCTTGAAAACTAAGATCTTTTTAATTCTATAAAATGATTAACACAACTTATAATAAAGCGAAATCTTAATTCGTACCTTATTATGAAGCTTGATAATAATCTTGTCGTATCTCTCGAACTATTTCCAAAACTGGTCTGTTTTAACCACCGTAGCCACACATATGTCTGGCCTCTAACGGTATCCACAAAACAGGTTGAGAGAGCTATATAACTCTTACAGAGAGGGTTAAGCAAGAAGTACTACCTCTATAGAACTTAAGCCTATTTATAATAAGCTTTGAATGTTTTAGTAATTTAATTGAAATTAAAATCTAATTTTGATTAAAATTTAATTAGAATTACAAATAATTCTAATTAAATACCAATTGTGCCCATATAAGATTCAATATCTCATATTGATCCTTATTTATTAAATATCTCATATTTAATCATAAAGTTTCTCAAACTTTACAATCAAGTCTAACTTGATTAAATTAACTTTGCTTTCTTCAACCAGATTTATATGTGAGACCCATTAGGTTCCTAAATATGTTGGGAATGATTATAATTCTAATTCTAATTCATAATTAGAATTAGATAAGTTAAAACTCCTTTTAATTTATCTATAATTCTCCAATTAATCAATTTATAATCATAGCTTAAGATTGGCATCTAGCAACACATCATGACCACCCAAATATTTAAGAATGTCAAAGTAGTTTTGACTAACCTTTTCGTGTATGCTTTTTTCATATAATTCAATAATTTCATCATACAAGATTCCGATTAGACATAGAGCATGGAATTAATGTCCACTTTATTCTGAGTCAAATCATATTAGTTCTTCACCATTAGCTATTGATTCAATTAATAATATTTGTAAACTATTTACAAATGTCATTTTACCTTGGCCAAGGATTTCCCGAATCAGGATTAATTGAGAACAACGAAACATTCTCCCTAATTATTTTAGGGTGATGAATCCTATCTTAATCACTCAACTACCTCCATATAGTCCATGCTACATCCAATGACTACCGATTAAACGACCTATGATTAAATAGATCATAAATAGTATCAAAACATAGCAATTCCCATACAAGATAACTTTGATGAACTCAAGTCAAAGGATCACTTATACAATCATCACAATGAGAATTCCATAGACATAAAAGTAATACTTCAAATGGATTTCTCATATCGAGTCTATTCAGTGAACTTGTTCTCTAACAAGCAACCATACGTTAGTTTAAGTATCTCTATACTTTAGCCTATGAGATCGAGTACTTCCTTAGCTCAATTATAGAACGCCCCCTACCGCGATCGCTCAGCGAATTCCAAATTTTATTGATCTAGAAAAAGGTTGTCTTCATAAGGAAAAACTAAACAGGTGCTAGTCTTTTAAGTTTTATTAATGCCCAATCTTAATAAAATAATAACTAGGGACATTTACGAATAATACATAAATGAAATATGAATCTCATAATTAGAATCTCATAATAATTTCATTTGCAATGTACAATTATCCTATGGATTTTATCATATATATCTAAACATGTACAAGATAAAGAATGCCTTTAAATAATTGTCACTAAACTACAAGCAAAGTGATTAGCTGTAGGGCATAAACCAACAATCTCTTACTTGCACTAAGTCAATCGTTTAAGTATCTCATACCATATCACCATATGATGATTATTCTACTACTGACCTAATGAGAGAATTCTACAAGATGCTCTATAGTGAGCACTTGCTTAAGTATTACAACTCCATTCTTAATTATCATTATAATTAAGAAAATTTGTCTAAACACATTCTTGGATCTTTGATAAGACATTAGCTCCTTATGCATGCCTAATGGATCTAATGTTCTATAGTACATTACTGTCTTGAACAATGCAAAGAAACTTTATCAAGTTCACTAAAGAATTTGTTGATCCAATTAATCATTTCCATTAAATGAAAAATGTATTATGGCTCAATTAACAACCATTGCTACATTGGAACCTTTCCAATCCTAAATCATATTGTTTTAAGTAAATAAACCTTAATTAGGACTTACTTCTAAAGTTATATCCTTATCATCTTGAACACAAATATCAATTTACACATAGAGTTTTAATACTTCATAAGTATCTGATATCTCAAATACTAACTATCTTTAGTACATTATCTATGTACTTGGACTTAGAATAAGTTAACAACGCACAATCTATCTCTATAAATCTAATTCCTAGAATTAAGTTGTTACCTTTTCATATCTAACATGAGTTGTTCTTGGACAATTATATATTTAACAATAAAAAGTTAGAATTGTTGTTCTCTATGAGCAATATGTTTCCACATACTCCCATTAAAGAGGACAACTATACTCCCACTAACCTTCTTGTAGACATGATAAATTCACAATCATCTCTAAAATAAACTCTTTGAATTCATCATCAAAGTGAATCTTTCAATATCTTGTAACCTTTCAACTATATATCAAATATATCATTAAAGGCAGTAGTTCCAATTAGATGTATTATTATGAGATTTGAACGTTTCAAATTTCATCTTACTCCCATTACTTATCTTGTGAACCATTCTCCTATAAGTATATGTTGAAACAAATAATTTGTACATCATGTTTGTGAGAATTTATCCAATTTTTGGATATCTCATAACCTTTTATTATCCAATTTGGTTCTAAACTTAATGGATAATGTATGCTTCAACCAAGCATCACATTCTTGAATCATTAACTTTGACTCTTTCAAAGGCATAGCATTTCATATCTAATATGTCTTGCTGATTGATTCAATTTGAACTATTGAAGGTAAGTTATTATACTAGGCATCGCTATAGAAGAAATAAAATTGCATCCTACAATATCTCATATTGTATGTTACCCCTTACATAAATCCATACCCTTATGGAATTTTTGTTATGAAAATATTTACTAGGGAATCTCATTACCTATAGATAACCAAAAATATAAAACTTGCCACAAGGATCTCATCGATGTGCTTCAGCATTCTCAATGCTTAATTTCTACTTAGATTTAAACAATTTGAAATTTTAAAAATTTTAAATCATCATTTCATTTAATACGTATGACTGTATCATATAAAGTCATTAGTAATATAATGAAATATAATATTATCCTTTTATGAATTGTTATTCCATCTAATACTTCACATGAATAAGATTTAACAATTTAATACCATCATCATCTTTTCACCAAGGTTGATTTGGTTATTCTTCAACTTTACAAGTTTCACAAGTTCCATACAATTCATAATCAAAAGGATACATATATCCTAGTATGTAACTTTATGATTCTCGTTGTGGTGATTTAACCAAGATGAAATAAAAGGATAATCTAGGTTATCCATCTTTTCATTCTTGCTACGTTAAGCATCAGTTTCCTTTGATCCAACATATAAAAACTATTTGTATAAAACTGGATCAACTACTTTTACTTAACAATCTATTTCTAATCATCCATTGAGCATTACAATAATGTTAAATCTAAATTTAGTATCGTATACTTGAAAGCATGAATTAGAAATATATATAATCTCTATCTATCTCGTTTTTCATCTTATGACAACTATTATCATACTATAGCAAAGCCTTTGATTGTAGTCATCAATCAAGCTTTAAGTAGGCTAAATTAAATGGTACAATTCCAATAAGGCACTATACCTTTTAGCGCTACTCAATGCAATCTCTTGTATCTTACTATCATGGTACTGACATCTTATATATTGTCTTCAAAGTTTATGAAACATTATTCAACTCAAAATGTTAATACATTTTGTCATCTATATGATTTTGATTTTGACATATCTCTAAAACTTTGTCACCGAATTCTCAAAAGGGATTATAGCATAATAACATAATGGACATATAATTTTCTATCTAACTTTAGAGAACTCTTCTCAAACATATCCTCTGTCTAAGAAATTTAGTTCACTAAGTATCAACTATACTAAACAAAATAAATTCCACTTAGAACAAAATAAATGTAAGAATGCAAGTAATTAATTATATATCATGACTACCAAATTAGATTAGGACTTTAATCGTGTTTGGTTACTCCCACTATTTTATTCGAAATAATAGTCTTCACTATTATTTGGAAAGATTACTCTAATCTTTCTAATAGGCTAAGATCCCATTCAAGTATAGTTGATCTTGAGTTTGCTCAACAAACCAATTAGACTTAAATTAGGTAGATAACAACTTTATCAATCACGTCTCATGTGACTCCTCGATCCGGTAGGTGACAACTCTTGCCAAAATATATCTTATATATTGCTCCTAAATAAATTAAATTCCTATTCCAAACAAAAATTTAATTTGAATTGAAAACAACTTTTCAAATCCAATTAGAAACTATTTCCAATTTATCTTGACTCATTTAATCAAATTTAATTGAAAGAATTTTCAATAATTTGTACTTCTTATTCATTATAATTTAGAAAAACTCTTTTCCAAAATTATATAAAAAACATATTATCATCTAATTAGAAGACTATTTCTATTCTCATTAGAAATTATTTTCCCTTAATTAGAAAACTATTTTCTAAAATTAAAAGAAACTACTTTCAAAATTAAATAGAACACTTTTAAATTTGATTAAGAAAGTCATGATATATTATTTATTTAGAGATTGATTTCTTAATTAATTAGAAAATCTTTCTTTAATAAATTAGAAAATTATTTTCAAAAATATTAAAGAAAGCACAATTTTATTAATTAATAAATGAAAATACTTTTCAAAATTTAATCAAGAAAAATAATTTTTATAAAAATCAAGAAACTTATTATTCATAAAGAAACAATTTCTAAATAAATTAAATAATAATTCTCTAAATAAATAAAAATCATAAATGTAATTTATCTTAATCAAATTGAATTGATTAAAATAAATAAATATAATTAAGAAACATTTTTCTTAATTACTTAAGAAAACAATTTTCTTAATTTTAAGGATTCTAATTAATTAATTTCAATTTAATTGCAATAATTAATTCTTATCAAATTGAATTGATTAAAATAAATAAATATAATTAAGAAATATTTTTCTTAATTACTTAAGAAAACAATTTTCTTATTTTTAAGGAGTCTAATTAATTAATTTCAATTTAATTGAAACTAATTAATTCTTATTTTAGAAGCTAATTTTTTAATTAATTAATTTCAGTCTAATCGAAATAAATAATAGTAATTTAGAAACCATTTTTAAAAATAATTACAAATCAATATAATTATTAATCTTAATCAAAATAAGAAAAATAATTACTTTAATTTTGGAATTGAATTTTCTTTTTAGATTTTAAAACAATTTTAAAAATTATGTTTGGAATAAATGTTGGAATACTTTATTTCAAAGTAAGGATTGAATTATTATAATCAAAAACCAAATAAGTCTTATTCTTATTGAATTAAACAACTTTTAGATTTTGGTTGTAAACTATTTGTAATTCAATTCTAAAATTATAACCAATAACAATCAAACAATTTAATCAAATTATAGCAATCAAAATAATTATGAAACTTTTTTGCAATCTTTGATTTTTTGAAAACCAAGATCTTTTTAATTATATAAAATGATTAACACGACTTATAATAAAGCGAAAAATTAATTCGTACCTTATTCCGAAACTTGATAATAATATTGTCATATCCTTCAATCTATTTCCAAATCCGGTCTGTCTTAACCACCGTAGCCGCACGAATGTCCGACTTCTAATAGTATCCACAGAACAAGTTGAGAGAACTCTGCAGCTCTTACAAAGAGGATTAAGCAAGAAGTACTAGCTCCGTAGAGCTTAAGCCTATTTATAATAAGCTTGAGATATTTTAGTAATTTAATTAAAATTAAAATCTAATTTCAATTAAACTTTAATTAGAATTTTAAATAATTCTAATTAAATATCAATTATGCCCATATAAAATTTAATATCTCATATTAATCCTTATTTATTAAATATCTCATATTTAATCATAAAGTTTCTCAAACTTTACAATCAAGTCCAACTTGATTAAATTAACTTTGCTCTCTTCAACCCATTCTATATGTGAGACCCATTAGGTTCCTAAATATGTTAATAATGATTATAAATTCTAATTCTAATTCATAATTAGAATTAGATAAATTAAAACTTCTTTTAATTTATCTTTAATTCTCCAATTAAACAATTTATAATCATAGATCAAGATTGACCTCTAACAACGTATTATGACTACCTAAATATTTAAGAATGTCAAAGTAGTTTTGACTAACCTTTCTGTGCATTATTTTTTTGTATAATTCAATCTTTTTATCATACAATATTCCGATTAGACATAGAGCATGAAATTAATGTCTACTCTATCTTGACTCTAATCATACTAGTTTTTTGCCATTTACTATTTATTCAATTAATGATATTTGTAAACTATTTACAAATGTCATTCCATGCTAAGAATTTTCTGAATCAATATTAATTAAGAATAATGGCACATTCTCCCTAATTAGTTTAGGATGATGAATCCTATTTTAATCACTTATCCATATAGTTTATGCTACATTCATTGACTACCGATTAAATGACCTATGATTAAATATATTATAAATAGTATCAAAATATAACAATCTTCATACAAGATAACTTTGATGACTTCATGTCAAAGGATCATTTATACGATCATCACAATGAAAATTTCATAGACATAAAAGTAGTCTTTCAAATGGATTTCTTATATTGGGTCTGTTTCGTGAGCTTGTTTTCTAACAAGCATCCACACGTTTATTTAAGTATCTCTATATTTTAACCTATGAGATTAGCTACTTGCTTCATAAAGAAAAATAAAAAGTGTGCTAGTTTTTTTACGTTATATTAATGTCCAATCTTAATAAAAGAATGACTAGAAACATTTATCAATAATACATACATAAAATATGAATCTCATAATTATAATCTCATTATAATTTCTTTTATAATATATAATTATCCCATAAACTTTATCATATACATTTAAATATATAAAAGATAAAATATATCTTAAATAATTTGTCAATAAACTACAACTAAAACAATTAACTTTAGGGCGTAAACTAATAATAATTATTCGTTACCTTTTGCCTGCGGTAGTTATGTAACTTTGCGGTTGAGAACCATAAAGGCTTCGAAGGAGTAGTCATAATGTATTACTACTTCTCCTCGTTGACAATTGAGTGAGTTGCCGTGTTTGCAGAGACCTGTTTCGGGTTACTACGAAGTTGAAGGTGTCGTAAGAAGTTGTCCCCACATAAAATGCCATCTCACGCACGTCTGGAATTGTTACTGGGTGGAGAAGAAGTGCACAGTTATTGCCTAAGGATGAGGAAACTGAACAGGTTGGCGGTGACTCTTCACAACTGAAGATTCAGCTGCGGCTACTAGCTTGAAGAAGATGGCAACGGCAGAAGCAGGAAGCAGGAAGCATGGAGGAGGGGGTCCAGTTTAAACAGCGAAGGCAGCGGCTGTCACTGTTAGGCACTCGGTTTTATTTTGGGATTAGGGATTTTAGAAAGTAACAAGGGGTGTTGAGAACCGAGAATAGTATTTCAGGTTTGAAATAATCCTATTTGGCTCTAAGGTTAAACTAAACCTAATAATTATATAAGGATTGTTGGGTAATGAGATTACCCTGTCTTTGAACCTAAGAATAGCTTGTTTTAATTGTGGAATAATATCTCCTAGTTTAACCCAAATCTTAATCATAATTCAAAAGAATTTAAAATTTAAAATCAATTTAAAAATTAAATTAATTATTTTTCTTAAGATTAAGATTAATAATTAAATTAATTCTTAATTAAATTTTGGAAAATTATTTCTAGAATTAAAATTAACTATTTTTTAGTTAGATCAAATTTAATTAATTAGACTCTTTCTTTGAAAATTTAAATGAAATATATATTATAATTGATGAGATTATTACCGTCAAAGGTAACTACAAACAATCCCTTTGACTTAAAGCCAATGTTATAAATGTCATATCGATATTGTTAACAAATTTAGTTTTTGGACGATATTATACCAGCATCGGTTAAAATTGGGTACTATTTTAGGTAATTTTTAAAATTTTAAAAATAGCCTCTAAATTTTCTTAAAAATTGCAAAATAGTCTGTCAATATATTGTACTATATAATTTATAATTTGACATCAACTAAATCTCCAAAAATCATAATAATAAAAATTTGAAATAACAACAATCTATTAATTTCTACTATTATTAATTTTTACATATTTGATATATAAATAATAACAACAATTAATATAAAAAAGACCATATAAATTTAAAATTAAGGACAATACAAAGTATTTAAGATGTTACAATTTTATTATATAATCAATAATATTACATCAAAGCATCAAATAAAAAGAATAACAAATATCAATATCTCTATAAGTAATGCAATTTACAACAAGAGTTTGTACCAAGTAAACAATCAACTAGAAGTGAACTTAAAACAAAAACATCTATAGTTGTATTTTTATTGCATATATAGAATTTAATACATACAACAAAAGTAAATGAAATTAAAAGAAGAGGAGAAATAAAAACTTGAAACTTCATTCAATCGAGTATCTGCTCAAATCGTGTTAACTTCAATTCTCATTTGGTACAAAATCTTTATTATTAAAAGGAGTCTCATCATCACCATCATTCAAATTTATTGCACTAAATGACATGTCCATACTTTCTCATTTAAGATTATCTTCTAAGTTACTCATATCTATCAAACTTGGTTTCTTAGAAACCCAATATGTCAAAAGATTGATATAGTCAAGATAAATTAGATCTATAAAACTACTTGTTTTATTAAAAATCCTAGTAAATAAATAAATTAAATTATTAAGAAATTATATTCAACTTAACAATGTTAATAATATACCTTTTCCAAAACTTTAAGTTGTATCGAATAAAGACCAAGTCGTTCAATCTTTTTTGTTCCAATCTATTCCTTTTCTTAGAATGGATGAATCGAAATCTGCTTTAATTCCTTTTACACTTTGTTATACTCATAAATTAACTCAGAATTTGAATTGCATATCTTTGCAATTCTGCAACACTAGTCCCTAATTAGTCCCACCAAGTAACTATAAGATAATAAAAGTAATATTATAAATAAAATGAAATGATGATTAATTTACAATAAATAAAAAGGTGACAAAATTATTTATATACCTGGATTAAGCTTATCTTTTTAACGAATAGTAATGAGCATCCCAAAATCACCAGAAATATATATACCTCCATCTATGAGCTGAAGAGATCTTGTATCATCTCATTGGGAATAATTATTGTAATAGTTAATAACATTTTCTTATTAACTTTAGTTTTCTTTCTAAAATTTAGTCTAAAATAGATATTAGGATTAAAAAATGCCTTAGTTGTAAAGAACATAGAGTACAATTGTTTTTCCCACTGCTCATTGATGGTTGTAAGAGAAGGTGTGTACAAAGAAGTCCCATTTTTCAAAATAACCTTGGTTGCTTCCTTCGCTTGCTTACTGGAATTATAAAAATAATTTATTATTACCTTCTCGTCACTATCAACTAGACGAAATACTCTTATTAAAGGCTAACAAACTCGGATTACAAATTGACACCGGAACTAATATTTATGATCTTCAAGTATAATTCTAAAAACCTTAACTTGAGCATTAGAATAGGACCCACTCATCAATTGAAAACATTTGCCTTAACTCCTTCTTCATCAGAACAAAACACTACAGTGCTAAGAAATTAGTCATAAACATTGTTATAGTAGGACGATACAAATTCCTACCATTGGTGAAATCCTTCCTCATCAAATTTATGATTTAGGCACGATTATAGATAAACTTGATTACTTTTTTTGCTTTCTACATAGTTTCATTAACAATAGGAAAATATCTAGAATCTCCTATATTTTCCAACATCTAATCAATGCAATGTACATCACAAAGAGTCTAATAAAAATAATTATACCTGCTTTACAATCTTTTTCCAAGTGCTTTATAAGCATAATCATTGAATGATAAGCCTGAATTATACCACCATCTAGCCATTGCTACGCCCACATTCTGAGTCATTTCTTTATATTGTAATCACTATAGATTGAAGGTTGATCTCCAAGAGTTGTTCGTAGTGAAAATAATTAGACAAATGTCTTCTTTTTTTCCTCATATCAGGTGCATCATTCCCTTCATATTAGGTAAGAATAGCGACACTTTCATCATCCCTACTATCATCCTAACCACTAGAAAAAGTACTTAAATAACCAATTTCATCGTTTAGTCTTTATCTTCTATATTTTTCATTCTAATACTCTTCAAGTAAATTATGAATCAATTTTTTACAAGACTCTACTTTACCTATGATCCCAACTAAATGCTTTTTTAATCTGATGATTTCCCTACCTTTCAAATGCTTATTACAATAAACATATATGGTATGGTTCTTTATTTTAGGAACCAGTCTAGTATGAGCCTAAGTTGGATCATTAACTGAAACTATTGAATTATCAAAAGTACTTGAACTCCTCTCCATTTATCTAAAAAAATAAATGAAGACATGTGTCAAAATTAAATTAACAAAATTTATATTAAAAAATACAATTTTTGTATAATATCATTACATAACTATAAAAATTCAATATTCAATCATAAACATATCCAGATTTTAAGTATACTCAATCTTACATTTTTCTTTATGATAACAGACATTGTAAAAACGACTTTTCTTTATGATAATACACATCACAAAAATGATTTATACACTTACAATTTCACATTATGTTGAGTGATGAGTATTTTCTCATTACTTCACATTATATTTTATATTATATATTTAACTATCCATATATTAAGAAGATGAATATGTATTTGCTACCTATTAAATATTATTGATATTTGTAATATTATTTCCTAATGACAATAATGAACAATATAAAAATGCAAACATTTAATTTTCTTAACTTAAATTACATATATTAAATGATTTAATTATAAATTAAATTGTGTATTTAAATGATTAGTCATATGTTAAATACCTTTTATATACAAACAACAATTAGTAAATTGTATGTTTCACTTCAACAAATTAACAATTTAATGAATTAATTTTGATCTCATTTTGATGATTATCAAAGTAACAAATAATACACTACAAGAAACTTACAAATTAGCGATGAAAAATTACTGATGGAAAAGTATCATAGTAAATTACCAATAAAAAATTAGTTTTTGTTGGTAACATTGTCAAAAAAGGTTGCATTTTATGAAGGAAAAAATATCCGTCAGTAAAGGTGGAGGGTAATTATCCCACCAATTTTTTTAACGGAATATACGACGAAAGATCTATGTTTGTCGGTAAAATAGGCGAGAATGCTTGACGGCATAAATAACTGTTGGTAAATTACAGACAGAATAACTATTCCATCAGTAAAATTGAAAGTTAAACTTCGTTGTTAGCTTCGACTTCAATGTTTTTAATAAAATGAAAATGACATCGTTTGGTTTAACACTAAACGATTTCGTTTGGTTTAACACCAAACGATTTCGTTTTCATACAACGTTAAACCCACCGAAGCCCACCCCCTCGTGTTTCACTTATTGGTTTCCCTTTGTCTTATCTTCATTTTCTCCTCTATAGTCGTCAGTGGTTCCCTGTCACCGCTGCCGTCTGTGGTTCCTTGTCGTCTATGTTTCAATTTCCTCGTTGTCTTCCCTTCTCTATGTCCATCTTATTCTATCGCATTCTATCATCGTCGTCTTATTTTAATCATTAGGTGAGGTAAGTGGTCCATCTAGATTTACTTGTGATGGTGACATTGTTGTATTTAAGTTTTGTTTTTTACTATGTTTTATGTATTGTTGTGATTGTATGGGTTTAATCTTCAGCTGTGTATTTTGTTTAATTTGATCGTATGAGTTTAATCGTTGGTTGTGTCTTCGTTTAATCATCAGTTGTGCATTTTGCGTTTTGCTTTATTATATAGTTGGGATGGTGTACTACTTTTGGTTTTCTGTTTTGCCTCATTATGCAGTTGTGTATTGCATCCATCTTCTTCCATCGCATGTTTTTTATTGCTTTGATTACATGGGCATTATGCTTTACTGCCATTGATTTTTGTAATGCATTATGCTTTACAACCCATTGATATCTTTTTAATGCATTACTTGTCCACATTTTACCATTATTGTGTAATGAATGACAATATACTTTTATTAAATGCAACACTCTATAATGGAATTGGATAGTAAATTTGTTAAGCATAATAGTTATGATTCCATGAAAGGTCTTAACAATTATAGTCATGTTTACTCAATTGATATAATTTATTCTTTATCATAGGTAGTTTTTGAACTTAAAAGATAAGATGCATTGGAAGCTATCATCTATAAGCATCTTGAGGATGAGAATCAGATATTCATCAAGAATATTATGTTTTAATAATTTTCTTTTTTTTTAAAGAATCAAAAATTTGATTCGTTAAAAAGGTTGGAACCTGAATTACATAACATCCGAGCAATTTGGGTGAGACCAAGATAACATAGATCTTGAGTTGTAAGAAATTGTTTTAGTCTTGCCTAACCCTTATAAGTGAAAAAACTCAGGTATTAAGGGAAGTAACACTCTACATATTTGAATTGCATCTTATTCACACTTACCTATTACTTGTAAAAATGAATGAAGCCACCTATGATAGATATTGGTTGAAGAAATAAAAGTTGGGTTGAGCTATCAACTTTAAAAAAGGCGTTACTTGGTAGGCAATCCAAAAGCAAAATTTAATTTTTTATTCCTTCATCTCATTTTCATTTAACTTGTTATTAGCAATTCTTGTTTATTTAGTTTTTTTCCCCCCATATTTTAGCATTTACAATGAGGACACTATAAAGTCTAAGCATGAGGGAGAAACGAATGTGCTTAATTCGGAATTTTCCTTTTCACTTTTTTATAGACTAAATTATTATACATGTTATGAGATTAAAATATTGAGTATGAAAGTGTAATGGATTAAATGGTTTAATTAACTTGAGGTATAGATTTTAATTAACATTTGAAGTTGAATTCAAAAAGAATAGGTGAAAAGTTTAGACTTTTTGAGCTTTTTTGCCATATGAGATTGAGACATTTATGTCAATATGTGTTTTTTATATTTCATATTCTTTTTTGTGGATGTATCCTTAAAACTTCCTTTGAACCATTTTGAGATTACATTTGTATGTGCATGCTTGAAAAAGATAAAAGACATATTTGAATTAATCATGTAACTTAAATAGGCTACACAATAAAATATCTCTTATCATCCCCTTTGACCCTTTAAACTCCTTAAGTATTTTCTTTAGTTAGCACCAGTTATGGTTTTTCATACGTAGGCCTTCACCTTGACTACTTCATTCATTGCCACAAGGAATCATCATAAACTATCCATATTATCATAAACTATTTTATTTTTTAAAGGATTAAATATGGAACTTTCATTCATCTAAATATAACCTTTTTCCTTTTCGAAAGAGGAAAGAAAAATTCATTATCCAAAAACTCACTCTTTTATAAACTCTAAGTTTCTATACTAAGCTAAACTTATTTTCAATTGAACATCGATATGATGTTCAACCAATATTTTCATCATTTTTCATATTCTGATTAAATATTCAACAAAATTTAGAAATATAATCCTAGCATTACAAAATTTGAATCCATTTGTTTACATTTAGTAGAAATTCCTAAGAATCCATCAATACTAGGAAAAATATCATATTGACTTCAACAAAATACTCACTTAAAGCTAAAGACTTACATTTAATCCCCAACCTAGAAAAGCCACCCTGTTTCATTTGTCTATCTAAAAGGTTAGAGTTACTATTATTCTTCCCATAAAAGTTACTTTGTTATTTTAAATTTATGTTCTTGGTTTTTCATTATTGAATTTGTTTCTGTAGGAAAATTTTAAGGTGACAGAATAAGCTTCCTAAGATTAAGAACATCAGTTTTCTTTGGCAAGTAAGATTATTGGCTTCCCCTATTTCTATTAGTCATAATTATTTCCTTTCTAGATTATAATGCGTATTTAGCTTACTAGTTTTTATGTATTTGTTAATATTTCATAATATTTTTAAATTTTATGAATTTTTTTTAATGATTCAAGGTTCAATATACTTTGTTCCTTTGTGTTTCCTTGTTTTGATCTTTTAAGCATTATTTTTATTTATCTTTAGTGCATCATGTTATTAAGTATATAGTTTTTGATACTTGATTTTTATGTGTCATCCACTAGTTCCTTAATTTTAGTCTTTCATAATGATAAAAAAGTGTAAAGCTTTAAAGATTAATATTGTATTCATATTATTTATGTTAAGGTTTTTATTCACTGTTCATATCCAAAACATATGTATGCCCACCATCATGCCTAACTACTCTATTAAGATTAGGATTTCCATTAGATTGTCCTCTTTTCAAAATTTTAACATCTTTTCTTATCTATCCATACTCCCAAAATTTTTTACAAATCATGTTGTAACATACCATTCCCATAGAGCATAATCCCGAACATACTCGAGGATATTTAAGGACATACTCTATGGAAATGATACATTAGGTCAATCAAATTAACTAAATAAAGACATCAAACATATGACAGGCATTCAAAACATTTATTTCTTCTCATTTCTATCATACACATAAAAGGTCACATAAGGCATTATAATTCAAAATCCACATATACATTACACAACAGTTTAGAGTTTAATCTCAGTACAAAAATGTGTAATATGATATGGGATGTTAATGCAAAAGACTCTAACTAGACTCTGCAGATTCATCTGATCAGAACTTTGAGCCATTTTCATCCCCAAAATGTAAGTACTAAATGTCTAGTATATCGTTTCAGTAGCTAGAACTCTCTTCAACCTAAAACAAAAACTTTGCAATTTTGATGAGTTTATGAACTCTGTGAGTGAACCATTATCGATGCACTCACACAAGTCAAATAACAAAGACAAGTTATATTATCACACTTCTACAAGTATATCATATAAGCCAGTGTCGCATATTACATCACATTCTCCATTGACTTCAGATGTATTTCACTATTTCAAAGTAATTCAAGAAATCGTTTCAATTCAATCATATGATGCATGTAGGGATGCATATGTAAACACACTTACATTTTCATTCTCATTTTGATTTGTTATGACCAAGTGCCTATCAATGCAATTTGCTGTCCCATACCCATTGTGGGTACCAAGTTCATGGCTGGCCCGTACCTATTGTGGATACTGAGTCTATGCTATCAGAGCCTGAGGCTCTTTTTCATAATTTTGAGCTCAAAGCTCGTTTATGCACATCGGTCACTCTTGTCACAACTCTTTTACCTGATCATGCATTTCAATATGATGAGATGTATCATTTCATATGCTATGCTTTTATTACCTTTCATTTGGCTGTGCTTATGTCATATAACTAACTCCTCAGACCTAAGTCCGGCATTTATCAATTAGTTGTACATGCATTTCATATTAAACATACAATTCACACACATGCACGTACAAAAGACATTACTAACACCTGAAATTTTCCATATTTCATTTGCTTTAAAGTTAATTCATTTCAAGTTAATATAACTACCATATTGGTTACACTAAGACTTACAAAATTCTGCTCACTTATGTCATTAACAGTCACTTTTTTACAACCACACCTACAACTCTAATTTTTCAGATTCGAAAACAGCTTAATAACTCCTATCTTTAGCAAAATTCCTCATCAATTATACTTTAAATCCTAGCTTAAATCATCTATACAACAACCCATAAACTAGTGTTTTCATACATGCTAAAGCAGAACAGAAAAGTACCCATTCATTCTTCATTTTCCAACACATATTTAATACTAACACCACATTCCATCCATCCCTAATTAGCCATAATAAAATTCAGCTAACATATACCATAATGGGTCAGTAATTCACTTACTTGATTAGCTTGAATGCCACTTCAAATGTCAAGCTTTCTTAGCCTCACATGTAAGAACAATTCAAGAACATTGAGGGAGTGTGATGGGTTCGGCCATGACTAGGAGAAAAGACAACAGTATATGTCACAATATTCTGCCTCTATAACTATCTTTACGAACAATTTTTTATGGGTTTTGGGGTGATTATGTATAGAACTAAGGAAGAAACTTAAATATATGGTTTATATGTGGGTTTCGACAATGAGAGGGAGGAGAGGGAAAGCATACGACATAAGATAACAAAAGGAAATGACCATGAAATGTTATAAGTCATTTCGTGTAAGATGAGTGTTTCTCGTCCTTTTGTTTTTTAAAAGGACACTTGTCATGTATTTAGACAAGCTACATGTCCTCCTTTTTTGGTTTCCAAATGTCACTTAATTCTTAAGTCATTTGTCACTCATTTTATAGGCTTAGTCTTCCTAAATTTTCACATGTCAACTTATCTTGCCACTTGAGATTTTTTCTAGGCTAAATGTATATATTAATTCATCAATTCTTTTTATTGGTAAACCAAAATAGAAGACATTAGAAATGAACAATCTTGTCAAAATCATTTTGAAACTCTCATACCTTAGAACATGTTAATTGAGTGCAGACAAAATCTTTATATTTTTTAAAAATCATAATTCATATGTGTTAATTGAGTGCAGATAAAATATTTGTATTCTTTAAAATCATAATTCATATGTGTATGCTAATATTATACATGTGAAGGAAATAATAAAATCATCTCCTAAATACACCAAATTATTTCTATAATGATGTAACTCATGTGACTCAGTATTCTAACACTCTAACCCTTAATAGTTTTGGACACCAACTATTACAATTCTCCCTTCCTTAAGAAACTTCGTCTTTAAAATCCTTACCTGATTGGTTAAATAGATGGGTAATGTTTTCTCATGTTCTCCTATGTATCTTCCTCTCTCAAATGATTTCTCTAAAGGACTTTAATCAAAGGAATTTCACAGTTTCTTAATTGCTTAGTCTGATATCCAACTATTTTAACTGGTTCCTCTACATAACTTAAATTCGTGGCAATCTCAACCTTCTGTTTAAGCAATACATCTGTTGGATCTGACTGATTTCTCCTGAGCATACTAACATGAAATACATTATAAATATGAGCAATTTCTAGTGGTAATGCTAATTTGTAAGACAATGGACCTACTTTCTCAGTAATCTCTTAAAGACCGATATACCTAAGGCTTAACTTTTCATTTTTACTAAACCTTAGCACTCTTCGCCAGGGTGACACTCTAAAAAATAGCTTGTTTCCAACTTGATACTCCATGTCCTTCCGGTGCTGATTTGCATAATGCTTTTGCCTATTTTGAGCTGTCTTAATCCTACTGCAGATAAATTTTACCTTATCAATGGTATCTTGAATCAACTAGATCTTCAATAATCCTGAGGACTTTTTCATCCTAGTGCAAAGCTGCTTGACACTTTCTACTATATAACACCTCATATGGGCCATACCAATGCTACTATGATAATGATTATTGTATCCAAATGAAATGAGAGCTACATACTCATCCCATGCTGTTGAATCCCGCTTTTAGGATTTTATTAATTTACTTTATTTTATTAAATTATCTAGTATGAAAATAAATTAGAATTTATGAATTAGGAATTTTTAGAGTTTAATATGGTATATTATCAATTTTATTTTAGGTGTTATGAATGGAAAGAAGGGGTTAATAGGAATTTGCTAATAAAGAAAGGGTAAATTAGTAAAAAACACATGAAGGTTGTCTTAAATGAATAAGACAAAGAGGAAGAAGTCGTAAATTAAGAGGGTGAGAATGAAAAGAAGATGAAGAGAATAAAGAGAAGGAGAATTATGGAAATACTTGAATAAGGAAGGGCAAAATGGTAAAAACACACAAATTTGCATTAAATTGAATAAGACAAAGAAGAGGAAAGACGTGAGTTATAAGAAAAGAGAGGAAGGGAAGAATCGTGAATTCTAAGAAAAGAGAGGAAGAGAGTCGTGTAGGAGAGAAGAAGAAAAAGAAACTAAGGAGAAGAAGGAAGAAGAAGAGCTTTAACTAAGTCTTTTGCTAGTAAGGTAAGCTTTTCTATTCTTTAGTTTTGATAGAAGAAAGAGGTAGGTTTTATGTGAAGAAGATGTTGAAGGAAGTGAAGAGAGAAACTAGGGTTTTGTTATATGATGAAGAGTAGGAAAGAAAGAAGAAGAATAGGAGGTTAATGTTAGAACTTAGTTTTCTAGCTAGACAAAAATCAAAAAGAGAATAAGTTTGAGTTTATGCATTATCGTTAGCTTAAGGAAAGTTTTATGTGTGTGTGATGAAATGAAATATGTATGTTTTTAGGGAACCAAGAATATAGATGCCAAAAGCGAGAAAAAGAACAAGCTTGACTTTCAGAAAATTCAAGATAAATAGTTGGATAATATATTTATAGTTTGTGATGATGACCTACACTGATTATGTGTATGTATGATGAGTATGTTGTTTTATTTATTATGACTGCGTGAAAAATATTTTGTGAATGTGTTTGTGTTGCATTGTGATAATTTTAATGACCTTGTGTGAATGCAAAAAGAAAAGATTTATGAAACATGAAAGCATGAATACATATGGAAATGTATGAGCATTGTAAAATCTGTTATGTGGGCGAGAGAGAAATCCGTTTCGTTAGTCACATGCATGTCGACCTATAGCCTTCTCCTGGTTGCCCGCTTGTGGCCACGAGATCCTGTGAAATTGGACTCATTTCGTCTCACGGTGTAAACTTTGGTTTCGCTGTTTCCTTCCACAGAACTCTCAAGCCATTGTGCGTGCATTGCATGTTTGAACATGTTAGGTATGAATGCATTTTAAATGTTATGATTGATTATAATTTTCAGCCCACTTG
>JANZXR010000172.1:15564339-15576706 GCA_027575705.1 Erythroxylum echinodendron
TTGATGTTAATGAATTATGATTTATGTATGAATAAATTCGAGTGGACAATTATGATTTATGTATGGATAGTTAGACTTCGAAAATGGGGTCTAATATTTATGGTATTAGAGCAATTAAGAGTTGGACTCCGAAAATGGGGCCTAACATTATATATTATCCAATATACTTTTCCTCATAAAGTAAGTTTATATGTACCTTCAAAATACTTGAGCTAAACAACTCTAAACATGACCTACGAGATAAGAAATCAATTATTGAACTATGCACACCTTTTTTTATAAATTGGTAAGTCAAATCCTATAAACTTTGGTAACTAAAATTAATGAAATAGAACCATAATTTTCCTATCTATCAAATACTTAAAATTATGATGATCAATTTTTATAATAAAATGTCAACTTGCTATGTAATGTGATTAATGTTTAATTTTCATAATAGCTCAAAATTTCTTCTCATATAATATCAAATGTTTATAAGATAAGGTGTTTCTCATGCATTAGAGCTGCTCCAGTTCTTTCACCACAAACATCCATCTCTAATATAAATATTTTATAAAAATCTAGTAAGGCTAAGATTGGAGTTTTAGATTGAGCTTTCTTTAGATAGTCAAAAGTTATTGTTGCTTCATAGATACATAAAAAGGAATTTTTCTTAAGTAATAATGCCAGAGTTTTGCTCATCTATCCATAGCCATGAATAAGTTGTTTATATTAACACAATGACCTAAGAATCTCTAAAGGTGTTTGAGCATTTTCGATACAAGCCACTCACAATCAACATATTTTTTTGGGATTCATAGCTACCCCATCATATTTATGAAATGGCCAAAGTACTCCACAGGTGACCCTATATACTAATATATTATGAAAAAGACTACCATAAACTTTTCAAATTAAGGTTTAAATGTAGAGTTCATCAAGTTTTAAAATATTATTAGAGCGTTTGTAAGGTCAAAGGGTATCATGAGGAATTTGAAGATCCTTTGTGTGTTTCAAATGTCATCTTAAACATATCCTTTTTATGTATCTTGATCTAGTGGTAACCATCTCTTAAGTCTAATTTAGAAAAATACATAACTTTGTTTAACTCATCAAACAACTCTTCTAACAAAGGAATCAAAAACTTTTCATTAACGTTGCACTAATTAAGGGATTTGTAGTTTATATAAAAATTCTAATATTCCTCCTCCTTTTTAATCAAAATCACTTGTGTAGCAAATGGAACAACATTTTCCTTACTTTAGCATCTCTTCAATCAACTTCTCCATCACCTCCTTTTGCAAGCCATTATATTTATAAGGACTTAAATTAATGGCTTCAATACCTACCTTCAGAGGAATTATATGGTCATGAATCCTGCTCAAAGGTAGCCCCTTTGGTTAATTAAACATATCTTCATATTTCTCTAAGAGTTGCTTCAACTCGTGTTTAAATTCTTTTTGCAACTCACATTCAATCATTTCCATCAATATTAACCATAACTCTCTTAGAATCATCATCATCTCTTACTCACCTTTCCCACCAAAAATTGGCAATGTTATGTTATTTTCTATCAATATCTTTTTCTTTTTTTCTCTAAAGCTACTATCAACTTTTTTTGTTCCTCATTGCTGAACTCTACCTCCTTCCTTTTCCATGTAAACTCTATGGTTCTTTTTTGATAGTTACATAAGATGTCATTCAGAGTGGTTATAAGCACTGCACCCGTAGAACCATATCACTTTGTCTAGCATCTATTACAAATGTATTAGTACTAAATCTTGTTATGTTCATCCTTCACTTAGAATTCTTGCATATTTGAATACAAGATATATGTATACCTCCTTCTATCTCAATTAAAATTGCTTTGATCTCTTTTATTTGTTCTCCTATCCACTTTATCATCCATTTATTGGTAAATTATGTGTGCTACCACCATCAACTAACTCCATGTGTGATTCTTCCTTCACTATAAGAAAAACATCATTTTGCGACGGACATCACCAACGGAAAACATTAATATTTCGTAGGTAATTTAGATTAGTGACGGACATTACCGATAGACAAAGGTCTCATAGAAACAGTTGTAGCTAATAATTACCTATGGAAGATCATGTTTTATTGGTAAATGTACCAATAGATAACTAATGTATTATTGGTAAATTTATCGACAGAAACTAATGTCCCGTTGGTAAATTTACCAACAAATTCTTATACAATTAACCATCGGTATAATTTACCAACAAAACATGACCCCGTTGGTAAATTTACCGACGGTTTATAGTTTTCCATTGATAAGATTGTTCAAACAATATCGAAGGTTATGTTTTTTCCATCGGTGAGTTTACGGACAGAATTAGTATTCCTTCTATAATTACTGATGGCCTACGGTATTTACGAACAAAATTAGTTATTCCTTCTATAATTACTGATGGCCTACGGTTGATTATTTTGTCTGTGATTATAGATAGCTTACGGTTGTCCATCGATAAGTTTGTTCAAACATTACCAATGGTTATTCTTTTTCCATCAGTGATTTTACGGACGGAAGTGGTTATTCCGTCTGTGATTTTCGAAAGTCAGTCTTCTTCAGCTGGTAATGGTTCTAATTTTATCAATGGAACCGTCGATGTCCGTCGGTAAATAAATCAAAATTTTTTTAATAATATGTTGTCAATAAATTTTATTTCATGATGTTATAATTGACGCATAATTTAAACAGCTATTAATGCAATAGTATAAATTTAATTTTTAAACACAAATTTAATTGAAGATATAAAGTTGAAAATATCTTAATTGATAATAAAAACATTAAATTGTACATAATAATTTTTTGTAATTCAAATAACATGACCAAAAGTACACTATTGTTTTGGAGATGGTGAATGCTCTGATTGGTGCAAGGAGGTGCTACCGCTACCCTTCAACTCATCCACCTCATTACGGAGCTGAGTTATATACTGCATGACTGTTACAACTAGGGATGTCAATTTTGGCCCGGCCCGACCCGTTTTTGGCGGGCCACGGGCCGACCATGGTCCGCCCGTGAGGGCCACAGGCAGGCCTGCGGCCCTCCAAAACGGCGCCGTTTTGTGCTTTTTAACATTAAAAAATATATGGACGGGCCGAGTTTGGCCGACCTGCCCTTAGCCCGCCGGGCCGCGGGCCGACCACGGGCTGATCGGCCCATCGGAGGGCCACGCGGGCCACGGGCCGGCCTGCGGCCCTTCTTTTTTTGGCCGGGCCCATTGACATCCCTAGTTACAACTGATCCATCGACTGTTACAACTAAGTTGCGAATGTCTGCTCTGTGCTTCGAAGTTCTTGGACTTCATTAGTTGTGAACCGCCTACTAGATATTGTTATACTAAACGTGGAGGATTGAGGATTGCGAATAACATGTCTTCGCAAATGAACCTAATCTAAATATCCTTCCCCGACGATTCCTACCACCCACTGCATGAAGATAGGTTTGAGTCTCATCAATATCTTCAAACTATTGAGATTGTCATTGAATTATTTCTTGTATTTGGTCCTATCAGAAGGCAATGTTTATATTAGTAAGTGATAATTATTAAGTATTAATATTAAACTATAAATTTCACATACATTGAGTTCTCTACAATAGCTGTTGACGAACGTCACACTGTTATGCTTCATAATGTGAGTGTGCAAAAAGAGCTGACAGGGCGTAGGCCTTATGCTCATAGGCTTTTCCCACATAAGAATAAAATGTTATAAGTGAATTAGAATTTATAAAACTTTCGACAGAGTTTCCTCTACTTTTATGATATCTACCCCCTGTTGAACAAAGAAAAAAAATAAAAAACATAAAAAACTAAAAAACATAGCCATATATGGCACCAAACATTTATAACATTATCATTCTTAATAAGAAACACATATTTTCATTCCAAAATTCAGACGTCAAATTCAATTAAATACAACAAAGTAAAGAAATGAGAATATAAATGTAAAGTGTAGATACTTACAAGTCTCTCTGCTTGCTTTTGGTAGGTAATAAATCATCTCGTATATACAGGAACACTCTCTCTCCCCGGTCCTCCACGTCTATTTGTCGAATTACGATCTGAAATGGACATTACCTAAGGTAATATCCAATACTGTTGCCAACGACTCCATATTTGTTAAGAAATGTAAGGCAGTCACACACCGGTCTTGTGTATCACGGCAACAAAATCACGATAACGTGTACGTGTTTATTTCTCCGATACTCTATAAATGATCGCGTCAAATTGAGAATCTTAAAAAAAATCTTTCTGAATCAAAAGGAAATACATTCGATTAATGGGGCAAGATGTAATAATATTTATCTAATTAATGTATAAAACTGTTAATTAAAAAAGAAAATAATAATTTTTATTGTACCTCAAACTCCTGATAGTAAAATTCCTTTGTTGCCTGAGAGATATTCTTCCATACATAACCCCCAATATCAATTTTCTCCTTGAATTTTGATGTCATATTTCTTGAACACGGTCCAGATGAAATTCACCTAATATAAAAACAAATAGTTTTATACCATTTTGAAAATTGAAACCTATAACTTAATTATAAGCATATATTGTTTCATATATTTTCACTTACATATTATTGACAATTGTAACGTAAGTTCTTCCATCAGGTCGCTCAGCTCCAGGTTGGTGGCCGGCTCCTTCATCATCATTGTTTAACCTTAATATCTCTGTCGATATCGAGATAGTAAATGATGTAGGAATGGTGGATGGTGTAGCAGCAGGTACAGAAGGTGATGCCTCATCTGTAAGCGTAGCAGCTGGAAGGGGAGGAGGTGATTTAGTTCCAGCTACTACACTATGAGATGTTTCACCTATACAGTAAGTACCTCTTAATTATGGTCTGAATCTTGGTCGCATCATATCATGTCTTCTCTTTGCTGGTATATTTCAACCTGAAATTAATATTTTATTAAATTTTATAAAAATATTACAAATTGAATTCAATATTTAATACAGTACATTGAAAAGGAAATAATTGATTAGTTGAATATAATATTTAATTACAAACACAAATTAATCGCTATCATCACTTAATTGTAAATCAAAATCATCTTCTTTTTCTGAAGAATTTAAATCAAACTCAAGATCTTCTTCAGATCTTTGGCCCTTCTCATCCTCTTCAAATAAAATTTCAACATATGCATTACATGGATTGTTCAAAGGTTCATTATCCTCATATAAGACAAATGTATTTATTTCATAAGCATCTTCTTGAAACGCTTCACCTTTAATTCTCTATTCTCCTTTTCCATGTGATTCAAAAATACCTCTACGTTTAACTTTGCAAACGGCCAACCAATCTAAATTAGCTTGTCATAAGCTGAGAAAAGGGACATAATACACTTGGGTCACTTGCATTGCCAGCACGAAAGGTTCAAACTGTCGCATTCTTCTTCCCTTATTGATTTCAACTAGATTGTCTCATCTATACACTTTTGTACCAACATTTGGAGTTGGATCAAACCAGTCATACTAAAATATCACACTTCACTTTATTGGATCAAACCAGTCACACTTAAATCTTTCTCTTGTGTGAACATGCGCCTCAAAATAATGTGAACAAAATTTATTAACTTCTTCCACTAAATAAGCATTACATATCGAACCTTCAACTCTAACCTTATTTTTCACATTTTTCTTCAAGTGATGCAAATACGTATATGAGTGAATAGGTTACATGAATTTAGAAATCAAAATATGATATGACTTCAATTACAATCATTTTATTGAATTACGTACCTCTCAAATAGATACATTCAATAATATTGAACTGGACTGACTAGTTTAGCCTCGTATGCTAAATGGATAGGTAGATGCTCCATACAGTCAAAGAAGCTTGGAGGAAATATCCTTCTAACTTGCATAAAATTACTAGAATTTCCCTTTCTAGTTTTTCCATTTCAGCCAACTTAATTTCAGATGCTGTTAAGCTTTTAAAAAACACACTTAATTCTGTTATTACTTCCCAAACATTATTCGGTATCAACTCCTGAAATGCAAATGAAATTAGTCTTTACATAAACACATGACAATCTTGACTTTTTATCCTAACTAATTTATACTTCCTCATATCCATACACCTTGCCAAGTTTGAAACATAATCATCGGGAAACTTTAGACTTTTCAACCATTCACACAATATTTCCTTCTGCTTTTTGTCCAAAGTATAACATGCTTTTGGATATTTACCGGTGCAAAGATATTTATGTAACTCATTCTTTCTACAAAAAAGTTTAAAATCAACTCGTGATTTTGCATTGTTTTTTATCCTCCCTTCAATGTCCATTATGGTATTGAACAAATTATCAAAAATATTTTTTCAATATACATCACATCTAGATTATGACGTATTAAATTAGTTTTCTAATATGGAAAATCCTAAAAGATGCTTCATTTTCTCTAGCCAAAGTTTTTACTAATGCTTGTATTAATTTTATCAGCTTCAAATTCTGTAACTTTCAACAAGCCTAATTTCTTAATCTCCTACAATATCTCTTCACCAGCTTTGTAAGAGGGAGGAGGTGTTTTTACTATCCTATTCTTAATGAACTTTTGTTTATTGCACCTAAATGGATGATCTAGAGGAAGAAATTTTCTGTGATTGTCAAACCAACATATTTTACCCCCGTTTGGAAGATAAAACGCATTAGAATCATTGCCACAATAAGGACAAGCCAATTTTCTGTTGTGCTCCATCTAAACAACATGGCATATGCCAAAAAATCACTAATTGTCCACATCAAAGCTACTCTTAACCTAAAATTTTATTTCAGGAACACATCATATATGTCAACACCATATTCCCAAAGATGCTGCAATTCAGATATCAATAATTGTAAGACTACATTAATTTTACGCTTTGGATTTGTAAGTCCTGGCACAATCATAGTTAAGAACATATATGCCTCTTTCATGCACTTCCATGGAGGCATATTATAAGGAGTAATTATGACTGGTCATGACGAATATTGATAGCCAGATTGACCAACAGGTTGGAATCCATCTGTCGACAATCCCAACCTAACATTTTGACTTTTAGCTGTAAACTCATAATTGGTGTCATTGAAATGTTTCCAGGCCAATGCATCTGATGGATGACTCATTATTCCATCTTCCTATAGGTGTTTATTATGTCATCTCATGTGAGACGCAGTAACATCATAAGCATATAGTCTTTGAAGTCTCGGAGTTAGCGGGAAATAATACATATGCTCCTAGGGTACTAACTTATGTTTCATAGAATGCTTTCTAGGCTTGAACCTAGATTGACCACAAAATTTGCAATCTTGTAATTCCACATCATCACCCAAATACAACATACATCCCAATTTGCAATAATCAATCTTTTCAACAGGCAAACTAAGATCCCTAATAAGTTTCTTCATATTGTAAAAACTATCAACCATTACATGATCAGGAGGCAATGATTCATTATACCATCCAAGAATTTTATCAAAATTACGATCAGAAATATGCCCTTCAGACTTTATGTTCAAGATACGAGCAATTGAAGACAACTGAGCCATTATCTCATAATTTGGCCATAGTTTTTGGTCAGCTGAATGTAGTAAGTCAAAAAACTGTTTTGATTATGGGTTGGGTTCTTCTTCAAGATTTTCTATATTTTTCTGAAAAGTATAGCCGGCTGCATCATAAACCATTTACATGTAAGGATTTTCATTTGCATCCACATTATTTGTTCTAAATCGAATCTCCCCTTTAAACTCATTTAAGCTCATTGATGATTGTGCTTCATTACCCCTTGAGGTGCTACAAATAAATGGTTCCCTATGTCGTGTCAACTCAAAATAATTTGGGACAAACCCTCTTCTCAACAAATGCCCATTCACTTCATCAATAGGAAGGGAAACGAATGTGTTTGCACTTTTTACATAGACATCTAATCTTTAGCCCATCCATAAATGCAAGTTGAGAACATGCATAATGAATAAAAGCTTCAACTCTCTCAACAAGCTCAGGATTAAGGAAACCATCACGTGATAATATTCTATACATCTAAGATCTATCAATATTACTCATTCTACAAAATTGTTAATTTAAAATAGTGATTTCATAGTTAGTATCCTTCATGTTCTCCAAAATTTATAGAACATCTAAACTTTACACAACATCCCCTAAGTATTAACCAATTGAATTAATCACCTACATTGATTTCAAAGTTATGGTATGTGGCATTATTTACACTTGTGAATCAAGAAAACAAGTTCTCAACTGTGACTCCTAGGCTCGTGGAATTTTTCACTGATAAGCCTCACGGGAGCTGTATCACGAGTTTTCAGCCTATATATTGTCCTAGGAGTTTGTTATGGAACGAATTGTCTTGTCTATGAAACGTATTAATTCCTTATATTAATACTATGTTTGCATTAATCACATCGAAGTTGAAGTATTAAATCAATTGAATTAATCATCTACAATTAATTTCAAAGTTACGGTACATAACATTATTTACACCTGTGAATCAAGAAAACAAATTCTCACTGTGACTCTTAGACTCGTGGAATTTTTCACTTATAAGCTTCACGGAAACTGTATTAATGGTTTTCAGCCTATAAACTCAAAAATGATACTTTGAATTCTTTACTCATTATTATTCAAATATGTCAATTATTAAAACAGATGAGCTCAAATAGATCATATAATCTATGTAAAGACTAAAAAATATAATATCATTACCTTCCCTTTTTATATAGAGTGTAGTCTTATTTCTACCCCTTTTAAATCCATTTTCATCTAAATAAGAGTATATCCTCGCATATTGTACTTTGATTGGTAATCTTTCTTAAGCATCAATTCAGCGAATTCCACAAATTAAGCATATTTATACCCTAATCATCACATCCAATTCAGCTAATTCATATATACCCTAATCAATTCAACAAATGCATACCCTAATCAACACAGTCGACGGAGAGGAGACACTCCAAACGGCTACGAGAGGAGATGCAAACGGCTACGAGAGGATGGCGACGGCGAGGTTCAGACAGTGACGCGATGAAAAATAACGAAGAAACAAAGCAGAAAGCGAGAGGTAAGGTTAGGGGAGCCCTTAATCCTGAGCCGAAACGACGTCGTTTGGTAGACATCGTTTTTAATTTTTTCAAACAATTAATCTGAATTTAACAACAGAAAGTAAAGGCCGTCGGAAAATCACCGACGGCACTCACTACCGTCGATACAAAACTGACGTTGCGTAAAATTCACCGACGGACACCATATCCGTTAATAAAATTTCGATGTTATTTAATTGTGGAAAGCGTTCCTGCCTAATTTACAGACCATTATGTCAGGTTCATCGCTAAACTCAGTAGGAAAATTTGCGCGAATATTTTCCCTCCACCTTTACGGACACTAATTTTGTCCGTCGCAAAATGGAATTTTTCACGATAGTGTTACTAATGGATATTGATTTTTCGTCTGTAATTAGCTACGATATTATGTCCGTTAGCAATTGTCCGTTGCTAATGTATGGTTTTCTTGTAGTGCTTTAACTTGCCTCGTAACTTTTATATATATGATGATATTTGGTTTTACTCATTCATGATCTCAAGATATTGTTCAGACATCACTAATTTACGTGAAAGCAAGACAAATTATGCACAATGTTATCTAACCATACCCTTTTGCTTGAGCTCCTTCAATCCACCCCTTGGATCTTTGACTTTCCCAAACCTTTGCTTCTTTGCCAGTATATACTCACTCCAACTTGGAGGCTCCCTGGTCAACCTATTCTTGAGGTTCAATTCATGTCAAGGGAATGCTTCCCTTTCCATATGCAAGGCTACTAAGCCTAGGTTTTATCAATGCTAAAGAATTATTCATACTTAAAAATCTAAGCTCTCAGCCATTCTCCGTTGAATACAAAAACTCAGTCTTACTATACATCTTGTAAGGATGTTTATAATAGCTTCTTCTAATCTCCTTTTTCTCTTATTGTATTATCTGGGTTGGTGTTGATGTCTTAGAAGTCAAGAAGATCAAGAAGACCAATATGACAGTTGAAAGTTAGTTTTTTCTGTTAAGTTTGTTAACAACCGTTAGCAACCCATGTATAAATACAGTAAAAGATGATCAATGAAAAATTAATTCATTCCTCAAACAACTTCTGCAAGTTTATTGTTCTCCTAAACATACAATATCGCTAGAATTAACAGTGGTATCAGAGCATTCTCAAGTGTATCTTAAGGGACCTGTAGAAAGATCTTGGTGGCTTCATCTGAACAAAGAGTTGGTGCAACCACGGAAGTTTCAAGATGGAGGGAGTTCCAAGCATGCAGGCGCCATTCTTTGATGGAGAGTCCTATCAGATTTGGGCTGTCAAGATGCAAACCTATCTAGAGGGCCTGGATCTATGGGAGCCAGTGGAGCAAGATTATCAAATTGAACCATTGGCAGATAATGCAACCATCAACCAAATCAAGTATCAAAGGGAGAGACTCACCAAGAAGGCAAGAACAAAATCTTTTCTTTATTCTGCTGTAAGTCCTTCCCTCTTTACCAGAATTATGCACTTAAAATCTGCAAAAGATATATGGGATTTCTTGAAAGCCGAGTATGAAGGAGATGAGAGGGTGAAGAGCATGAAGATTATCAACCTGATGAGGGAGTTCGATAAACTACAGATGGCAGAAGATGAATCTGTCAAAGTTTATGCTGGAAAACTGCAGGATCTTGCAGATAAAATCAGACTTCTTGGTAGCAGATTTGAAGATGAGAAGATTGTCCAGAAGTTGCTGATTTCTCTTCCTGAAAAATTCGAAGCAACAATTATATCTTTGGAAAATACCAGAGATATGACAGAACTAAAGTTATCAGAATTGCTGAGTTTCCTGCAAGCCCAAGAACAGAGAAGAGCACTCAGATTGGCAGAAGCAACTGAAGGTGCATTAAGGGCAAGTCAGAAAACCAGTGGAGAGGGAAAGAAGAAGAAGACCTGGAACAAGAATGGAACAGATAAGAAGAAAGAAAATCAAGAATCTGCAGCAACATCATCATAGTCTCAGAAGGAGCCTTGCAAACATTGTGGTAAGACAAATCATCCATATTATAAATGTTGGAGAAGACCTGATGTTAAGTGCAGGAAATGTAAGAAGCTGGGACATATTGACAAATTCTGCAAGAACAAGGAGCAGGATTCTGGAGAAGCGCAAATTGCTGCCAAGAAGGAGGAGGATCAGCTGTTTGTGGCTTCATGTCACAGCACCAGTACTTCAGTAGATAGCTGGCTAGTAGATAGTGGGTGCTCAAATCATATGACCAGCAATTTAAGCATCTTCAAGAATCTTGACAAGAATTACACCTGCAGAGTCAAGATTGGTAATGGCCAACTGATTTCTGCAAAGGGAAGAGGTGCAGTGGTGATTGAGAGTTTGAACGGCCCAAGAACACTCGAAGATGTACTCTATGTACCAGAATTGGAGCAAAATCTTCTGAGTGTATCACAGCTGATTGAAAGAGGGTACTCAGTCCTTTTTCAACATGGAACCTGTACAATCTCAACACCAGAAGGCAGAATTCAGTTCAGGATAAATGTCAAGGATAGAAGCTATGT
Organism: Erythroxylum echinodendron; assembly: GCA_027575705.1. NCBI lineage: Eukaryota > Viridiplantae > Streptophyta > Magnoliopsida > Malpighiales > Erythroxylaceae > Erythroxylum > Erythroxylum echinodendron. The sequence goes on from JANZXR010000172.1 coordinate 15,575,929, forward strand.
TCTGAACCTTCTTGAACAGCATCAGGTAGCACTCACTACAAGCATTAAAGTAGCAAGTCTCTAGCACAGGAGGCTTGGCCATCCTCACTGGAAGGGCCTTAAACAACTGAGTGAAGCAGAATTGGCTCTTGGAGTTCCAACTCTCAAGGAGTCACAACAGGTGTGCACCACCTGTATACAAGCAAAGAAGGCCAGAGAACCCTTCAAAGACAGTAAGTGGAGGGCATCTAAGTTGCTGGAGCTAATCCACACTGATGTGTGTGGACCTCTACCTGTTGAATCTTTGAATGGAAGCAAGTTATTTGTCACATTCATAGATGATAGGTCCAGGTACTGCTGGATTTATTTTTTGAAGTCCAAGGCTGAAGTAGCTGGAATATTTGAGAAATTCAAGCAATTAGTAGAAAATCAGAGTGGGAAGAGAATAATATCACTCAGAAGTGATAATGGATCTGAGTATTGTAATCAGAAGATGAAGGAAATTTGTGATAACTGTGGCATTGTCCATCAACTGACAGTGCCCTACTCACCTCAACAGAATGGGGTGAGTGAGAGGAAGAATAGAACTATTCTGGAGATGGTTAGGTGCCTGCTTCAAGAGAAGTCACTACCAAGAAATCTATGGGCAGAAGCTGCAGCCACTGCTGTATTTCTCCTCAATAGACTTCCCACAAGAGCCCTGGAGAAGAAGACAGCATATGAAGCTTGGCACATGAGGAAACCGAACCTGAAAAATTTGAAGGTTTTTGGCTCTCCATGTTTCATCTATGTGCCTCAA
>JANZXR010000172.1:15576806-15589773 GCA_027575705.1 Erythroxylum echinodendron
ATGAGAGGGTGAAGAGCATGAAGATTATCAACCTGATGAGGGAGTTCGATAAACTTCAGATGGCAGAAGATGAATCTGTCAAAGTTTATGCTGGGAAGCTGCAGGATCTTGCAGATAAGATCAGACTTCTTGGTAGTAGATTTGAAGATGAAAAGATTGTCCAGAAGTTGCTGATTTCTCTTCCTGAAAAATTCGAAGCAACAATTATATCTTTGGAAAACACCAGAGATATGACAGAACTAAAGTCGTCAGAATTGTTGAGTTTTCTGCAAGCCCAAGAACAGAGAAGAGCACTCAGATTGGCAGAAGCAACTGAAGGTGCATTAAGGGCAAGTCAAAAAACCAGTGGAGAAGGAAAGAAGAAGAAGACCTGGAACAAGAATGAATCAGATAAGAAGAAAGAAAATCAAGAATCCGCAGCAACATCATCACAGTCTCAGGAGCACTGCAAACATTGTGGTAAGACAAATCATCCTCATTATAAATGTTGGAGAAGACCTGATGTTAAGTGCAGGAAGTGTAAGAAGCTGGGACATATTGACAAATTCTGCAAGAACAAGGAGCAGGATTCTGGAGAAGCTCAGATTGCTTGAGGAGGATCAGCTGTTTGTGACTTCACGTCACAGCACCAGTACTTCAGTAGATAGCTGGCTAGTAGATAGTGGGTGCTCAAATCATATGACCAGCAATTTAAGCATCTTCAAGAATCTTGACAAGAATTACACCTGCAGAGTCAAGATTGGTAATGGCCAACTGATTTCTGCAAAGGGAAGAGGTGCAGTGGTGATTGAGAGTTTGAATGGCCCAAGAACACTCGAAGATGTACTCTATGTACCAGAATTGGAGCAAAACCTTCTGAGTGTATCACAGCTGATTGAAAGAGGGTACTCAGTCCTTTTTCAACATGGCACCTGTACAATCTCAACTCCAGAAGGCAGAATTCAGTTCAGGATAAATGTCAAGGATAGAAGTTATGTTTTGAATCTTCTTGAACAGGATCAGGTAGCACTCACTACAAGCATTAAAGTTGCAAGTCTCTGGCACAGGAGGCTTGGCCATCCTCACTGGAAGGGCCTTAAACAACTGAGTGAAGCAGATTTGGTTCTTGGAGTTCCAATTCTCAAGGAGTCACAGCAGGTGTGCACCACCTGTATACAAGGAAAGAAGGCCAGAGAACCCTTCAAAGACAGTAAGTGGAGAGCATCTGAGTTGCTGGAGCTAATCCACACTGATGTGTGTGGACCTCTGCCTGTTGAATCTTTGAATGGAAGCAAGTTATTTGTCACATTCATAGATGATAAGTCCAGGTACTGCTGGATTTATTTTATGAAATCCAAGGCTGAAGTAGCTGGAATAATTGAGAAGTTCAAGCAATTAGTAGAAAATCAGAGTGGGAAGAGAATAATATCACTCAGAAGTGATAATGGATCCGAGTATTGTAATCAGAAGATGAAGAAAATCTGTGATAACAGTGGCATTGTTCATCAACTGACAGTGCCTTACTCACCTCAACAGAATGGGGTGAGTGAGAGGAAGAACAGAACTATTCTGGAGATGGTAAGATGCTTGCTCCAAGAGAAGTCATTACCAAGAAATTTATGGGCAGAAGCTGCAGCCACTGCTGTATTTTTCCTCAACAGACTTCCCACAAGAGCCCTGGAGAAGAAGACAGCATATAAAGCTTGGCACATGAGGAAACCGAACCTGAAAAATTTGAAGGTTTTTGGCTCTCCATGTTTCATCTATGTGCCTCAACAGAAAAGAAGCAAATTGGACTCTATAGTTACAGCAGGAGTCTTTATTGGATATTCAGAGGTAACAAAGGGATACAGAATATTGATTCCTAGTAGAAAGAAAGTTAAAGTCAGCAGAGATGTGACTTTTCTTGAAGATGAGGTGTGGGACTGGACAACTACAGAAGTTGATAGCTCAGAAGCTGAAAGACAGCTGATTAGAAGGATGATTCCGCAAGAAATTTCAACAGAAGAGGGGTCAGGAGATGAAGAAGGACCAGCTTCTGGAGGAGAGGAATCCCTTTCACATGAAAGTGAAGTGGAGTCAACACCTGAAAATCAATCTGATGATGATCAAGTGGATCATATTCCTGTGAGAGGTACTAGACTCATTTCTGAAATTTATCAATCATGTAATGTTACTTTTTGTGAACCAGCAAGCTTTAAGGAAGCAAAAGAAAGCAAGAAGTGGCTAGCTGCAATGCAGGAGGAGATCAAGATGATTGAACAAAACTAGACTTGGGAGCTTGTAGATAGACCAGCTGATAGGAAGGTTATCGGGGTAAAATGGGTCTATAAGACCAAAATAAATGCTGATGGTACTCTAAACAAGTTCAAGGCCAGATTAGTGGTGAAGGGGTACTCACAGATCAGTGGAGTGGACTACACAGACACCTTTGCACCAGTAGCAAGACTAGAGACCATCAGACTCATCCTAAACCTGTCAGCAGAAAAGGGTTGGCGTGTACATCAATTAGATGTCAAGTCAGCTTTTCTGAATGGAGAGCTGAAAGAGGAGATATACGTTGAGCAACCTGAAGGTTTCTCAGTAGCAGGAAAGGAGGAGCATGTCTACAAGCTGAGGAAAGCTTTGTATGGGCTGAAACAAGCTCCTAGAGCTTGGTATGATAAGCTGGACAGCTATTTGCAGCAGATTGGGTTCATTAGGAGTGAGAGTGAACTCACTCTTTATGTAAGGAAGCAAGAGGACAGAATCATCTACATGTCAGTATATGTAGATGATCTGTTATTAACTGGGAATGATGCAGAGGAGATTGAAGGAGTTAAGCTCAAGCTAAAAAGTTTATTTTCCATGACAGATTTGGGCTTAATGACATATTTCTTGGGAATGGAAATTTGTCAAAATCAGAAGGGGATTTCCATTTGCCAAAGAAAGTATATTAGGGAGATTCTGAAAAAATTCAAAATGCTGGAATGTAAACCCGCAAGCTCACCTATGAATTGCAAAGAAAAGTTGCAGAAGGTAGATGGAAGCAAGGCTGCAGGTGAAGGAAAATACAGAAGCCTCATTGGTAGTCTAATGTACTTAACCTCATCAAGACCTGACATTCAATTTCCAGTAAGCTTGCTCTCAAGGTTCATGGCTGCTCCTACTGAGCTTCATATGACAGCAGCAAAGAGAGTTTTAAGATATCTCAAAGGAACCTATAATCTCAGTCTCAAGTATGGCAGATCTGGAAGAATGGAGCTGAAGGGCTACTCTGACAGTGATTGGGGAGGATCTTCAGAAGACATGAAGAGCACTTCCGGATACTGTTTTAGCTTGGGATCAGGATGCTTCTCTTGGGGATCAAGGAAGCAAAGTGTTGTAGCTCAATCGACATCTGAAGCAGAGCTCATTGCAGCTACTGCTGCTGTTAATCAAGCTATTTGGCTAAGGAAGATGATGGAGGAGCTGCACATCTCGATGGAGAAGAGTACAGAAGTAATGGTAGATAACAAAGCTGCCTTAGCAATTTCTTTGAACCCAGTATTTCATGGTAGAACAAAACACTTCAAGCTGAAGTGTTGTTTCCTTAGAGACATACAACAAGGAGGGGAAGTGAATTTAGTGTACTGCAGAACAGAAGAGCAAGTAGCAGACTTGTTCACTAAACCACTACAAGGCAGAAGGTTTGAGTATTTGAGAACCAAGGTTGGATTGTTGCCAGACTTCGAAGACAGGAGGAGTATGTTGATGTCTTAGAAGTCAAGAAGATCAAGAAGACCAATATGACAGTTGAAAGTTAGTTTTTTCTGTTAAGTCTGTTAACAACCGTTAGCAACCCATGTATAAATACAGTAAAAGATGATCAATGAAAAATTAATTCATTCCTCAAACAACTTCTGCAAGTTTATTGTTCTCCTAAACATACAATATCGCTAGAATTAACAGTTGGTTAGCCAATTTAGGATTTTGATTTTAATAACTTGGGTTATCAGGGATTCGAGATGTAGACAGAGTCAAAAAGAAAATCAATAACAGTACATAAGACTGGGAAAGTTTGTTATTTCAGTTATTAGTTCTTAGCTATATTTCCTTTTCCAACGACTTTTATCATTGACTAATCAATTCCCCAAAACCACAACACGAGTAAATTTACGTTGCCCTCTTTTATGCAACGATGTAAAATTTTATGTCACACATTCGTTCATTAAAATGCAGTCGTTTCTTCTCTTGCCTATTAATAATGGTCTTCCTCAACTCCTTGTGACACATTACCTTCTGGGATTTGCGTTCACAAGTATGCTTGCTTGTTTGGATGGATATATAATTTTGGCGATGGAATAAACAGAAGATTATGATAATGATAAGCTCAAAAACAAATATGGCGATGCTGTTATATGAGAAAATAATGATCAATACATCAACTTAGTGTTCACTTTTTTTTCCCTTGACATTTTAGAATATGTTGGTCATTACTATTTATTCAAATTTCTTGCAGTTTTCTACATTAGTAAGAGAATAGTTGTAGACTCGAGAAACGTATGAAATTATTGGAAGTGTTCTCAACTGCGCTGTACCAAACTTGCATTCATATTATGATTTAAATTAATATTCCAAAATGAGACGTGTAACTGAAGTTGGACTGTTTCAGATTATTAAAATTAACTACCACGACCTTAAGAACATTCAACTAGTATAGTTTCACTACAGTTTCCTGGATTCTTCCTCTGAAAGCCTTTTTCTCTGTTTTTAATAGAATTTTGAGCTGGACTCAAATTATAAAGACACATATTCAACCTGAATAATGAGTCTGAGCTGTTTCGACTAAATTCGAAACTCAGAATGCGCTTGAGCTGTTTCGAATAAGCCTGAAACTCAAACGAACTCAGGGTAGGGGTTATATTCAATTCCATTTTCACATAAGCGACAAGTAGTTTTAGATCAACTACAGACAAATTGTTCCCACCACGAGAATCTATCCACAAGTACACAAGAAACCAAATACTAAACTCACGATCGGGCCACCACTTAATTAAAGGCGCTTGGTTCGATTCAAACAGTAGCCCTGCTTAATTTCTTCTGGTCGGAGTAAATCACTGAAGCCCTGCTAATAAGCCCTCACAAGCACTGATTGTGATTTCTCGTCTGAGTGTTGAAGCGGCAGACATTTTTGGTCTCTTACCTTTTATCTTCCTAACTTTGCTTTGAATACATAAACCTGTTGGGACTATTTCTTAGTGAGTAAAGTAGCAAGTAGTAATAATTTGGCGTCTCGTCCAAGGAAGTCCAGAAGTAAATCATTGTATTTTCTTATCAAGATGGACTAAAAGAAAAGTAATGTGCTATATTATAATAGGCTGAAGTTTTCTGAGCCTTTGTCTAATCCAGCATATTAGATACTGTTATTCGACGGAGAAAAGTGTGTCCAAAGGTATGAATGAGTACAGTGACCCATACACAGCAACCAAGACAGCCATAATAGTATATACACATCACTGTCCAATTTCCAAATTACCCTAAATAAAGAAACCCCATAATCAAGCCGAGAGAATATGTCCTCATTCCTCCCTATATTCCTGCATTGAATCTTTGAAAGCAACACAGAAACAGACATATCGTATGCCCATGTGCAATTCCAGTCCAGGACCTATCTATACTCCCATCTTAAAACGTGCAACAGCTCTGTCTTAACTCAGACTGGCAGCTAAGCAACTGCTTTAACTTCTATACCAGACAAAGCACTCAACCGATCTAGCTTCTCTTACACAAACCAGGTACTTCATCGAAACCCAAGTAACCAACTTCACTTTCCCTTTATGCTTCTCTGTGCATTAATCAATACCCTAGTAAAAACCACCTCAAGAATCACGTTAAAAAGAAAAAACCCAAAACAATCTTGAATTCTTCACCCTACAATAGTAATAATTTGTTGGTAACTTAAATTCCCTGTGTGCACAGTAATGCCTCAGTTTCTCTCTTCGTCTGCATAAAAGAAAGCCCAGCCCTACATTAAGTCAAAACCGATGTTTTATCAATATCCCTTATTGAGAAACGTCGAAAAAACAACATTACAGCACCGAGAAATCGCCGTTTATTGTGGAAGAGCCGTCTATTTCAAATGGGGCCTAAATGGCTACTGCTGTACTAGTACTGAATTTCTATATAACCAAACATGCATTAGGCTTCTAGGGTTGGCCGTTGAAAGCGTAATGTAATGGTTGGTAATAGAACAGCACGTACATACAAAAGTAGAAACAAAGGACGCGCAAATACTGTCCATGATTTGATGTAGAGTTGTGTTTTCTTCCATTTTTATTTTACCCTTCCCCTAATGCATCATACTTTATTCAATTTGATTCATGGAGTAGGTGAACTTTTTGGACTGTTCAGAAGATTTCGAAGGTAGAATAGTAGAAGACAACAGTAAAGTGCTTTACATGCCCAAAATTATGGATGAGAAAGAAATGCCAGATCGTACATTGTAGTGAAGGTAATATAACAGGTAAGAGGGGTAGACATTGGGGAGACTTAATTCGTCACCTTAACCGATGTAGGTACTCAGGTATGTAGCTGAAGTGACTTACTGTCAGCTCTTTCACCGCCTTTAAAATCCCAGAGTCAAGTTAATCTCTCTTCCTTTTTCTCTCTGTTCCGTGGATTTACCCATTTGTTCCAGAAGAATTCCTTCTGTTTTTGGGTACATAAAAACTTCTAAACATATTCTCTCTCGGGTCACAACTCTGGGACGAAGTCACAGTTAGCATATAGTGTGGTTATTTGCAAAAAGTAAGACTTGCTGGTTTTCTCACATTTTGAAAACAAAATCTGATCTTGCACCACAACTCATATGGACTTCAATTCCGCTCGACCATTTTAATGGGAATTTCCAAGAGTAGTTCAACGCATCATAAACTCCAGGAAATTTAACAACGAGAAGTTCTTCAGAATGCATCATTCATTATTAAGAGATAACTAGTAAAGAATAAATATGTTCATTGGACTGGCGATTATTTATGATGTAAAACACATATTCAACTGATAAACTGCTTCAAATATGGTATTAGATAGAGGCAGAGAAGTGCTCAAGGCGTGTTGATCAGAACTGGACAAAGAAGGATATGAACAATCGGAAATTGACTAGGTGCAAAAATTCTTTCATTCGACTTAGATTTAGTGGTACTTGTACAAGAGATCACAAGCCTGACAGTTATTGGACCAAAGGGAAAACCTGGCAAAAAGTGACGTGAAATTAAGCTAGATGGAGAATTATACCAATAAAAGGTAAGATGAATATTTCCTCTTTTCTTGGGAGAGGAAACTGAATATCCTTGTAACTGAGCTCGTACAGTTGCACTCTACTTCACTCTGGGTGGCTCCCCAAGTCTGAGCTCAAGATCTATGTCCTCCATGGAGCTAGAATTGGGTCGAGTTTCCTCTGAATGGAGAGCACATCTAGCTCCTGAACATGGCATAATCGACAATAATGTTGAACCCGCACTAGTCTTTGGCCTTTTACAACTGATAGCTTCATCACTACAAGAATCAATTAGTGGGTTTTGGCTACTAACAGATTTCATGCCCATAAGTAAACTGGTTCCATTGCAAATATCATGAGGATCGTGTTTCCTACCGGTACCATTTTCGAGTTTGGAATCTGGAATGTTAACAAGTTCAAGTGCTACGCAACCTGACGACCCAAATGTGTGAGAAGACGTCTTACGCTGCTCTTGACCTACGGGAGAATCATAAGGAGAGAGGTAACTATGATCACCTAGATTTTGTCTACCGGACAAAGCAGAAACCCTAGAAGACGAAAGAGAACTCGAGGCAACTACGCTAGAACCAGCAGAATTGGGGTCAAGCTGAAAATCTAAGCTGCTAAGTTGATCGAATGGGAGATTATTTTGGGGTTCCAACGATTTATTAGGAGTGCTCGGTTCATGGTTATGACTTTGGAAATCATCACCTTGTGGACTAAGAGATTGCTTAAGCCTTGCTCTATCTCTCCTATGGACGTTCATGTGACCGCCCAGCGCTTGTGCAGACCTGAATTCTCGTTTACAAAAACTACAAGCATAGCACCTTGGAGGCCACATACATCCTCCGAGAAGCCCAGATGCATCTTCTGCGAAAGCTTTCTCCTCCCAAGAGTCTCTGATGGAGTTCATAGAGGTTTGCAGAAACGAAGTAAGCATTTGTTTCCTCTTCATCCACGTCAAGTATTCTTGAGCTTGCTCCATTTTTGTGATGAATTCCCAAAAAAAAAAAAAAACTACAACAGGATATAGGTTTGCAGTGGAAGCTGTGTATGAAGGACAGCAGGTTCATATAGAGGGAATGGAGTTGGAGCCAAATATTAGTACATATTATATATACATGAAAATGAAAGCCATTCAAATTGGAGAATATATAGAAGATAGGAAAGCTCAGCTGAAAAGGTCTCCTCACTAGCTTTTATACGCATAGGGGCTTTTCTTCTATTGGAGGTTCCAGCGAAACTACGTACGTTGTTGGCGTTTAGCTTGTTCGACGGACAGTAATTGTTAAAGGGTATTCTTTTGGAAAATGTTTTGGGAGGTCCCCCGTAATCGACTGCCAAACATTTGATCCTCATGAATGAATGAACTAATAATAGTCGTTAAAAATAGAGAGAGAGCAGGGCACTACATTTTATTTTATACTTTAGACTCTAATCATGTCCTCTAGTGGAATACTCTAATCTGAAGATGTGTGTTTGTAAATAATAAGAATCTTTCATACAAATGGAAGACTGGAGCAGACTCTAAAACTATAATATCCGGAATTTATTCTGCATTGCGAAATTGGTGCAAGCCCAAGACCCTGGAGTCTTGTCGTTGGTCAGATGTAGCTGGTTCATGCATCCTGCCCAATTAGTTTAAATAAGGAGAATTTGAGTGCCAGCTTTTATCCGTCAGCACTAGTTGCTCCTTTCCCCTAAATCAGAATGATGATTTCAGTATTACAGGATCACTTAGTCCAGTCATGTTTCGTGACTGGCTGTTGTAAAAAACTTACAGTTGATATTTTACTGATTATAGTTGGTAAATAAATAGCTATTGAAGAGGATGCGCTCGTTAAGGCTATATATATATATATATATATATTTTGTCAAATCAAACAAGACAAGCAGTTAATGTCTGAAGTCAACAATGTCGCGTTTGGATCTTCCATTATCCCAACCGAAGTGTGTCAGTGGAACTTTGTAACTGGAGCTTCTAACAGTTTCTGTTTAGGTTTTTACAGACTCGAAAAAGGATAAAAAAAAAGAAAAGAAATAGGCATGATTGATAAGTAAGTTAAATTGTCAATCTTCAATCTGATAACTTAAACTTCCATTTGTTTTGTACTAAATATCTTTGGAATCCTTTCCTTTTCGTTCAAACAATATGACTCTCTCTCTGGCGAATAGTAAATGAATAGCATCCCTTTTAATTTGTTTTTGACCACCTTTGATTCTTAAAATCAATCCATATGTTTAAGACCTTAATCTGATACCTTCAACAATTGCATGGCCATGATTGAGTGTACAATACAATTAGAAGAAAACAAATTCACAATAGTTTTACTGAACTGTGATAATGTAATATAGAACATAAAAGAACAAGTGATAAGCAATATGCACGTTGACGTCCTTCTTTATCATCTCATGCAAAAGATCTGTGAAGGTTTTTTTTCCCTTAAATTTCAATTATTTGAAGATTTCCATTTATAAGTTTTCCCTACTTGTTCTACGTAAATATGAATTTAAGATAGGCCAACTTATTTCTATTGAGAAAAGAGGGCGAGAAAAGAACAATGCCAAGTAATTAATTAACACAACTTACTAAGGTTTACTACTATTACTTTTTATTCTGAAACTGAAGCTTTATATAGGCTATTACAATGAACTTTGAATCCTAATAAATTATCTTAACAGATAAAATTATTTTTTAATAAATAACAAATCTTATCTTTACTACTCCACTATTAGATAATCCTCTAATTTAAAATTATATACATGGAGCTAGTAATTCTCTCTAAATAAATTTTGAAGCACTTCTTTTCAAATATGATGCACTTCTCATCACCATCATCAACTTTCAATTGTTCTAGAACTTCTCTCCATGTTGCATATCTCACCAATGACTCTAAAATAGAGCTTCTTCTTTTGTCCTTGTGTCATATTTATCTACGCTTCATTTTCAAGTTTCCAAATTCCTTGTATGTGCCCAAATCTGTTGCACTTGAAACATTAATTGTGGCTTACTCTTGTGCCAACAATCTTTCTCTTCGTGACCAAGCCTTTTGCAATTGCTATATTGGATAACTTTGCCTTTTCCCTTTTAAGATTAAGTCTTGGCTAAATAAGCTCTATCAACTCAAGCATCAAACAATTTTTTGTCTTCCATTTCTCATTGTCAATGGACAACACTATCAATCATAGGCCATCAAAATGAAATCCTAGTTGAAGGCATTGAGTTTGTGGGAGGTTGTTGAGAGTGATTTTAATCATACCTCACTTCTAGAAAATCCCACACTAACTCAAATCAAAAAACATGATGAAGTAGCAAGGAAACCAAAAGTGCTTTCTTGTATACATTTGGTCATGTTAGAGGAAATTTTTACAAGTATAATGGCTTGTGAATCACCTAAAGAAACATGTGAAACACTCAAGGAAGAGTTTGAAGGCAACAAGAAAACAAAATGATGCAATTCTAAATCTCGAAAGAGAAGTTGAGACTGTTAAGGATGAAGAAATCCAAAAATGCCAAAGAATATGCAAGTAAGCTCAAGTCTATCGTCAATCAAATCAAATTGCTTGGTGAACAATTTCCAAGTTAAAGATTGGTGGACAAGCTTCTCGTAACCCTTTCCGAAAGGTATGAAACCAAAATCTCATCACTTGAAGATTCTAAAGATCTATCCAAAATAACCTTTGCAGAGTTATTAAATGCTCTTCAAGTCGTGGACCAAAGAAGAATGATGAGAGAGGAGGAAATGAAGATAAAGTTGATAGAGCTTATTTATCCAAGACTTCATCTTTAAAGGGATAAGGCAAAACTGTTCAATGTAGCAATTGCAACATGTTGGCATAAAGGCAAGTTACAATGTTTTAAGTGTAACAGATTTGGGCACATACAAGGAATTGCAAACTTGAAGATGAAGTGCAAATAAATATTACACAAGAGACAAAAGAAGAAGCTCTATTTTAGAGTCGTTAGTGAGATATGCACCATAGAAAGAAGTGCTCCATCAATTGAGGGTTGATGATGGTGATGAGAAGTGCATTCCATTTGAAAAGAAGTATTTCACAATTATTTGGAGATAATTATTAGCTCTAGGTATGTAATTTTAAATCAAAGGAGAGTGTTGAATATTGATTTAAAATTTCACAAGCTATTATGCTTGTAAAAATTCCCTCCAACATGACCGAATATATACAAGAAAGCATTTTTGGTTTCGTTGCAACTTCTTTATCATTTTTTTATTTGAGTTAGTGTGAGATTTTCTAGAGGTGGAGTAGGATTAAAATCACTCCTAAGAACCTCCACAAACTCAAGGATTTCAAATAGGGTTTCATTTGATGGACTATGATTGATAGTGTTCTCCATTGAAAATGAAAAATAGAAGAGAAAAATTGTTTAATGCCATGGCTTCCTCTCACTTTTTCCTCTCTCTCTCTCTCTCTCTTGCACATGGCTTTTCCCTTAAGGTTGAGAAAAAAAGACCTAATATTAAGCTCTAATACCACTTTATTGGGGAAAAAGGGGGAGAAAAAAATAATGAACAGTATTGATTTACACAAATTGTTAAGTTTTACCATTGCTACTTTTTATTCTGAAACTGATACCTTTATATAAGCTTTTACAATTAAGTTTAAATTCTTATCTTCTAACAGATAATAAATCTTATCTTTACTACTTCGATAATCTTTATCCTTACACTACAGGAAAATCACTTAATAGTGTCGGAATATTTCCGACGGAAACCATTCCGTCGCTATTTACCGACAAAAATATTATATTCCGTCAGAAAATACAGTGTATTTAGCGACGGAATGTACATCCGTCGGCAATATTGGAGGGAAAAATTTTGTCAAAATCTCCAACGGCATATAACGACTCCAAAACTTACGGCGTCGGACAAAAATGCGGGAACCGTTACCACAATTTAATTGCTTCAGAAGCCTAACGATGGACAAGTTACCATCGGTATATATACCGGCAGAACAGCATATGCTGTCGGTAAGAAATGCGGGAATTACTCCCGCGATTAGGTTGCTTCGCCGCTTTACCGACGATCAATGTACCGTCGGTAAAAAGCTTTTTTTTACCGACGGAAGCCTTATTCCATCGCAATATCTGGTAGCTTAAATACCGACGAATCAAGCATTCCGTCGGTAAATTGTTAACAAACGTCGTTGTTTCGATGAAGACAAGACGATAAGCATTAATCACCGACGGAATCAAGTTTTCGTCGATAACTGTCGGCATCTTGTGTCGACGATTCGTTGAGATAACCCTACAGTACCGATGACATTTGTGTTTCGTCGGTATTTGAGTTTCCACCGTATAAATAGCTGCTCTTTTTACCGATGGAATGTTGTGTGTTTGTCAATAACTGTCGGTAGGGAAACCTAGATTACCGACGAAATTTGTGTTCCGTCGGTATTTGAGTTTTCACTGTATTAAATTGCCGCTCTTTTATCGACGGAATGTTGTTTATCCGTTGGTAACTGTCGGCAGGAAAACCTAGATTACCGACGGAACTTGTGTTCCGTCGGCTCTTTTACCGACGGAATATTGTGTATCCATCAGTAACTATCGGCAGTTGGGTCGTGAGAAAACCTAGATTACCAACGGAACATAAGTTTCATCGGTAATCCAGTGCCTTTAAGTCAGGCGCCGACCCCCCTCCCCCTCACGTGCTTATCAACTTAACCAATAATATTTTTATAAACTACCTAGTCTTTAATAATGATCACAATAAGTTCAAGCCTTGACGA
>JANZXR010000172.1:15602391-15641580 GCA_027575705.1 Erythroxylum echinodendron
GTTGTAATTGAGGTTAAGAGAGGGAAGTTGACCTTAATGGGTGATGAGGAACAAGTTACTTTTAATATATTTAGATCCGTGAAGTTCCCTAAGGATCGAGGTACTTATTTTAGCATTGATGTGTTGAGGAATATTATTATTGAGCAGCTTGCATAGTATTCTACTATTGATCCTTTAGCCAGGGTAATTTTAAGCTCAGATGATGTTAACGATGGTGAAAGTGTCAAATTGGTAAGTTATTTGAGTATTACTCCTAAGTGATCAGCTCAACTAGTAATTAAGCAGCTCGAGCTCAGTAGTGGAGGTGCCAAGTTGAAGCCATCTGTTGTAGAGCCACATATTTTGAAGCTCAAACCATTGCTAGATCATGTTAAGTATGCTTTCCTAGGTAATTCAAACACACTCCAAATGATAGTTTCTTCGTCCTTAATTGAAGATCAAGAAGATAAATTATTACGTGTTTTAAGAATGTATAAGGAGGCTATTAGGTGGCCAATTTTTGATATCAAGGGAATAAGCCCTTCCATCTATATGCATAAAATTTTGCTTGAGGAGAATGTCAAACCCTCTGTTGAGGCTCAAAGAAGACTTGATCCCAATATGAAGGAGGTGGTGAAGAAAGAGGCAATTAAGTTGCTAGATTTTGGTATTATTTTCCTATCTCTGACAACAGCTAGGTAAGTCCTGTGCAATATGTTCCTAAGAAGAGTGGGATGACTGTGGTTGTTAATGATCAAAATGAATTAATTCCCACTCGTATTGTCAATGCATGGCGAGTCTACATAGATTAAAGAAAGTTGAATAAGGTGACTCATAAGGATCACTTTCCTCTTCTGTTCATTGATCAACTTCTGTACAAGTTATCTAGTTTTCTATTTTATTGTTTCTTAGATGGTTCTTCTGGATATATTGCTTATGCACCTAAAGATTAAGAAAATATTCCTTTTACTTGTCCTTATACTATTTTTTTCCTTTCAAGAGAATACCATTTGGTTTGTATAATGCACCTGTGACTTTTCACAGGTGTATGATGTCTATTTCATGGATGGCTTTTCTGTCTTTAGGGATTCTTTTCATAAATTCCTAAATAATCTTAAATTTCTACTTAACAGATGTATGTATTGAAACCAATCTTATCTTAAATTAGGAGAAATGTCACTTTATGGTTCAAGAGGGGATTGTGTTGAGCCACAAAATTTCTGCTCGAGTTAATGAGGTTGATAAGGCTAAGATTGGTATTATTGAGAAATTAAATCCACCCACTTCAATTAAAAGTGTTAGGATTTTAATGGGACCTGCTGGGTTTTATAGGAGTTTTATTAAAGACTTTTCCAAAATCTTCAAACCCCTTTGCAATTTATTGGAAAAAGATGTGGATTTTATTTTTGATGATTATTACCTTTAAGCTTTCAATAATTTGAAGGAAAAGTTGATTTCTGCTCCCATAATCATGCCACCGTCTTGGATAAACCTTTTGAGCTCATAAATACCAGCGACTATGTCATAGGTGCAGTTCTTAGGCAGAGAAAGGATAAAGTGATGCATATGATTTATTATGCCAGTCAGACTTTGAATGATGCTCGGGTGAACTAAAAAACTAATGAGAAGGAGTTGTTAGTAATTGTTTTTTCATTTGACAAGTTTCAATCCTACCTCTTAAGCACTAAGATGATTGTTTATATTGATCATGTAGCCATTAACTATTTATTGAGCAAGAAGGAAGCAAATTCAAGATTGATTCGTTCGGTTTTATTATTGCAAGAGTTCAACTTGGAGATTCGAGATAGAAAGGGTGCTAAAAATCAAGTTGTTGATCATCTTTCTCGTTTGGAAAATCTATAGCGTGAGGTAAGTGTTATCAATGACACTTTTCCCGATGAGCATTTATTATTTGTGAACTAAGTTGTGTGGTTGTGGTTTGCTGATATTGTCAATTTTCTTGTCTCTGATTTATTGCCTGTTGGATTGAATTCACACAAAAAGAAAAAATTCCTGCATGTTGTTAAGTTTTATTTTTATGAGGAACCATTTCTATTCAAAAGATTTGTTGATCAAATAATCCGTAGGTGTATTCTTAAATTTGAGATGTATGACATAATGTCAAGTTGTCATGAGTCTCCTTTTAAGGCACATTTTGTAGGTCAACCAATTGCAACTAATGTTTTATAATCTGGTTTCCTTTGGACCACATTATTCAAAGATGCTAAGGAGTTTGTAGCTAGATGTGATCATTGCCAAAGGATGGGAAATATTTCTTGGCAAAATGAGCTGGCCCGACAAAGTATAAAGGAGGTTGAACTTTTTGATGTATGGGGGATAGATTTTACGGGTTCATTTGCCTCTTCTTTTGGTAATTCTTATATTCTCCTAGCAGTTGACCATGTTTCGAATTAGGTGGAGGCTGCAGCATTGCCATCTAGTGATGCTAAGGTTGTGGTAAGATTTTTGAAGAAAAATATTTTCACCTACTTTGGAACCCCTCAAGTCATGATTAGTGATGAGGGTTCACATTTCTACAATAAGGTTTTTTCTACTCTTTTGGCCAAGTATGGTGTTAAGCATAAGGTGGCCATTATATATCTTCCTCACACTAATGGACAAGGTAAAGTGTCAAATAAAGAGGTAAAGAGGATTCTGAAAAAGTGATAAATTCGAATAGGAAAGATTAGGTTAGCAAGCTTGATGATGGACTATGGGCATATAAAATAACATTCAAGACTCCTCTTAGTATGTCTCCTTTTTAATTGGTGTATGGAAAAGCTTGTCATCTGCCAGTAGAACTTGAACACAAAGCTTATTAGGCAATTAGGGAGTTGAATCTGGATATGGATAAGGCATGGGACCTGAGATTGCTATAATTAAATGAATTAGATGAGTTATGGCTTGATGCATATAAGAGTTCTAAGCTTTACCAGGAGAAAACTAAGGTTTAGCATAATAAGCATATTGTGAAGAAGAATTTGGAGTTAGGCTAATTGGTTTTATTGTTCAATTCTCAATTGAAGCTCTTTCCTAGTAAGCTTAAGTCTCGATGGTCTGGTCCTTATCAAATCACAAAGTTGTTGTCCTGTGGAGCTATTGAACTGCGCAATCTAGAAGTTGACAACACTTTCTTGGTTAATGGTCAAAGGTTCAAGCCTTATTTGGGGAGCCATGATGGAAGGCTTCTTCAAGACAAGCACAAAGTGGCTCTTCACAATTTAAGCAATTCAGAAGCAAAAACTCAATCGAGCCAGTGACATTAAACCAAGGTTCTCCCTAAGAGGTCACCTAAGTTTTTTATCCTTTTTTGTTTTTAATTTTTTGTTGTGTGATTTTTCTATAGTATACTTGTAATTAGCATCATGTGTGATTTTCAAAGTACAATAATCATGTTTGGACATTTTTGCAGGTAACTTAAGAGTTGTGGAGCATACATGGTACAAAAAAAAAAGGTAATGCAAATTCTTGGGAGGTAAGTACGTAAAAAATTTTCGGGCCAAAACCATTTGTCATCACGCGATAGCGTGACAATAAGTCACACTTCAATGTGACTTATCGGTGATTAGGGGTGCAGCGTCATACTGCAGCGTGACGGGGAAAGCAGCAGAGAATTACTTTTCAACACAAAAGTCTAGGCTTTTTCCTATTAGTTAAAAAAAATCCTTTATACAGTCCCACCCCCACCCCTACCTTCTTCTTCTTCTCCCTTCCTCCACCCTAAGTTCGCACCATTCTTGCTCATAATCTCCCTTGCCACCAATTTCACTCTATTGTTGCTGACTCTAAACCCTTCACAACACTCCCACGACATTCTCCATTATTTATTGCATTCAACAAAATTAAATTTTTGGGACTGGGGAGTCTTGCAGATAACCCCGTGAAGGATTAAAGATGTCCCCTCCACTACACAACCTGTCGAGTGTCAATATGGATAAGGCAAATGGTCGAACACCTTCAGCTCACGTCTGCTCCAATACAAGAGGTAACTCTGCTGCAACAAAATTCTTAAATTCCTCTTCTAATCTTAACTTTTGTAAACTACTGAATGTATAATGTAAAAGAATTGCAAATCTGATTCTTCACACAAATTTGTGTATGTATGTATGGTGTATTTAGAAATGATGTATTTGCTCCTTGGACCCGAAATGAACTTAAAAAACTCTCTGTTTTGTGTATGTGTTGCCTTAGCTAGCTACTCACACTTCTGAAATCAAAACAAAATGATAATGTAAGAACAAAATTGCATACTGAACATAATGAACACAAGAAATCTGAAAATGGTATTGAGTCTTTTGTATTGATAGTGGTTTTTAATTTTCTCTCTCTCTTTTTTTCTTCTTCTTTGAAAATGAGGAGGATCATGAGCTTTATATTAGCTCTACAACTTTCTGCTACAACTAAAAAAACTGGAGAACAAAACCATAACCTGATGAGTAATGAATAAATAGTACTGACTTTTCCAGATTTGGCAAAATACAAAAGTAAACAATTTTGTCTTTAGTATAACTGAAATTGACATTGCTACATTGCTAACTATAACTATGAAATTTTTCTTCTGCTGGGAACATTTTCTGATGATGACAGAAAATGATGAAACTGTTGTATGATGTTCTGGCCATTTCTTCTTTATCTCTAATCATATTCTTACAACTTGATTAAATAGCGATCTTTAACTCTAATTACACTCTAATCAATTTGTCCTTTTTCTTCTGGTTAGTTACTTGGTTCTTTTCCTTCTGGCTACTTTTCTCTCCAAGTAACTAACTCGAATTCTCAACTTCTTCTGTGCATCCGATGAGCTTACATCTGCATCTTTCCTTTTCCATTCTCCTCTCTGCCTTGTGCTTCATTAATCTGATCTTTGACTTCATTTGTTTGATCCATGTAGCCTTGAATTATACTTAAGATCATCAATTCCAATCTCCATTTGCACTTGAACCAATTCGGCTTTCCCTTCAGCTTCTTCTTCCTTACTTTCACTGACATTGCAAGCTCCTCCACCAATTTCAATACTTCAGGTTGCACAAGACAAGTTAATTCAACATTCCTTTGACAAATAAAAATACCATCAACTCGTTGTGATACTTCTAAACCAAGAAAACATCGCATTCGTGCAAGACTAGTCATATCAAATTCTTTAATCATAGAATCTTTGAAGGAGCTAAACAAAGTCTCATCATTTCCAGTAAAATGAGATCATCTATATAAAGGCAAACCAGCAAGAAAGTACCTTGAGAAGAATTTTTAAGGAACAAAGTATGTTCATAAGGACATTTCTCAAACCCCTCCTTCATAAAGTAAGTCGCAATGCGATATACCATGCCCGTAGAGCTTGTTTCAAACCGTACAAAGCTTTTCGTAAGCGATATACCTTATTTTCAGCCCCCTTTACCATATAATCAGGAGGTTGTTCAATGTATACCTCCTCATTTAACTCACCATGAAGAAATGCAAATTTAACATTGAATTGAAATACATACCAACCATTTTGAGCTACTAAAGCAAACACCAACCTTATAGTATCGATATGAGCAACAGGTGCAAAGACCTATGTGTAATCCACCCCATGTTGTTGTATGTATCCTTTGGTGACAAGGTGAGCTTTGTATTTGTCGACTTCTCCATGTGCATTTAGCTTAGTCTTGTATAACCCCAACTGTTTTTACACCAATAGGAAGATCTTGATCATCATTAGAGATGCCATTCCCATTATCATAATCACGCATCCAGATTGGTGGGTGTCGAAAGCACTTTTCAGTATGCCTAGAAATAGGATAAGTAGTTGTGTGTTCTTCCAGGGTCTCATGCTCCAGATTTTCTTCATGAAAGTCACCATCTGCATTGTTGTTTACAGCTTCATTATGATTATTATGGTGATTTTCTTCATCTATATCACTCCAATTAAGAGGTGTTTGAAGTGTTGCAACATGACTATCATCCCATGGCCAACTTTCCTCTTCATTAAAGATAACATCACAACTTATTATCACTTTTTGAGCAAGTGGATCATGCAAGCGATAAGCTTTGGACTCCTCACTAATTCCCAGCATAACACATTTTATGCTTTTGCTATCCGAATTTGTACGCTCACTATCTGGAACATGAGCATAGTAAACATATCCGAACGCTTGAAAATGTGCAACAGATGGTTTAGTACCACTCTATGCCTTCTCTGGAGTTTTATTTCGAACCACAAGAGTAGGACTTTTGTTGAGAATGTGTACTGCCCAATTGACAACTTCAGGCCAAAACATTTTGGGAACTTGTCTACTTGTGAGCATACTTTGAACCATGTTCATGATCGTTCGATTTTTCCTTTCTGCCACTCCGCTTTGTTGAGGAGTATATTGCAGTGAGTTGACGATGTATCCCATTGGTTGAACAAAACTCAATAAACTCATTTGATGTGAACTCTCCACCTCTATCAGTTCGCAAGCATCGAATACTTGTCCCTGTTTCTTTTTCAACCTTTTTTTGAATAGTTGAAACATTTTAAAATCATCTGACTTTTCTACTAAAAAAAACACCCATAGTTTTCAGCTGAAATCATCAATAAAGGTTAAAAGATACCTCTTGTCATTGTTGGAGATAGGAGAAATTGGCCTATATATGTCTAAATGAAGAAGTTGAAGTTGTTGTGATGCTCTCCACATACTTTCTTGTGTAAATGAACTTCTGTGTTGTTTTCCCATAACACATTCTTCACATAACAGATTTGAATATAGCAGTTGTGGCAACTCATGAACCATTTGTTTTTGTGGCCTTCAAAACTTAAATGCCCATACCGATAATGCCATAGGTAATCCAGATTTTGTGTAGGAATGAGAAAACAATGTTGACCTTAAAGTTGAATATTTGCAAGAATGATAAACATCCTGTTGAGGGACATGGCTATTTCGATAATAAGACCTCTTTCGGGGTGGTACACCTTACGTTTATTATCTCGAAATAAAATTGTTAAACCTTTCTCCTGTAGTTGGCCAATACTTAAAGAGGTTATTTTTTAAGTCAGGAATATAACATACCTCTGTAATAGTTTGTGAAACATGAATGACTTGGGGTTGAATGCAGCCTTTTCCTGTTACACTGATGCTGGAGTTGTCGCCTAGCTTCACAAACTTGCAAAAGCTCTTATCCAGCTCTAAAAATAAATCCTTATGTCCCCATATATGGTTGCTACATCCTGAGTCTAAGAATCATGTTGTTGAATCATATGCTTTCTCGGTGTGAGCCATGAGAAGCAACTCCTCTGTTCTGTCATTTTTAAAATTATCAGGTTCATACAAATAATTTATTGAGTCATTGCTCTGTTCAATCATCTCCGTATCATCAACATATGCCATTAATAGCAATGGTTCAGAGGTTTTAGTGTAGTGGGCTTATGTCTCCTTTCCTTTTCCCTTCTTTGGACATTCATACTGAAAATGGCCAAGGTCGCGACAACAAAAGCATTCAACAAGAGATTTGTCAAAACCTTGTCTCCCATGTCCTCGTCGCTTATCACGAGAAGCTCGTCCACCATGGCTTGACTTCACAAAATTGTTGTCATGAGTGATTTTTAATGTTTGCTCTTCCACAGCATGTCCTTGCATGTGTTGTTCATGAACCAATAAACTACTTTGCAATTCATCAATGGTGTCCAAGTCTTTGGACTCCTCAATGGAGCAAGCCACATAATCAAACTTTGAAATCATAGAGCGTAAGATCTTTTCAATAATAGTAACATCAGGTATTTTTCACCATGAAAACGCATTTTATTAGCAATAGTGAGAGTACGAGTAAAGTAATCAGAAATTGTCTCACCTTTCTTCATGTGAAGATCTCAAAATGCTGACAAAAGGCCTGCAGTTGTGCACGTTTGACCCTCATGTTTACCTGAAATTTTCTCTTCATTAAATCCCAGGTTCCTTTCATTGTCTCTTTGTCTAAAATAGTCTTAAGGATGGAACGATCGATGGCCTAAAAAAGATAATTTTTTGCTCGCAAATCTTTCAATCTTCGATCTGCCACCTCCTTCTTTTGTTCATCCGAGAGATCAGCTTTGTTTGCTACGGTAGAAATTCTAGTCTCAACTACTTGCCAGTATTCTTTGGAGCAGAGAAAATTCTCCATCAGCATGCGACAATGATCGTAGTGGCCATCAAATCCTGGTATTGCTGGTTGAACAAAACTGCCTTCAATTGTCATTTTAGCTGCTGCAAAAAAAAATAAAACAAAACTTTGCATAGGTTCGACGCAACTCTGATACCAAATATTGAAGCTGCTGTTGTAAGAATATGCTAATGGGATAAAAGCTTGTTATTTCATTATGTAAAGTGGCTGTATATATAGCCTTACAAACACTAACAGATAAGCAGATATGATAAACACAAATCAAAACTGAAGATAAAAAATCCATGACCTTATTTTTAAAAACCGAAAGCTAAAATACTAAGTCAAACACCTAAATTTTTGTTAACATTCGGAATGGTTATAATTGACGAAGAATGTGTAGTGAGTACATAGTATTAAACAACAGGGGTTAGAAAAGGTTAAAAGCAGCGAGGAAACTGGAAAGGAGCGGGAGCTAATGGTGTGAATGTTATTTTCAATCGAAGGCCAGAAGATAGGTGTAATGTCCCTAATTACAATTTACAGCCCAATTTATTAGAAAGGCCATGCAGGCTCATGAGACGGTTGGAATGTGGGTGAGGTAGGCTTGCTCAGGTTTTGAACCAAAGCCCATCTCTTCACATGGGCGTAGGCCATGCGTCTTGAGGTACCCTAACTAGTAGTGACAATTTATGGTGTTGTGTGAGTGGTTCAGCACTCTCATCCTTTAATCAGAAGTCTCGAGTTTGAGTCATAAAAATGAAGAGACCTGTCTAGCCAGCACTTTACTTCTTACAAGCTGACCTAGTGCGAGTAGAGATTAGTTTAGATATGGATGACTTAAAGGCGCCTTTCCATAGTTAAGACCCTCCTAAGACACCTCGTGAGCTAACAAAAAAAATGGTTAAAATAATCCCACATAAAGTTGGAAGTGTTTCATATTTCTTATGAAGTAATCCAACGTAAATTTGAAATGTTTCATTAACATTTACAAGTTCCTCCCGCCTACCAGTAATTAGTAGATAAGGAGGTGGTCCTAATTCTATCACCAAGCTTCATGTTTTCTATATAAAGAGGAGCTTTAATAGGATTTTCCATTTTTAGGGTGACAATGTGGCAGTAAATAAGTAACCGCTGTAGCTATTAATCCAATAACAAGCGCACCACATTAAAGACACTTAGCCCTTTAGCAGTTTGTATCAAAAGTCAAAACCCCTTAAATTAGTCAATCGCAGGCACACAGTCAAACTGTAGACTAGGTCATTAGGTCTGAGATTATTAGATAAAGTCAACTGACTTAATCTCCTGAAAGTCACTAATTATCCAACATCTTTTTTATTTTTTTTCCTTAATTAAATATTTTCTGCTATTATATTGGCCCAAAACATATTTTTTCAATTGTCATGAGTTTTAACTTTCAATTAATTGTGATTTGACGGATGGTTCCGTTTAACAATAAATCCAATTGAATCATGTGTGAGATAGAATCCTTTTCTATAAATATTAACTAGGTGGGTTTTAATGAAGCAATATTTAATTAAGGGTTTGTTTTATTTTTTATTTTTAAATTTAGTTAAAAATTTTGTTTGTTTTAGATTTTGGTTTCTATTTTGGCTTTTTCTAATTTTCAAATTTTATCAAAACTACAAAAGTTAGTTTTTGTTTTCTAATTATGTTTTTTAGAATCAGATTTATTTCAACTAAATATCTACTATTTAGTTATTTAATATATTAATTATTGATAAAAATTATAAATAATTTAATTTAATTTAATATTATATATTTAATTAAATTAAATTAATTATTAATAAAAATGCAAATAATTTAATTTTATTTAATAATTTATTTAAAATTTTTAATTGCATAAAATAAAATTAATTTAATAATTATTAAAAAATAACTAAATTTAAAATACCTTCGAAACATATAAATTTCAAATAAATTTTGATTTAATACTAAAATATATGTAAAATAAATAGTAATTTTTAAATTATTTATTTTAATAAAAAATTTATTAATAATATATTAATAAATATTATATAATAAATTGAAATAATTTTAATTTTAATTTTAATTAATTAAAATAATTTATCTATTAATAATAATTTATCTTTAATTTTTATCTAATATGTAACTATTATCAATAATAGAAATATAGCTATATTGTTATTAGAAATTAAACATGTTTTTTATTTTTAATTGAAAGAAAAATAAAAACTATAAACTATAATATAAAAAAATATAAGTGAAGCAAAATGAACTGACAAGTTTTCTTGCAACATTTTGCAAACACTACTTGGCAAAAATGGATTCAAGTGAGATATATTGTTAGAAACCAACCATGATCAAATCATAAGCGTAGCAGAAAAATAAAAGTTTTACATTTTCCGATCATATCACATTAATTAAATAATTTGAATAATAAAACTTGAATAATGAAATATAAAGTCGTACCTGATTCAATTTTCTATTGAATTCCTTTGAAAGATTTTCAAAATGTCAGTTACGAGTTATTCACGCATCTAGTCTGACACAATATCCACAAAGCAATTTCTCAACTTTGGAGAATAATTAAGCAGGAGTGCTAACTTTGTTATGCTTATTCCTATTTATAGAAAAA
Source organism: Erythroxylum echinodendron (assembly GCA_027575705.1). Taxonomy (NCBI): domain Eukaryota; kingdom Viridiplantae; phylum Streptophyta; class Magnoliopsida; order Malpighiales; family Erythroxylaceae; genus Erythroxylum; species Erythroxylum echinodendron. Next base: position 15,613,085 of record JANZXR010000172.1, read on the forward strand.
GCATTGAGGTTTTTTAATTTCTATTAAAATTAAATACTTAAATTATAATTATAATTAAAATCAAACTCTAATTATAATTAATTTGATTTTAATAAATCTAAAGTTTCTCAAACTTTATAATTAAGTTCAACTTAATTAAAATTGAATCTGCTCTTTTATATGTGACTCATTAAGTTTCTAATATATTGGCAATTATTATAAATTATAATTATAATTATAATTATAATCAAATAAACTAAAACTTTTTTAATTTATTTTAATTCTCCAATTAAATAATTTATAATCACAGATCATGATTGACGTCTAGCAATATGTTATGACCACCCAAATATCAAAAATGTCAAAGGGATTTGACTAGACGTCAATATGTTATGACTACCCAAATATAAAAAATGTCAAAGGGATTTGACTAACCTGTTCGTGCATCGTTATATTCATGTCTGTTCTTGCCAATTAATAATTGATATTTAAATATGTCTTTTTAAATATCAATTATAAATGATTTACTAATTAGTAGCAACGAACATGATTGAATACAAAAGAGTAGACACTATATCCATACTTTTCAAATGTCAATTCACTTTGGTCAGATAATTCCATAAATTATTACTAATCAAGAATCGTAAAACATTATCTCTAATTACTTTAAAATAACGAATCCTTTATTGACTTGCTTAACTATCTTTGTATGGTTCATACTATATCCAAATACTACCGACTGAATTGTCTTAAGATAGTTCATAAGTAGCATCAAAACACAATAATTTCCACACAAGATAGCTTGGTAATCTCAAGTCTAATGATCAATTGTATAACTTTTTTTTTGATAAATCAATAAAATTTTATAAATAATAAGAACTTATGTACAACTAGAGATTGCCCAAGCTACAATCTCTTATTCAGACGAGAAGCCTAACTCACAAGAAAGCATAAGGAGCCTTAAAAAAGTTCCTTATCATCATGCATACCACTATATCAAGCCTTGCCATGACTACACTACGATGGTCATATTAGGACCATCTTGCCAATAACACACTTTCATGCAGCAGACTCATTTATCATATCAACCAATCCACTCTCCCTACTAATCCTTAACTTGAGAACAGTGCATCGTACTTTGATTCTTCACCTTTCCAGAGCAGTGCGGTATCTTTTTAGTGTTGGATTCTGAGGTGATGAGATAGGAGAAAGATCAACTCTAAACCACCTTTCATTGAAGCCCGATCTGGACTTCCTTCTTTTCCAAGCAACATCTGTGGGTTAGAGGCTCTTTGATTGTTATTGTACAACTATTATTATGAGGAAATCCACATATACACAAGTAATATGCCATTTAAGATTAGACTTGGCAATTAGACTTGGGCCTGATGAGCATAGACAAAATGACGTCATTTTAGAAAAAAATTTTAAAATAATATAGGAAGTACAAGTAGAAAATTTGTAGAAGAATACATAAATGTAAATTGAAATATAAGTTAGTATAATTCTAAAAACTTTTTTAATGGAATGCTTAAAAAAAAATTTTTACCAAAATATTTCTCGTGATTCGCATACTGTTTGTCCATCTTATATATTTATTATGTCCCACAATCAATAGAAAGGACTTAAGCACTAAGACTGGGACTAGGGATAAGCAGTTAGTTTTCTCCTTTTTTTTATATAGAAGGGTGGTCTAACGACCAAGTGGATTTACAGAAATGCCCTAAGAGGGCACCAAAAGCCCTAAGTGCGAGAATTAGGTAGATCTTAGAAATTAATCAAAAAAGGGTTTGTGGCCTCCCTGAAGGGTGCGGGTGTGTGCTTCTTGTTCTCTGGAAATGGGTGCAGACGTAGACCGCGGAAAGGTAGAGAGGACTGGGTGGTTGCGGGAAACGGTGCTGCTAGCTAGGAGCGTGCCAGAATGGAGAGGAAGTAAGGACGGAGGTGGAGAGTCCAGAAGGAGAAGGCCAAATGACTATTAGAGTAGGCAGATTTGGCCAAGTGATCTGCGACCATGTTGCAAGATCGTGGAATATGGCAGAAGTCCCGTACCCTATCGGTTTCCACAAGAGCTTTGATTCTATATACCGGCGGTTCTGTTACTAGGTCGACTGCATCTTGAAGGGTGATTAGCTCCTGTGCTCCTTTTGAATAAGTTTCAACCATTATATTGTTGAAGCCTTTGGATGCAGCGATTTGAAGACCAGTTAGGATTGCCCACAATTCAGCTAACAAAGGCGTGGTTTTTCCTATTTTCTTGGTGAAACCATGAATCCATGTGCCTAAGTGATTCCTGAAGACTCTTCTAATTGTAGCGTCACCTATGTTGGTGTTTACTGCCCCATCTCAATTCAATTTCAACAGGTGTTGGGTAGGAGATGACCAAGCTAGCGGTTGGTGAGGTCGTGGGTGTGAATGGGGTTGCGGGGCAGTATGTGAATGGTGACTTGAAAAGCATTTATGTGTTTCTTTGGAGAGAGCTCTGACTCGAGAAAATATGGAGTGTAGATTACTGGTGGCTTCTCCGTGGAGTTCTTCATTCCTCGTGCTCCAGAAGGTCCAGCACGTAATGGAAAACCAAATTCGCCAAGCGATATTGTCCTACAAGGAAGTGGAAGTTAAATTGGTGAATAGCCAATCTGATATGGTTGGTAAGGACCAGAATGTGGTATTTAAAGTTGGGGCAATGAGTTGCCATACTCCCCTGGATCTATAACAGTTGCACAATATGTGAAATGTTGACTCTGGCTGGCCACATAAATGGCAAGTTGAAACCTTTGAGATTCCTTTTTGTGCTTTGACTTCATTGGTCCATAGGAGTTGTCGTGCCACTTTCCATAGGAACAATTTCACTTTTTTTCCTGGATGTGCAAGGACCAAATGAGTTTCCAGTGATCGTCTGTTGGATTCCAATTTGTTTTGAACATGGTGTTGTAGGCCGAGGATGGTGTGAACTTACCGGAAGGAGTCCACTTCCAGAAGGGCTTGTCGGGTCCAGAGTTGGCATGAGGTGGAGGTATTGCAATGAGGTTTTCCAGAACCTGCAGAGGGAGGTAAGTGCTGAGTTTGCCATAGTCCCAGTTACCTTGTGCATCTGTGTAATACTGTACCAATTGGTGCCTTTCATTTTCGGAGGGCTGATGCATAGTGTAGTTTATAAGCGGGAGGTCTGAGAAAGACCATGAGTCAGTCCAGAAGTGGACTAATTGCCCATTGCCAATTGTCCACTTTAGGCCTGCCTTCACAGTGGGCCATAGGTTATAGATGGCCTTCCACAAAGAGGACCCTGTCCTGCGTGGTAAGTCCTCTTTTAAGTGTTCCTGCAACATGTGGTATTTCCCAACAAAAATGGACTTCCAGAACTTGGGAGTGGTAGATAGGAGGTCCCAAGCTAATTTGAGAATAAAGGCTAGGTTTGCATCCCTCATTTTTCTTAATCTGAGGCCTCCTTTGGACTTGGGTTGACAAACCTGATCCCAAGCCAGAGAACTCTTAGTACGTTCATTGTCATTACTACCCTATAGGAATTTCCGAATTATCTTGTCTATTTCATCACATGTTCCTTCGGGTAGTAAGGAGGAATGTATAATGTAGGTAGGGAGGGCTTAAAGAACTGATTTACTAAGATTCAGATGACTAGCCATAGAAATCCTGTGAGCATTCCAACCCTTAGCTCGCGTTCATACCTTAAGCAGGGCAGAATCATAAGTTTTCTTTTGTAACCTACCAAGTAGGATAGGAACTCCCAAGTACGTACCCAAATCAGGTACTAATTTAATGCTTAAGGCATGACTGAGGGTAAGGGCCTTTTGAATGTTAGGCAAGATATACAACACAGACTTATCTTTATTAATGATTTGCCCTAAGAATAAGGAGAAAGTTTGCAGGACTTGGGTAACTATCTGAACATGTCTGTGGTTGGCCTCGGCAAAGATGATTAAATCATTTGCAAAGAGCACATGTGACAGTATCGTGTCATTGGCCCCTAAAACCATAGGTTTCCAGTTGCCATTGGAGATGGAAAGATTGATTGCGGGGGTCAATCTATCCATACAAAGAATAAAGAGGTAAGGAGAAATAGGATCTCCTTGCCTCACTTTGCTGGTTGGGGTGAAGGATTGTCTTGGACTGCCCTCCCATAGAACTTGGATGGTGTAAGTAGAGAGGGAGGACATTATGACATTAGAGAGATATGAAGGAATAGCAGTGTCTTGTAGGGTATCTTGGATGAAAGTTCAGCTCATTCTATCAAAGGCTTTAGCCAAATCGATTTTTATAGCCATCCAACCAATTTCTCCTTACTATTCCGCATAGAATGAATAGCTTCTTGCACGATAACGATGTTTTCCCTAATAGTTCTACCCTTAATAAAACTGGACTGGGTAGGATAAATGAGAAGAGGCGTTACCCTTTCTATCCTATTAGTGATGACTTTGGTAATGATTTTTGCTGCCAAGTTAATCAAACTAATAGGCCGAAAATAGGTGAACTTTTCTGGCTTATTGATTTTTGGGATAAGCGAGCTCTTCTTTTGGTAGCAAAAGCCTCTTTCGCCCTCTTTCATTATAGGCTCGTAGATTTAGATTTAAATTGGATAACATTTAAATGTGTTATAAAGATTTAGATTTAAATTGCATAACATTTAAATGTGTTATAACATTAATTAAATATTACATAAAAAACCACTTTCTATATTTTTCATAATTTTTGAAAACGGTAAGAAACCAAAATTAAAAAACAGAAACTAAAAACTTAAACAAACAAACTTTTTTTATGAAATTTAAAAACAAAAATAAGAAACTTAAAATAAAAATAAAAGCAAACACCATTTATTATTTGGTAGCTAGGATCTAAAATCTAAATGGTCCAAAGATCATTCATGTTCATCCCTGGAGTCCATCTTCTTTAAGCGGAACTCCGTCAGATGTGCCATAGAGTTCTAACAATTAACAAATTTCCCTTATTTAACCCCCACCCATTCAGAGGCACAACAAAACTCCAAGACCAAGATCAAGACCAGGACCAGGACCGAACTTGGCTATATTTCGTCCAATTACAATTTACCAGGAGGGTAGAGGAGGCTTATACCAAGAAGTAAGTCAAGCACCTAAGGCTACGAGCCGTGTCATTGGGCTAGCCGCTTACGCCAAAGTAGCCACATGGTTCAACCTCAACCTTGTAGTAGATTCCTGGTTTTTTGGCTTCTCTTTTTGTCCGTCATTGAAATTATGCGTGCACCTCCCAATCCCATTTTCACATGTTATCTTCTCTTCCAGTTTTTGCTTACCCTACATTCATCGTAAGCGTTGTTACGTATTGTGCCATGTGGGCTGCCACCCCTTAAAACTTGAAAGATATCTCTTAACGTCGCAGAACAATTGACAAAATATATATATATATATATATAAAACATGATCGTTGTCTCAGAGATTTAGGATGTTTCGAAGGTTTTCAGTCTCCGAAACCACTTGGCCTTGCCGTGCTAGGACATTAATCTACGAGTAGAAATTAGAATTTTGTGTTAGAGTGAGTTTGTTTGTGATATTTATTCAAATTCCCACAAGGAAATGAGCCAGATTGGAATGCAACATCAACAAGTGAAAAAACTCAAGTTACTCTCCATCCCCGATAGGTCGTGTGAGATATTTGTGGCTATCGCTAGAATTTCCCTCCTTCTCTGTCTTGTCTCCTCCATTTCTCTCGCTCTATACACCTCCTTCTCGTCCCAACGCCACTGGCTCCTTTTCCCATACCCCGTCCGAAACGGGCTGTCCCCTCCCTCCGTTGACCCCACTAACATCTCCCACATCGTCTTCGGCCTCGGAGGATCCGCGGCCACGTGGCATGACCGTAGCCGTTACAGTGCCCTCTGGTGGCTCCCTAACATAACGCGCGGTTTCGTCTGGTTAGACGAAATGCCCCCATCAGGAGAGGGCCGCAACAACCATTCATCTCCTGAAACGCCATGCCGCATTTCGTCTCCGGAGTGGACGCGGTTCAGATTCTCGAGCTCGCAATCGGCGGTCAGGATCGCGAGGATTATAACTGATACATTTAAACTGAGGTTACCAAACGTGAGATGGTTCGTGATGGGGGATGACGATACTGTGTATTTCCGTCGCAACTTAGTTTCGGTGTTAGGCAAGTATGATCATAATCAGATGTGGTACATTGGAGGAAATTCTGAGAGCGTAGAACAAGATGTGATGCACTCCTATGATATGGCTTTTGGTGGCGGCGGGTTTGCAATCAGCTACCCTCTAGCGGAAAGATTAGTGTCCATATTCGATGGTTGTCTTGACCGTTACTTTTATTTCTACGGCTCTGATCAGCGGATATGGGCGTGTATCACTGAGATCGGCGTCGGGCTTACCAAAGAACCGGGGTTCCACCAGGTACGTTGCGTGTTTGTTTGATTTGTTTTTGTCTTCTATTTTGTTTCATTTGTTATGTTTTTGCCGTTACGTGGTGAATGGTAAGTCAACATTCGAGTCTATAACCTTTGTTTGTTTGTCAAGGTTTGTGTTGAGGCCACGTGTCCTAACTATTTATTGGTTTGGAAAATCGCAACATGCATGCGAGGGGCCACTAGAAACGACAACGTGTCGTAAGATCCCCTCAGGAGCCATTTGGAACATCTGCTTGTCAGATTTATTTTGAATTCGAATGGGTTAATCTATCTGGTTCCATAAAATAGCACACTTCTAACTATTCCTTCTACGGTTCTACTAGTTGGATTCTCTTTTTACTGTCCTTTTATAATATACATACCGAACAATGACAGTAGCTATGCCACCTGTTTCTTTTTTCGTTTTCTTTTCCTGTTGGTTCTACCTGGCAGTAACAAACCGCCGCGGGTTTGAAAAATACTGTAATGCCTTTCGTTGGGAACAGATTGTCTGTACCTGTTTCTCAATTCTTACCGGTCTCAATAATTCTCATCCCCAAATTTTTTTATCTCATTTATTTATTGTAAACTTTGTGGGTAATAGTTCTTGGCATAGAATAGAACTTGAGTAAACGGAACAGATAATTTCACGCTCCTTTCATATGCCCTCGGGGAAAAGGGTGGGCTTGCCTTTTGACAACATTAAAGTAAAAGTTCTTGGTGCTTTATTTAGCTAAAACACCCATTTCCATGCTTTGGTTGACACGTAGTAGTTTCGAAAAGAGTACATAAAATAAGAACTAATGCTTGTTGGGGAGTGACGAAAAGTACTTCTTTTTCAACGTCTCACCATACAGACTTGTCGAGAGACGTGGATACATAATGCAGTTCGGGTCTTGTAATTTCTAAAGAAGCTTACTTCCTCGTGCATTTTAACTGCAGCTGTTAAAGTTTCCCGGTGGAAAGTTGAGCAGCAGTTGTAAAAAATATATGGGATATTATTTTTGTTCTTTCAACTTTTGTTAGGACAGGGACTGACTGATTCTGTGTCCTGAATTTTCAGCTGGACATTAGAGGGAACCCATATGGTCTACTAGCAGCACACCCACCAGCCCCCCTTGTATCACTTCATCACCTTGATCATTTGAGCTCGTTATTTCCTGATCAAGACAAGGTACACTCACTCAGCACTCTAATGACAGCGTACCATTTAGATCCACCCCGAATCCTACAACAAACTTTCTGTCACGACTACAAGCACATATGGTCAATATCAGTATCGTGGGGCTACACGGTTCAGCTCTACCCACTGTTATTGCCAGCTATGGACTTGCAGAAACCATTGCAGACGTTTAAGACTTGGAGGAGCTCCAGTGATGGACCATTCACATTCGACGTCAGACCTATGAGTCCTAACCCCTGTGAACGACCCCTTATCTTCATGTTGAATCGTACTAATGGAGTTGGAGATAGAGGGACCTTGACCGGTTACAAAAGGCTTGCTTATACGCCAGGGAAGGAGTGCAACAGTGCACAGTATAGGCAAGCATTGTTGGTACGTGGAATACTCGTTTCAACAGTTAAGATGGACCCTAACTATTGGACCAAGGTTAGGCTATACATGAAGTTATACATACATATTCTTATATTCATATGGTTTCTTTTAATAAAAAGTAAACACCTTTAATCGAAATTTAAAACCTAGCTAGAATTTCCACGCTTAGAATATTAAATAGATCATTACGAAACTTGAATGTTTTTTGGCATTTATTGAGAGCGTATGAGCTATGCACCTTTTACGGTGGATGTAACTTTTGAGTTTTGAAGCACGAGAATCCTGGAATGGACTCAACTTTTTAAGTGTCTGACAATTGTGCTTTTGACTCTCATGAATGTGCAGGGTCAGGCACAGCGAAGGCAGTGCTGTGAGTTAGTACGGATCCAGAAGAGCATTATGCATATTAGGGTACGAAATTGCAGGCCGTGGGAAACTGTTACTGCTTAGAGGTAGGTTGGCCCGTTTAACGCTGTTCTCCGGTTCATATAAATCTACTATTCAATCCTACGAAGAAGTCACTTAACGAGAGATGTGTTGGGAACAGGCACAATGACTTTTAATGTTTATAGTTGACGGCAAGGTTCGCCACATATTCTTTGGTTTTTCCTTCTATTTATTAGCACTACAGATCTTATTTCCTTCGGTTAAACATTTGCCACGAGGAAAGGGAGCACATTGAATTCTTCCAGTTTCACTTTTAAAGTCTCTTAATAGGCTACTCTATAATTGTGAATGAATATTTGCGAACCAATAGGTAAGGCACGTAAACCAATACATGATTAGGGTAAACAAATGGTGAAAAGAAAGAATTTGAGATGCCTTTTCAGTAATGGCAGTTGAATAGAAGCACCATGCCTCTGGCTACCAGCCAATTTGGCCATAGGTCTACAAATCTCAGATCAGTACCACAAATTCCAGGTACTTAAGCTCAAGATTTTTTTTTTCCGTATGGACCAACAGTGTGGGCGATCAATCCTGTACCTATTTGGTTGCAAGAATGATTGATGATGTTCAGCTTGAATGCGGTGCAACTAGGAGATTAACCATGTAATGGCTGCCCAATCCTTCACATTCCCCCAGTCAAATCTACAAAACATGTGGCAGGAACTGGTCCAAGTTGAGAAGAAAGTTACTTTATCGCAATCAAAGTTGCTTGCGCAGGCAAGATATGTTTGTAAAGCTAGAAACTATGATTGACGCTTTCTGACGAAACCAAACAAAAAAGAGGATAGAAAGAGACCCAGAATGTGATTTTAAAGTAGAAAAGGAGAGGACATTGATTTGCATATTTTCTTTTTGGGCAGCTTGTTTTCAATAGGCGTGGACAACCCTGATAGCGAATAGGTGAAAAAAATTTAATCTTCTGATTCATGATAGATATTTGTTGTATTGGAATGAAAAACGAATATTAATAAAAAAAGCTATCATCATGTGGACTGTATATTTTACAAGAAAAGTATGAGCAAACCTCAGCTACAAAGCAAATTGCAGCGTGTATGCATAAATGCTAAGGAAATAAGGGAAGCACTAGTTGCAGAGCAATGTGTCACGTGTTGCATTTCCAGTTGATGGATTCACCCTGAGAAAAAGTGGTCAATGCCCATTTCATTGTCAACTTAACACTAATCCAAGGACACAAATATCAATATTAAAGAAGAACACATCCATTTACCCATCTGCAACTTTGCATAGGTATTCGCGCTGATCCTCTCTCAAAGGCACGTCAGTGAAATCTGACAAATAAAACGAGACAAAACCAATAGCAATAGCACCGGCTATCTTGTGAAACACAAAAGAATCAGTGGTAAAAAAACTTCATGTCGTTGATAAATTCTCTTTAACATAAAGCCCACAGAAGCTAATATCTGATAATTGGATATTTACTCTCGATTAAAAGTTTTGTTGACAATGACTAAGGCTTTACTCCCAGAACCAGAAGACTATTAAAATCTTGGTGCTGTAGTATTTTTATCAACTTAGAGATGATCCGCGGCCACCGTATTTCCTTCTAAGCACATACATCATATACATGGTAATGCTATTTGGAAGCCCCTGATTAGTTGCACGCAAATGATAAGCATCCAAGGACCGCATTATATTGTTAGAACAACAACGTGCCAATTGGCTCAACGTGGGGCGATCCACAAACACAAATTTCCCTACTCCTAAAAGGTTCATACTGGATACAGATATTTGATCATGACAGCTCCACGAGAAAACATGTTCTAGACACTGAACGCAAAGATCGTAGTAGCTTACACGTACCTGCTCCTGTTATGTTTGATCCCCTAAAAGAAGTGTTGCCAGTCGCAAGTGCACCTTCCAGGTTGGCATTGCTTAAATTTGCCTGCAATGTGCTCGTGGTGTGTAAAGTGGATATATTAGCTAGAGTTAGATCTGGTTTACCACTACAGAAGATACCAACATTAAGAGGAATTAGAGTAATATATGCAGGTTGGCACTAGCTAAGACCATTACAAAGGTGCAAATTAAAGTATGCATCTACGGTACTGCACTATCTGTAAGATCTTGCTTTTCCTTCTGTCTTAGACAAGAACATTGTCTATTTGCGCATAAATCATATATTACAGTCCTGCGATTCGATGTGGCATCTGGATAAGGATGCTATTACCTTTGTCACATTTGCCAAGGAAAAATCTGCACCCCTAAGGTCAGAATATGAAAGATCGGCCCCTGTATCATATCCAAGAAAGCACTCGTTTAGAAGAAGAACAAGTAACATATTGCATATGGGATAAGAAAAATCGCAGTACCAGATTTATCAAAATAGCACACAACAACGGAATTTCACCTTTTATTATAAGGGTAGTATGTAATAACTCCAAGAGCACAATGTCAAATTTTTTTTTTTCGGTTGGCACCTTAATTATATGCCAATGCGAGCTTTGAGAACAACTTGTAATTCAATACAACAATATTGGCTTCCGATGTTAGATGTTTCCTGGTTGACTGTACGCACTAACAATTACCGTAGAGGGAATAACAGATGATAATGTCACTAAATCCCTCACTTCTGTACGAGGTTCCGGGTTCACCGTTGCTTAGCCGGTCACCAATTTAATGAACAAGGCCTAGCTCCTATATCTTTCAAAAACTACTGATGGAATTATTCTAAATTATTTATGTGCAAGTGCAATGGGATTGGAGGAAACACCTGTCAAATCAGCATCAAAGAAACTAGCACCGAGTAACTTCGCACCTTTGAAATTAGCTTTTCTTAGTATAGACTGAAACAGGAACGCAGAAAACCTTATACATTCAAGAACAAAAGACACAACTATTGAACTCAGTGAAAGAAATCCCATCACACAATACCGTCTTAAAATCCTGTTTGATTAAAGTCTTGCCACTAAAATCCTTTCCAGTGAGATCCTGTCCTCTAGTAACTTCAGCACCGTAAGGACCACCACCCTATATCCAACACAGAATACAAAATCAATTAAAAGTTCAAGCAATTACAACCCAAAAGGGAAACAAAAATGTTAAGGACTGTCAAAACCATTAAATGCTTAATCATTACCTTAAAAGCTAGAGCGGGGTCAACAAAGAAAATTGAAGCAGAGAGGACAGCAAGCAAGCTGGTCTTGGCAAAGTCTTCTACTTTATTGTTTAGAAAAACCACCTGTTCAAGGATTAAAATGGAAAGGATAAAACTTGATCCAAGAAATGAAAAAACAGATCAGGAAAACAAACAGGGATTAAAAAACAGAACTTAGTACCAGGGGCGTACAAGAGCGTGAAGGAGAGATAGAAAGAGGATGAGGGATTGAAATAGAAGGCTTTGACGAGGGAACAGGAGGTTTTGGTGGGATTTTGGTACACGAACAGATGTTGATGTTAAGCGCCATTGTTTTTGTAATTTTGTCTTTGGTGAACGCCAAAGAAAAGTGTAGTAAGTGGCAAGTTGAATGTTTTGGATGACGAGTTTAATTTGATTGGATGTTGCGATTCCGTTCATATGTGGATTGCTCGAATGCATTTCTCTGTGTTGCTAGGATCCAAACCGTTGGCCTTTCTTGATTAAGGTCGATGGTGTACAAGAGCTATGCGCCTATGCCTAGTGATCTCTAACCATCCGGAGGCTGTTGAAAGTCTTAATCAAGATTGACTCATTTTGTTTCGACCAAAAACATAAAATTTAGGAAATCTCATTACTTCTACACATTATGTAAAAGGACAGACAAGACACAAAAGAATTACAGAGTTACTCTAGTTCAGCGATGTGAATACTCTTTCGGACCAGTGGGGACTTGTCGGTCGGAAGATGCTATATTAGCTGAAAAATAGAATGGTATTAAGGTTAGTAATACTGGCTATAAGTATTGGTTGAATTAAAATTATTGAAAATTGTTAGAAATTGTTAGAAATATAAATTATTGGAAATAGAAATTTTTAAAATAAAAATTATTTATGTATATTTTGTGATGGTTGAATTGAAATTATTGAAAATTGTTACAAATGGAATTGTCAGAAATAGAAAATTTTATGTATATTTTGTGATATTTGAATGAAAATTGTTCGAACTTGTTATTGTATATTTTGTAAAACTTAAATTGAAATTGATGGAAATTGTTATAAATGAAACTTGTTGGAAATGAAAATTGTTTGAAATGAAATTGTTGGAAATAGAAATTGTTTACATATATTTTGTAATTGTTAAATTGAAATTGTTGAAAATTGCTAAAAATGAAACATGTTTATATATGTTTAGCGAATTGTGATAGTTGAAATTCTTGGAAATTAAGTTTTAACAATTTCTCGTATATTTAAGATATCACAATCAACTTTTAATAATGTTGTAATTGTGAAGCTTTATCTTTTCAGTTCATAGCATTATATGTATTCACTTTTTTCCACTCAACTTACCCAGTTGGGACCATCATAATAATCATATTAATTAAATCATAAGATCTTTATTACAAATAAATGACTGAGCCCTAATAAGATTCTCATGTATATCAATATTCATAACCTTTGTTTATTGTTATAATAAGAGTTCATAAAATCAATATAACATAATGACTTTAATACTTTATACCAAATGAGCAATGTGCTGTCTAATGCTTCTTTTAGAGAGTATTGCATTGAACATTCAAGTTGTTATTATTTTACAACCTATGTACAATGAGAGTGATATATATATCTACTCTCCATAGTCCATACATAAATTCATTATTTCATTCCTAGTTTCTTACACCATATATTCAAATTTATGAATCACATATTTCAACATAATTAAAGTGAAAAACTCTTAAAAGGTACAACATATATGTGATGTGCATAAATAACAATGTGGAGACAATATTATTATTGCATGCTTGCGATTTCTATCATTGAAAAGATGGTAAGAACGAGTTGTTAACTAAAATTTTTCAGAAAAGAAAACAAGTTGTTAAAACTTGATTGTGATATCTTAAATATAGGGGATGTGTTATTGTGTAATTTTGTACATTGAATACTTCAATTGTTAATTTTTGACTTATGGTGAATTATGTTGGATGAAATTGAATTGTGTATAATGTAATTATACAAAATGAGTTAAATTATATAAGATAGACATGTGTATTGTGTAATTATATATGTTGAATACTTGAATTGTTAGTTTTTGACTTATGGTGAATTTGTTGGAAGAAATTGAATTTTATATGATGTAATAATACAAAATGAGTTATCTTATATAAGATGGATATGCATATTATGTAATTATGTATATTGAATACTTGAATTATTGCCTTTTGAATTATTAGTGAATTTTGTTTGATGAAATTGAATTGTGTATGAAATTGAATTTTGCTGAATGAAATTGAGTTTTGTATGATGTAATCATATAAAATGAATTATATTGTACAAGATGGACATGAGTATTGTGTAAGAAAATTATGTGTTCTTTATTTTGATATATATCTTCATTTATTTTTACAAATAAATGGAAAAAAGTTCAAGTACTCCTGATCACACCGCTTTAGGAAGATATAATAATTTAACTTAGGCTCATGCTGCATTGGTTCTCGGTATAAAGAACTATACTATTTACTTGTTTTGTAACAAGCATTTGCAAGGTAGAAGAATAACTGTAATAACTCGTTCCTACATTTAAAGATTAATTACTAGATTGAGTCATATCATGTGAGAATATATGAAGAGCATTCCATTGGCATACATTATATTTGCATACACACACATATGAATCATGATTTAGAAAACATTGCAAGATAATATATGCACTCAATTAACATATTCCGGAGTATGGAACGAAAATGAATGTAATATGAATGTGCATTTCCAATGTTTTGCATTTTTATTTACCAATAACATGAATTGATGGATTATAGTTAGGGAATTGGGAAATTATTGATACAATTTAGTAATTGATGAGGTGATATGTGCATCTAGTCTAAGGAAATTTTTAAAGAGCATGACAAATTGATGCATGGGAATTTAGGTTGATTAGGACTATGAAATGGTGACATATTGCATTGGGAATAAGTGACAAATGACTCAGTTAAATAGATGATGAGTGGCTTGAGTACAGTTGCTACAAGTGGCCCTTTAAATTTGTGAAAAATAGAACTTTAGACTTGTGACATATGGAGCAATAGAATGGTGACATATGTAGCTTTACACTTGGTGACATGTATAGCCTTAAAATTGGTGACATGTGTAGCCTTATAAGTAGTGACATATGGAGGATTAAATGAGTTGCATGTGGAGCCTAAAGTAAGTGACACATGGACTAATAGAATAGTAACATATGGACCAATAAAAGGATAACATATGTAATAATAAAATGGTGACACATGGACCAATGGAATGGTGACACATGAATTAGTTTGAATTTCTTTGAATTTTCTAGAGAAAATTACTAAAAAAGGCAATAGAAGTGAGAGAAGGTCGGCCATAAGGTTAGAAGAGGGAGAAAACGAAAATAAGAAGAGAAGGAGAAGGAGAGAAAAAGGGGGAGAGAAGAGGAGAAGGAAAGAGGTTATCAAGGTAAGTTGAAATTCTGGTTTCAATTTCATCTTTCTCTTTCGATTTATCTTTCATATCCTTAGAGCACGAATTTGAAGAAACTCGAAGAATGAAATTTGTAGATATAGGTCTTAACTTGATCTCTATAAAGTGACTTGAGAAAATAGTGACTAGAGCTCGAGTTTTGTTTGTTTTCCCAATACTGCTTGGGATAGACCCCTATGCAGGAATATGTTAGATGGAGTGTTTCCACTTAATAGGAATATGTATTTTAGCCATATCGTAATTTATAGATATACAAATGGGATGATTTTTAATTTAGATTAAACTAGAGACATATGGCTACAATTTTCACGAAGGAGTCGAATTTGAATTCTATCTCTAGTTTCTAAATTTGGCTTGAAGTTGAGTACTGAGTGTTGTCATTATTTGAGAACAGTCTTTAGTATTTTGGGCATAACTTGCAGAATACTGAACCAATGTGAATAAATTTGATGTCATTAGAAACTTAAGACATGTAGAAACAATTATTTAGAAGAATGTGTTACCTAAATACCTCATTTTCTAGGTCATAATGATCATACAAAACTGACCTGAAAATATGTCCTGAGAAGAACTAAAAAAATTGCAGGAAAAATGGAAGATTCATGTCTGTCATGATCTTGCACTCCCCATGTTTTCTTCTTTTACTTATTATAAGATTTTACATATTCTAGAAATACCTAGACCTAACATAAGATGTTTTCGATGATGCATTTAAACTAGAATGAAGCTTGAATTGAACTTAGTGGATGATGGATAAAGTGATTAAATATGTGATAGACATATGATTGATGATATTAGATAGACTTATGATTGATAATATTAGACTAACTAAGTTCTTTGATCTATGAATCTAAGCGTAAGCTTAACATACACAAATGATGATGTTAATGGTCAAGTGATATGATTAGGGATAAATACCCGGGATAGTCAATTGAGCATGCATTGAATATGATACGTATACATGTGCATGGTTAAATAATGATATGGTTGATCAACTTAGAAATATGTGGATTATGTGTGTTGTATGATATAGAAGCATAAGTTGACTGACAACATCCATACATTGCCGGACTATCAAGGCAATAGCTCACCTGGAATATACTATGAGTTAACCTAGATGTGTCACCATAAGTATATGTTCTTTTCTGTTTGAGTTATATGTGTAGTGACTTGAATTAGATGTATTTCACTTGTTTAATTTTTACATATTAAACTGTTACTAGTGTGATTGTGATGATTTTGGACATTGATTGTCCGAGGAGATCATTATTTGGGACTGTATTGTAGGTGAATTTGACTGAATAAGTGATACTTAACATTCTTGTTGAATGCTGGTCCCAGGTCCAATAATAAATGTGAATGTGAATGAAATGAGTGGTACTCAACTGAATGTTGAATGCCAGACTTTGATCCGATGATTGTGATATATGGCTGTACGTTATGTGAGATGATGCATTTCATGACATTGATGTACATGATCAAATAAAGAAATTGTGACTAGAGTGACTAGCCTGAAATAAGCCCAGTATCTACAAAGGATATAGGTTAGTACCTAAAATAAGCCCGATATCCACAAGGGATATAGCTTAATACCTGAAACAAGCCCGGTATCTATGAGAGATATGGGACAATTAATAGGCACTAGGTCACAAAAAGATAAAAATAAAGGTAGAGTCTCATGTGCATTGCATATACATATCTTTATATGTATTATGTGAATGGTTGTGAAAAGTTATTGAATTGTGTTGACCCAATGTTATGCAACCTTGTATACATGCTGATGACACGAATTATTAGATTACTCTGAAATGATTATATTCATAATGTATTTGTCGAAATATATGTATATATATTGTGAATTGATATACACAATTGGAAGATGTGTTAAATAAGATCTAATTCTGAATAACATGATATACATGTGAATTTGGTTATTGCTTATAATATTTATGTCCTGACATGGGTGAACACATCGATGATGGTTCACTCACTGAGTATGCAATCTTATTAAAATTGCAATGTTGGTTTTCAGGTATTGAGGAGACCTAGTTCTTACGACAAATTAGTTGCGGTCCGTAGTTGTGAATCTTGGGAATTAAGAATGGCTCAAGGGTCTGGTTAGCTGATTATGAGGAGTTTAGTTAGCATGCTTTGGTCCAGCATCCAGTTTCATGCCGTACATATTGTATAGGGATATGAACCTTTACATGTTCTGTGTTGAGTATGTATGAACTGTGAGTGTAATAACACAATAAATTTTTATGTTTATGAATCAAATGCTTTCAACGAAATGACAATATATGTTTATGTTCTATTTGATGCCCGATAAGTGATGCGACTGCTCTAATATGCCCATTCCTGTGGGGTGTGAGTGCTCGGTTGTTCTTCATAATGTCAGGTGTATACCCTATGAGAGCGATATGTTACATTTTTGGTATGAGTATAGTTTGGTATCTCTAGGGACATATATGAGTCGTTTAATATGATATTTAGCAAGAAATTTGTATAATGATCAAAATTGTTGTCTGTTATAGGTCATTTGCAATAGGGGACTGAGTTGTCAAGTTAGCTAACCTTGAGTCAATTGGAGCCAATAAAGAGTCTCTTATGCCTCAGTTTTAGCCAATACCCCCGAGAGTACCTGAAAGGAGAGAAAGGAGGTACGATAAACTTTAGAAAGAGGGAGTTGTAGACTTTTACGAGAGTATAGACTCTGCTGAGGGAGAGAGCTGGTTAGAGAGGATAGAAAGAATATTGGACCAGATAGATTATGAATCGGACGAGAGGTTTGATTATGTCGTCTCATTACTATAAGGTCTAACTTACCAATAGTGGAAGATTGTTCCCGGTAGTTCAGTCCAACCCTGTAGACTGACTTGGGGAGACTTTTTAAAGGTCTTTAAGGAAACTTACATGCCAAAGATCTACTTGGATAGGAAAATGAAGGAGTTCCTTGATCTAAAACAAGGAAACCTCACTGTAGTCGAGTATGAAGTGCATTTTAATTAGTAGTTAGGTTATGCTATAGCTCTGGTCCTGACTGAGGAAGACAAATGTAGACAGTTCAAAGATGGGCTGAATATGGAAATCAGAATGAGACTGATAATCACTAATTTGAGTAGCTTTACTGAGTTGAGAGCCGCTTCGATCAGAATTTAACAGCTATTAAAAGATGAACGAGGTGAGTACAGGCAGGAGTTTAGATTGAAGAGACCTGGTAAATTTCAAGCTAATTTAGGTAGAAAGTTCAACAAATGTCAAAGTGGGCCATAACGATCACAGTTGAGATCGTGGCAGTCAGGATTCAAGCTGAGAGGCAGCTTTACCTCTTTTTGTAGAGGCCAGGCGTCTGAAGACCGACATATAGCAGGTAGCCATCGCAGATGTCTAGCTGTAGGTATTGCAGGAAGAAACATAGTGGTGAATGTTAGACATTGTCAGGAGCTTGTTTCTATTGTGGCTCTCTTGAGCATCGAATCAAAGATTGTCCCACCATTGTAAGAGCACAGTTTCGAATGAGATGGGGGGACCCATATCTGAAGTGATTATTTAACAAAGTAAAGCCAGTGGAGGGGGACAGAGAGGTAGAGGTAGAGGTAGAGGCAGAGGTAGAGGTAGAGGTAGAGGAAAAGTGAGTTCTGTAGAATCTAATGCCAAAACTAAAGTGTGAAGCAACCAATCGCAATCCCAGGCCAGAAGCTATGCCATTACTAGATAGGAGGCACAGAACTCCTCTGATGTGGTTGCAGGTATATTATCAGTTTTTCAATTTGAGGCATTTGAATTGCTAGGGTCCACTTATTCATTTGTTTCCCCCTATTTGGCATCTAAACTACATTGTGAGAGAGGGATGTGGAATATGGTTTACAGGTGAATACTCCTGTAGTTCACACTATTAAGAGTGGGGAAGTGTGTAAAAAGTGTATTATCTGGATTGATCAGGCAGAGTTAGAAGCTGATCTAATAGTACTCCAATTAATAGAGATAAATCTCATCTTAGGTATGGATTGGCTTGCTACACATAGAGTTGTAATGAACTGTTATACCAAAGAGGTGATTATTAAATCTCCTACTCAGGCGAGAGTAATATTTTGGGGTGTTAGTCAAGCAGTGCCGGCTGAACTGATCTCTCTAGTGAGTGCTTTCAAATTGATTCGAGACGGAAGTGAGGCTTACCTAGCCTATGTAACTAATACCCAGAATGAGCAAACAATTCAGGATATTCTTGTTATCAGGGATTTTTTGGATCTATTTCCTATTGAATTACTAGGATTACCCCCTAATAGGGAGACAAAGTTCACTATCGACCTTGTTCCAGGTACTGCTCCTATATCTATTCCTCCATATAGGATGATGCTTATGGAACTTAAGGAACTTAAGACTCAGATATAGGAGTTATTAGACAAGGGATTCATCAGACCCAGTGTATCACCTTGGGGAGCCCCAGTCTTATTTGTGAAAAAGAAGGATGGTACCTTGAGACATAAGCCTATTATTAATTTGTTGGTTTATTATGTAAAAGACTCAATGTGTTTGAAGTTTAATGATGCATCTAACTTTGTTAGGAATATTGATACTTTATTTGAGATATTCGATCAAGTTATGAATGAAATAGGGCCAGAAAATATTGTTCAGTTCATTATTAAAAACAATTATTCTTATAAAGAGGAGGGAAGAAGGTTACAAAATAAGTATAATTCTTTTTTTGGACTCCTTATGCTACACATTGCATTGACTTGATGCTAGAAAATATAGGGGATGTTAGGTATTTTCCTGTTATTGATGAGACTATACAAAAAGCCAAAAAGGTGGCCAGGTTAAGCTATAATCATGCATAGGTGTTGAATTTAATAAGAAAGAATTTTACCAATGGTAGGAATTTATGTCATCCTACTTTGACAAGATTTACAGCCAATTTCTTAACACTTCAGTGTTTTATTACGATGAAGAAAAACTTGAGGCAGATGTTTACAAGTGATAAATGGGTTGCATCTCAATATGCTAGGTCTAATGCTGGATTAGAGGTTTCCAGAATTATACTTAAAGATACTAAATTTTGGTCGTAATGCCAATATGTTATCCGAGTTTGTGAGTCTTTGGTAAGGGTACTTTGATTGGCTGATAGTGATGAAAAGGCAACAATGAGTTATTTTTTTGATGCCATGGAGAAGGCGAAGGAAATAATTAAGGCCATTATGAAAAATAGTCCTTCTTTGTACACAATTTATCTTGCAGTCATCAATGAAAGATAGGAAAAGCAACTTTACTCTCCGTTGTTTACAACTGAGGCATTTTTGAATCCTAGTGTCTATTTCATTCCATGTTTTACAAAGAAAGATGAAGTTAATAGGGGAATGCTATTAACTATTACAACAGTTGTTGCTGTTCGCAAGGTTACACACGCTAAATTTTACTATTTATAACCTTGATAAATTCCACAAGCGTATGGGTCGTTCATATAGTACCTAAGGTGTCGATCCCACGAGGAAGCTTAATCTAGTCTTAAAATCTAAGGTCGTCCTAAACTACAATAATTCTAAATAAATAACTAATGCAGAAATTAAATCAATCAATAATCAATTATGAGAAATTATAAACAAAATAGCAATCACACAACCTAATATGAAATTAACCTAGAAATCACCAAGTGAGAGAAAGGAGATTTTGATTCAAAATTAATGGAAACCTAACCAATTATGCAATCACTGACTTAACGGGTCTAGATGGTCCTAGGGTGAGTTACTCTCTCTCGAGATATAATTCTTAACCCTAATTGATGATCCCTAATTTAAATTATGGAATTGCGATCTCTCGATTCCCAATTGGCCCAAAACTTAAATTAGTTCTAAGTTATCTATTAACCTACTAGGAACCTATGCTTGATATCTCGTTACACAATTCTACCGGTTTGATTCAATGCTTAACCTATCAATTCACCTAACTCTCGTTAGCCCAAACTGATTATTTTTACCCGGCTCACCCTCTCAGTTTATTGCCAAGTTATTAAGAGTAGAAATGAAATCACAATTAAATCAATAAAAACACAATCCATCGATTTTTATTAATCTCAAAAATCAAGATCCAAAGGTGAGTATAAACATAAACCCAACATTCAACACAAACGATTCTCAACACCTATTTCAATGCTATATATGAATAAAACTGAAATAAATGGAAAATACGTTGGGAATGAAGTCGGGGAGGTGGCGACAATGAGAAACCACCTCTTCCGGGAAGTATGTCGCATCAAGCTCTTCTTCGTGTTTCTCTTCCTTTGTCTCCTTCCTCAATCTCTCAAAATTGGCTGAATCAAAGCTCTCTTGTACGACTCTCTTAGCTCTCTAAAGACTGCTACCTCTGACTTTTAATGTTCTATTTATACTTTTGAGGCTCTAGGTCAAAGTCGGGGTCAAAATGGTCCAAAAAATTTACGAAACTTTAGTTTTTCTGTTAGCTTGACGCAGGCAATGATTGTGGCCCTGATTGTACGATTGTGGCCAGCCCCTTAACCTTTCTATCACGATTGTGGTCCAATGTGCACGATCGTAGCATGATTTGGAGGCTTTCTGTCACAATCATGCCCCATATGCACAATCGTGACCTAGCTATTACTGACTCATCCTTCTCTGTCATGATCATGGCCTGTTATGCCATAATCGTGGGCTATGTCTTTAGCCTAAAACTCTTCGAATGCTATCCGTTCTTCACCATTTACCCTGAAACACTAACAAACGCATCACAGTACCTCAAAAATATAATATTTACGCTCAACGACTTAATCTAACCTACAAAAATACTAAAACTAGCATAATTAAACCCTAAATGCATGCTCAGCACTTAAATTCCCACTAAATACATAACAAATTAAACCCTAAAACATCATGCAATTGACAACTATAGTTGCCCATGAGATGATATAAGATCTTTTGAGTTCACAAATGGAACTTTATAAGTAGTCTTGTACGGATTTTGGGATGCCAATTGCTACTTGATAAAGAGCAAATGTAGTAATTATAGCCATAGGGATTCTTTTGTTCCATACAGGTCATTTGGTCAAATGTAGTGGACTATTGTCCGAGAGCCATACTTAATCGAACCGCCACAGCCTCACTATGACATGACTACAGACTAAACTGTTATAATCATGCTACCTATCATGTATCATATATTGGTTGGCGTCATACAAACCTAAATCTATATCGACTAATGACTCATTATGCACACAACCTAGTGACACCCACCAGGTAACTCCTACTATAATAGTCCTCCACATTATGACATATGAAAGCGACCATAACATTGCACAATAAAATACCTATACATGTGTCAATCTATGTATATGAATTTTATGCGTACATATGATAATGGTGGTGATTTCCATGATGAATATGAAATTCTAATGTGTATTTATAACCATGAATATTAACTCACAGGTAGAATGCGCTCCTTCGCGCCAAACCTAGTGTCTCAAAATGGAGGGTTTTGCTCCTAATTGATCTATAGAAAGAAAAGTAGGAATGATAATTAGGATTTAAAACCTAAATCAATTTTAGACACCCCGAGAATAAGACTATGACTCAATATTAAGGAGCTCTATTTTTTATTTAAAAACGACGATACCACATTTTATGAGGAGCTTACTGAAAATTTTGCAGAGTTTCCCCTATAAAACAAAAATTCCCTTCTAAAAGAAGGATCATTTCTCTAATGAAAAGATACTTCAATAACCACCAGTAATCACTGCTCAATTTAGGCCTCTAAACTACATATCTATGCCGAATTGAGTCCATATTTACATTGCAAAAATTCATAACAAATCCAATCATAATTCAAGTATACCAACTTCTAACTCATACACCCTCATTTATACTTTACACATCAATATATTCTCAATTCTAATAATAAACAACTCAATTTAATCAATTTCATGCATTTCTATAATAACATAACCCTTTTTAAAATTTTATCTCACAAAATATAAAGAATTTAAATACATTACTTTTATAAAAATTGATCTACATAATATTTGAGAATTTTCAAAATTATTTCCAACCTTTTCTGGGCTAGTTAGAAAATCAATAGCGTCACCAGAGCGTAGGGTACACATGCTGGCACTGGAGGGGCAATGACCTTTACCACCCACCCAGAAATGACAAGCTCACCTCCAGGAATCCAATGTAACTGGTCTCGTGTTGAAACTCCTCCCGGTTTGTGGGAATTGAAGGTTTAAAACTTAAAGGTGACCTATTTCTGTTCAGCAGCAAAATGGGCCAATTGATGTCGGGTTTCCCTCCTTGCCTATTTTTTTATGGTTGTTAGACAAAATGTTGGTGTTAATTTCACCAAAAAAATGACTAAAAATAGGAGATCAGTGACTTACCTAAATGAACTGAAACTTCCAATCATGATTCCTCTAAATTCAAGTCATTTTTAAAGACACAAGTTTAAAGGTTTTGTAGAACATCCTGAGAGCTTTCCGCAAATCCCTAGATTATTGGAAATGGTGGCTAGATGATGAAGGTATGAGTGTCAAAAGTTTGGAGTAAATAGTAACCTATAAGCAAAAGAGATTAAGAGAGAAATGAATTTCAACTTATACTTTTATAGGCTTTTCTCCTTATTGGTCTCTTATAAGTAATTTAACAAAAATTTGGATCATTATATTTTGTCCCCCATTTTAAAAAAATCTTCCTTGAATTTTAAATCTCACCTCATTGTTGAAATAGATGCAGGTATTGTCTTTACATATCCAACTCCATCTCCCACGTGTAGTCATCCATCGTATGATTACTCCATAACACTTTCACCATTGGCATCTCTCTTGATCTCAGCTGCCGAATGTGATAATCTAGTATAGCAATAAGTTGCTTTTCATATGTCAAATTGCTATCAATCTTCACATTACATGTCTGAAGAATATGAGAAGGATCCGAAATATACTTTCTCAACATCGACATATGAAATACAAGATGAACTCTAGATAGGTTAGGCGGTAACACCAACCTATATGCCACTTCACCCACTCTATATTTAATCAATAGACCAATATATCTTGGACCTAGTTTATCTTTCTTACCAAACCTCTTCACTCCTTTCATTGGTGATATTTTAAAAAAATACCATATCACCTACTGAGAATCTCACATCTTTCCTCTTTGGATACGCGTAACTCTTTCGTCTATTAAAACTTGTTTTCAATTTTTGCTGAATAATAGGGATCCTTTTAGAAGTGATTTGTACTCACTCAGGTGCTCTTAATTATCATTCACCAATTTCCCAATATAGAGGTGATCTACATTTTCTTCCGTACAAAGATTCAAAAGGAGCCATTTCAATGTTAGTATGGTAACTATTATTATATGCAAATTTAGTTAATGGAAAATGCAAATTCCAGTGACCACCAAAATCAATAATGCACATCCTAAGTATATCGTCGAAAGATTGCATAGTTCTCTCATACTAGCCATCTATCTGATGATAAAAAGCAGTGCTGAAGTATAATCTTATACCCAAAGCTTTTTGTATCTCTAGCTAGAAAATTGATGTAAAGTTGGAATCCCTATCAGAGACTATAGATTATGGTACCCCATGTAAACACACAATTTTATTGATATATATCTTGCCCAACTTATCAGTAGAATAAGTCTTCTTGATAGGTGATAAGTGTGTAGGCTTTTTTAATCTTAAGGATGTCAATGAACCAGGTCAGGCTGATAGTTACATTTTGCATGATTTTTAGGGTGTAATTGGTAAGCATTTAGCATTAAATTGAGAGTTAAGTATGTGTTTATGTGTTAATTATGTTAGTTTGTATGCTAATGTGTATTTTATGGGTTAGTATGAATTTTTGAGTTTAATTGTTATATTTTTTAGGTATCTTGATGTGTGTATTAGCGTTGTAGGGTAAACAGGGAAGAACGATGAAGATTTGAAGAGTTTCGGGCTAAAAGACATAGGCCACAATCATGATAGAGAAGGAAGAGCTAGAAGCAGCCAGGCCACGGTGGTGCACTAGGGGCCATGATCATGATAGAGAGCGTCAAGTCAGGACATGATCATGCACTTCATGCAACGATCATGACAGAAAGGATAAATCACCAGCCACGATCGTGGCAGGTAGGGTCATGATTGTGCCCTGTGTTAGGTTGACACGAAAACTCAAAATTTGAGTGATTTCTCGTACTATTTCAACCTCGAGTTTGATCTATGATTGCTACAGAATAAATAGCACACTACAAGATAGCCGCCGGTGCCAAAAGAGTGAAAATTCGTCAAATCCGAGAGAGACCTAGAGAGAGATCAAGAGATTGAGAAAGGAGACGAAGGAAGAGAAATACGAAGACGTGCGAGACGCGAAGTACTTCCTGGAATATGTGGTTTCTTATTGTCGCTGCTTCGAAATTTCGCTCCCGCCAGTATTTCCATTTATTTCAGTTTTATTTATGTAGATTCATTATGTGAATGTTGAGATTACGTTTATACTCACTTTTAAATTTTGACTCTTGAGATTAATAAAATTTATTCGATTGTGTTTTCTTATTAAGTTAATTTTGATTTCAATTTTGTTCTTAATAATTCGGCAACAAACTGAGAGGGTGAGCTGGTTAAAAAGCATCGATTTGGGATAATGAGAGTTAGGTGAATCGATAGGTAGAGAATTAAGTCAAATCGGTAGAGTCGTGTGATGAGAGATCGAACATAGATTCCCAGTAGGTTAATAGGCAATTTTAGAACTAATTTAGGTTTTGGACCAAATACAGATTGAGAGATCACAATTCTCATAATTTGAATTAGGGATTACTAATTAGGGTTAAGAATTATAACTTGAGAGAGAGTAATTCACCCTAGGACCGACTAGACCCGTTAATTCAAGAATTACATAGTTAGTTAGGTTTTTATAGTTTTGAATTAAAATCTCCTTTCTCTCCTTTGGTAATTTCTAGGTCAATTTTGGGTTAGGCTATGATTTTGCTATTGTTTACTCTCCAACACTTTAATTTCTCATATTGATTATTGATTGATTTAATTTCTGCATTAGTTGTTTAATTAGGTTAATTGCAAACTTAGTTACCTTTAGATTTTAGGACTACTTCCCTTTCTAGTGGGATCAACACCTTAGGTACTAAGCGAATGACCTGTGCACTTGCAGTAATTACCAAGGTTATAATTATTAAAACTTAGCACATGTAACCTTGAGCGAACAAGTTTTTGGCATCGTTGCCAGGGAAGGCAACTTAATTCTATAGTTTAAGGTGTTAGAATAGTTTAATTTTTTTGTCTTCATTTTTTGTTAGAATAGTTTAGTTTTTTGTCTTTGTTTTTTGTTAGTTTTACTTAGGAATTGTGCTCTTGCATTAATACAAGAGTCATGAGGAGTTTGAGTCGTGCAGCGAAGACTTTAGATTTATATATAACTTGCTTGGAAGAAACCTTTAGGAAAGCTCAGCAAGAAGAAGAAGAAAAGATTGAGAAAGCACAAATGGCCGAGGAATTCCAAAGAAACATGGATCAAGAAGTCAACCCTAGTAGGCAACAATAGAGGACCCTTATGGATTTTATGAGGCCAGGGTTTAATCCTGCAAACCAAAGAGTGGCTAGACCACCGGTATAAGTGGTCTCATTTGAAATTAAGCAGGCCCTCCTGAATATGATTTAGTAAAACGTCCAATTTTATGGACTAGCAAATGAAGACCTGAATGCTCACATCGTGAGTTTTCTCGAGATCTGTGATACTTTTCGGTATCACCAAATGTCGGAAGATGCAGTGACGATTAGGCTGTTTTCTTTCACACTTAAGGATAGAGCGAAGGCTTGGTATCGTTCGCCGAGAACCTCTAACATTACAACGTGGGAAAAGTTAGTACGTGCCTTTTTAGATAAATACTAACCGTTAACAAAGACCACCAAAATTATTAAGGAAATTACAAATTTCCATCAAGGTGATGGGGAGTCTATTTATGAAGTGTGGGAGTATTACAAGGATCTGTAGAGGAGATGCCCATATTGTAACTTACAGAAGGAATTCCTGCTGCAAACATCCTACAACGGAGGGAAAACACATTCTAGAGGCACCATTGATGTGGCGCCGAGAGGATCGTTAATGAGAAAGATGGTCGATGAAGCAGAGGAGTTAATTAAGGAGATGGTTAGTAATAGCTATTTATGGACGAGTGAACGTAGTAGGCAATCTACTAACTTTAAGGAGTAGAAAGGAGTTGTCGCTGTCAATCAGATGACAGAAATGCAAGCTAAGATCGATAAATTGATGTGACAACTCAATAATATGAAGGCGTCATCCTTAGCTACAGTAAAATTTGCGCAATTGAAGTGTAAGCTATGCAGCCAATTGGATCACAATACAGTGGACTGCTATCTAATGAGAGACGGTAACCCGGAGCAAATTAATTATATGGATGCCCAATTTGTATATAGAGGGGGTAATAATCCCTACTCCAACATATATAATCCTGTGTGGAAGAATCACCCTAACTTCTCCTGGTCGAACATCAATAATGGAGGGCAGTTTAAGCCTCAAAGGCAATCGAGCTTTCAGCAGGATAAGACAAACTCGATGGATTCAAAGTTGGACAGGATTTTGGACAAGATAGGAGGTATAGAGGAAGCACATAGGAGGCTTGAGAGTAAATTCGAGCAAGTTACGAAAAATCATGCTTTGTCTATACATAATTTAGAAGTCTAAGTGGGCCAGTTAGCAGAAGCAATGTCGACTCTGAATGTTGGAACTCTTCCAAGTAACACTGAGTCAAATCTGAAGGAGCGTATCATGGTAATAGCTCAGACTCAAGGTGGAGAAATTTAGCAAGTGCAGGAAACAGTAGAAAATAGAGAAAAAGGTCAAGAAGTTGAAAAAGACCTTTCGATTAAGCCTACAATGGAATCAATTCAAGTAGCTAGATGGTATTTCCGTTGCCTATTGCGCAGCAGCAAGAGTTATATGAAAAGAGGGAAGCGAAAGACTTATGGGAAATCGGGCATAAAAAGATCGAGGAAGTGACAGACCAAATACAGTCAAACCTCAAACTACAAGAGTCCATCAAGAAGAACGTAAGGAGTAACCACGAGAGGACAACCCAACATTGTGAAGGAGGATGATCCAGGGGACTTTTTCACCCAACATTGTGAAGAAGGATGATCCAGGGGACTTTTTCATCTCCTGTAGTATCAACAACATCATTATAGACAAGGCATTCGTGGATTTAGGCACGAGCATAAATATGATGTCCTATACATTTAGTCTTAAACTGGGGTTACAAGAGTTAATACCCACCAAATTTTTGTTTAAAATGGCATATAGGACTTCACACAGACTGATGGGGATTATAGAAGATGTGCTAGTAAAGGTTGGTAAATTTACCTTTTCGACAGACTTCTATATTTTGGAAATTAGTGAAGATGAGGACACCTTAATTATAACACCCCATTATCCTAGGTTACGCATTGGGACGCCCGTAGGTCATTCCGACACATATCCTAAGATAAGGGAGCGCTACGTGCAATCACTACAGAACTCCACAT
>JANZXR010000172.1:15641680-15661495 GCA_027575705.1 Erythroxylum echinodendron
GTTTAATACTATAATTATCGTAAAAAAGGACATTTTCTATACATATTTATATAAAAATAGAGTTACATTTACTATACCATATATCAAATTCTAGTGTATGGTTGTTCACGGAGCTAACTTGTCACCAATGTAATACAGCTATTGAATTACTCATTATTTTATTACCTAATAACCAAACTAACTTTTTTTATTTTCTATTTTTGCAAAGGGAACTTTGACAAATGTAATTATTTATTGTATTGGAAAAATGATGTCCGATATGTAGATTACATACTGATTTTATTATACAAGTAAACATAAATTAAAATTTGATTTAAAATTATCCTATACTAAGCTGTATTATTAAAAATTAATATATCATTCAAATCATGAATTTAATTATATTTATTATGTAGTAACAAGTTTAAAAACAACAACTTGATAGATTACAATCATAGATACATTACAATGACACACTAGGTTTAATTAATATAATGAAATAATGAAAATAAAAATTTTAAATAAATACTTTTAGCCATATTAATTGAAGCTAAAATGAAGTGATATGTTGGATAAGATAGTGCTAATTCTGTATAACAAGGATAATATTTCTTCATAATATTGGTTGCAAATTTGAATTAAATATTTTAATATCATTAGATATTAACAATTATTTGTGGGATTTCTATTTAGAATCCTAAAGAGAATTCAATGGTAATCAATACTTTTTGAAGATTAATTGTCAAGACATTTCCATTTATTATATGATAGGGCCTGAAATGTTTTATGAGTGCTTGTATTTGCGAAGGTAAACAAATGAATTAGCTTTAAATATTTTGCGGCAAAAGAATTACTGAGAGTAATTGAATTTTTTGTTGTCTTTCTTTATTATGAACAAAGATTAGATATGGCAAAATTTAGGAGAAATAGATTGAATAGAATAATATTTATATACATCTTTAGTGGATGATACGTTTGAATTAGAATCAGAATACCTTTCATTTTTATTAATAGCTAGCAAATCCTAAAAATATAGTCTTCATCTAATAAAAAGATAAATTTAAGTTCTTGAATGATGGACTAAGTTGCTTGGGTAGTTTCTTGGTTATTCTTTAGGCAATTCTTTGCAAAATATTCTTTTTTATTTGGAAAGTGATATAATGCAAACTCACTTAAGAATGAACCTTAAAAAAATCCAAGAATAAGTTTAAATCAACTCAAGAAAGAAAGGTAAAACAAATATATAAAGGAATTCCTGTTGCTTATAAAAGATTCAAGAACTAAATTTATAAAATACTTAAACATTATAAATAAAGAATTCTTTGATAATTTTAAAGTTCAATAAATAAAAAAAGAAAGAAGATATGATGAATCTTAAAAAAAAACAAAAAGAATAATAACCATCTTCCACTAAACATAAACATATCTTAAATACAAAACATAAAAAAAAAGGTTTTGAGTGGGAATGATCTAGCACACGACTATTGGCCAATATCAACCATAAATAAATTAGCTATTATACATGATCTTAGACATGCCCGTACCTTGAGATCGTGGATTCTTTTGTATCTTTGCGAATTAGGACACGATTTGGGACAAGATAGCTTTTAGAAAATGTGAATCCTCCAATATAATTGCAAATTAAGGTATAATCTAAGTGATACTTGTCGTTAAGAGTCTATGAGACCATATTAAGCTAACGATAAGTTGTTTGCCTCTAAATTCCCTCTAATTCTAACTCTTATGATTGTCCCTAGCCTATCTATAAGTAATTTTTATTTTGGGCTTATTATGCTAGTGTTATAACATCTTTTGGCTTCCATTGCATTTTTTTTAATTACATTAGGTATCCCAGCTTAGCCGGACTAATCCTAAGCATTGCATTTTTGATTGAATATAATGTTGTTAAGGATAACTATGCTTAATATTCTTTTTGTTAAACAAATACTCTTTCTTTCTCTTATATTTAGAGAAATAGGATTTTTCTTATTATGAAAAAAACAAGATGATTAAAGAAATTTAATTAACAAAGTAGAATTTTTGCAGACCTTTTCAAGCTTGATTTTATAAATCTATAAATTATTGTTGAGTACATATTTTATCCCAAGATTTTTTCATCATTTAGTGAATTTTACCAAACATAACTTCCTATAATTTTGTTTGGTTGTTTTTGACAAGTTATTGAGTCTTTTGATTGAGGTATTTGGGGGAATAAGTTATATATACATGCTTTAAATTGGGATTATCATATCCATTGATAGTATAGTAACATTGCCTCATATTTCTGTAATAAATATGTCAGTCTTTCCTTTTTTAGAAATAATATTTTATTTTGAAGAATTATACTCTTAAGATATCATTAGGATGATTAAGATAACCATGTAATTCATATATCCGTCAATCTATTACACAATAATTCTTAAGTCTTTTTGAGAAATTAAAATTGTGTTAAAGATAAAATAGTCCAATTAAAAGTAATAGTTTATAGGAAGCTACTAGCTAAACTCCATTTACTCTATTACACCTATGGCTTGGGAATTCAGTAACTCTTTCTCTTTAGCCCTAAAATTACATTTCCTTATTAGGATGTGGAGACTGATAGGACCATTTAGTTTTCTTGTATTTCATGGAGTTATATTTTATTTCTAGTAAGAAATAATATGATATATGGAAATTTAATTAATATCCTAGTCTGGACAAGATTATGTTTCTATATTCTACTGTAAGTTTTTAGTATATAAGGAGCCGTAATATTATGTCATTCTACACTATAAGACAAGAGAGAATAAAATTCCTAACGTGACTGTGGATATTTACACATTATTGAACCATGTAAAAATATTATGTTATTTAATTTTCTTTCTTGAAAATTTATTATTTATATGTGTTTGTGACTATCTATCTTATTAACATGTATTAGAGCGAGGTTAGAAAATCATAAGATTTATAGCAATGAAGGATGGGAAGGTGAAAATAAAAAGTTTTGATGGGAAGGCTTTTGGGTTTGGAAGATGTAGATTGAAGATTATTTTTATTGAAAAATCTACGCCTCCCTCTTTGCAAGAAGAAGCTAGATTCCATAATGAAGGTCAAGTGGGATCAACTGTATAAGCAAGTTTTATATGTCATTCGATTGACATTGTCCAGTAATGTTTCATTTAATGTCATAAACGAGAAGGCCATTGTAGGATTGTTGAAGGCCATAGTAAACACATATAAGAAGTTGTTGATGATCAATGAGGTATTTTTGTTGCGAAGGTTGTTTAGAATCTTAGAATAGTAAAAAGATATTAATAAACATATTAATATGCTTTCCATCTCATGATCAAGCAAGCTCCTCTTAATATTAAAAAAGGGTATAAAATTTCACCTGTGTGAATATGAAAAGGATGTTTTTTAAATAATAAAAAATTAAAAATAATTAAAAGAATAAGAGTACATAAGAAAAAGTATTCAAAAACAAATAAACCAAAGAACATGTGTTTAAAAATTCAAGAATGAAACCTCCCTAAACCAAACAACAATGAAGCTGCGTCCCGTTTAATGATCCTTTAAACTCTGTCATTTTACAAAAGGATAAGATACTTCTTTTGTGTAAAGACGAAGCCTCCAGACCTTACCAAATGAGAGATTAGAGAAATCCCATTTTTCTTCCAGAGAGTTCTAGGCTACTACATTACTACCCTTCTTTGATTAAATCACTATCAGATAAGAGTGACATAATTTCTATCTTTGATTAATTATTTCTCAGTCTAAAACATCATTCACCTTTTTTCAACTCATAAAAATGTATGAAATTTGCATCGATATTAAATATATTCCATATGTTGTGGAATCCACTACCTTTAAGGTATCTACACAACTCAACTATTCTATTATGCTATTATTGCATTAGTTCCTAGCATATAAATTGTTCACTTGTATCCTGTATTATGCCTTGCATGATTGTTTGATCAAAATGTTCTTTATTTTGAAACCTTTCCTCTCCTTTAATAAGTTCTGAGCAGTTTTAGCTAGGACCAACACATGCTTTTTCTAGAGTATATTAGAGGCTTGTTAAAAAATTAGGCAATTAATAACCCTCATAATAGATTTAAAGTTAAAGTTCTTATTCCACAAGTAATGCTATTTGAGTTTACACGATATTGAGTGGGAGAAAGAATAGTTAAAAAATAAGTGATCCCTCAATTCAGTATCATCCTTGCATAGGATACAAGTCCTATTCTGACTCATATATTGCAATCTGTCCATCGTAGTAAGTTTATCCTTAACTGACAGCTAAAGTGGGAGAGCTACATCATTTCTTAGGAGCTTATTCTAGATTGCCCTATGAGGAGACCTCTTGATCATTACTATGAATCTTCTTTTTGTAAGTCTTGCTTGTAAATTGATCAAGAGGCAAATTGAGCAATAAATAGCAATCCTGAAGGTTATAGTTAGCTGAATATGAGGGTCAGATGCTATATTGCTTATGGAAATTATACCCAATAATTATGGTTAGTTAGGGTAGCAACTTTGGCCTTATCAATTATCCCTAAAAGAATTGTTACTCCTTTTGGGATTTGAGCTAGAGGACCATATCCTGTCCAGTTGCCATATCATAAGAATCCTAAGTTTCCATTTCGAATTTTACACCTTACTTCATACGGTACCTCTTCCTAATTTTTTAACAATTGGTTTAAGAACAAAGAGAATTTTAGTTATATAGAAAGGGTTTATAGACTGTCCTCTTTAAAGAACTAGTTGTGTAACCATTTCATCCAAAGGGACTTTTATCTTAGACCACTCTCCAAATTCTTTTTAGCAATAAAACTTTGTTAGGAAACTTAATAAATATGATTCTCAGTCCTCCTTTATCTCTAGCTTTACACTTCCACCCATTTGACTTTAGTATGATCAGAACTCCCATTTGTTTTACCCTATAGAAAGTCTCTAGTCATTTTTTTCAATGAATTTTACTAATTTTCTAGAATGGGAAAAATGAGAGCTCCAATAAGTACTCATAGAGCAAATGAAAAATTTAATTAGCTAAACTCTTCCCCCAAAAGTAGAAACCTATTAGTCCATTTACTAATTCTCTTCTGAACTTTCACATTCAAAGAAAGACATTCATTAAATGTTAACCTTTTGGTTGTAATTGGGAGGCCTTGATATTGTAATGAAGGGCTTTTTCATTCCAGTTAGATTGGAAATACTATCTTGTAGAAATTCAGTGGATGAACATAGGATAAAAGGACTTTTGTTAAGATTCACCTTTAGACCTGACATGAGGGATTTGGAATTTTAGGAATTAAACAGAGAAAAGTTTGTTAAATTCCTTTAGGATCGCCCCTTTGTTAAAGAACTCATAAATTGCCTATCTAATCATAGCACCAGTAACAAACTAGGTTTATAATTAAAAAATCATTAAACCTGTCAAGCCTTGGGGCCTTCATTCCATTAAGAGGGAAGATTATTCATTAATTTCCTTATTTAAGATTGGCTTCACCAGCTCCCTAGAAGCTTTAGATGGAATTTTATTAGCGTTGATAGAATGGAGAGTATCTAGAGAAGATGAAGAGCCATGGTCTGAACTAAAAAGCCCCTTACAAAATTTGACTACCTAATCCAAAATGCTATCCTAATATGTAAGAGGTCTCCCATCCACACTATTATTAGACAAATTTTATTTGTTTTCTTCTTATCTACTAAGGAATTAAAGAACTTGGTTTTTCTATCCCCCTTTTTAATCCAGTTAATTCGAGACCTATGTTGAATAAGTGATGAATGATTTTTCATAACTTTTAGATAATTCTCTAGGTCTAAATTCTCCTTCTAAATGATCCTAGAGTCGCTAGAATTAAGAGATAGTAGAAATTGAGTGGCTACCATACTTTCTTTAACTCTATCAATAGTTATTTAAGAGTCAAGAAAATTTTTGGCTTTTATTTTTTTTTAGCTCTGACTTGATAGCTTTGAGCTTTTGACAGCAGATGTATTGTTTAGTGCTACAGACTTGAGTGGAAAAGTTTACCAAAATTGCCTCATTAAAACTCTCTACTTTGATAAGGAAGTTATTAAACCTAAATGGATTATGTTTGAAGGACCTCTGAAAGAGAGCATCAATTAGAATCTGGTTGTGATATGTAAATAAAGGATCCAAAATGCTGGCTTTGCTATTATTGAATTGAGAAAGTCATTCTCTATTCCTTAAAGCTCTATCCAATTTATATTTTATGAACTAGGAAGTCTTTTATTTGTTACTTTTTGTAAAGGAGTAACCTCTAGTTAGAGATTAGTTACTCTAAATTTTATCTACACATAACTTGAAATATCCATTATAATTCCTCAAATTACCTTTACCCTCTGCCTTTAATCTATAAAGAGTAGAATTGAAATCATCACTTATGATCTAAAGATGTGAGAAGGTTCCCTGAGTATCTCTTAAGCTAGACCAAAGGCTAATTCTTTGAAAAAGCTATATTAAATCCATACATAAAAGAGGAGTATATTTTAACCTTCCCCGAAATGAAATGCAATATTAGATGTATCAACTGCTTATTAAAGAGCTTCTCTCCCACTCTTACAAGGTTCTCATTGTAACCAATTATGATTATGCCATAATGGTGATGCTAATGGTTAGAGAGAAACTTCCAACGAGATCTAAAAATGTTCACTTTATTCATATTCTTAAAACTAATTTTAGTTTCAAGTAAAACTAAAATTGGTGGCTTAATCCTCCTTACAAAATCCTTCAAAGTGTTGAGCTTTTTTGGGCTGTTGATTCTATGAACATTCTACCCTAAAGTTGTCATAATAGTATTTTTTTACCTTTAAAACCTTTAGCTCCTTCCACTTCTCTGAGTCGTCCTACTGATTACATTTTGAAACTCTTATACTTTATTCTCTTAAACCTTTACATTATATGAATTGACATGGTAGTTACTTGAAGAGGTTGCTGCCTTATCCTTATTAGGTGATTGTATTATGCTCTCAATATTTTCACATGG
The DNA here is from genome assembly GCA_027575705.1 of Erythroxylum echinodendron. Lineage (NCBI taxonomy): Eukaryota > Viridiplantae > Streptophyta > Magnoliopsida > Malpighiales > Erythroxylaceae > Erythroxylum > Erythroxylum echinodendron. Next base: position 15,648,649 of record JANZXR010000172.1, read on the forward strand.
TGTTATGGTGATTTATTATTATTTAATGACTCTAAAATCATCCTTTCTCATAACTGCTATTGACTGTGAATGTAATAGCCGGTTTTCAAAACATTACGGAGTGTTAGAGTATTAGACTATTGAGTCACATGAGTTTTTGTCATTTAATAAATTATGAGGTGCATTTCATTCACATGCATACCATTAGCATACACTCATGAATTATGATTTCCTACACATTGAAAAGATTGTTTATGCACTCAATTGATATATTCCGAGGTGTAAAAGGTTTTATATGGTCATGATATGATTGAGTATTGTTTATGTCCTGAATTTTGGTTTGATGGATTACTATTAGTAATTTGGAATTAATTGTTAGAATTGGGAGATTGATGAATTAATATATATATTGGAACTCAGAAAAATGTCAAGTGGCAAGACAAGTTGACATATGGCAGTAGATATAAGTGACAAATGACTTAGATAATTGGGTGACAAATGGCTTGGAGATTGAGTGACAAATGGACTAAGTAAATAAGTGACATTTGATACTATAAGTAAAAGACATTTGGCATGTGTCTTTATATAACAAGTGTCACAACACTTACCACACACCTATACCCAAGACACTCACACTTGACGTAACCATCTTTTCTTTCATTTTGCTACTTTCTCTCTTCTTCTTCTTCTTCTTCATCTACGGCACTCACATCCCACAATTACAACTTTGAGTTGCTAACATTCAACATCTTACTACTCCAAGATTTCGTTTTTTTCTTCTTTTTGATGAAAAACTAACCTATTCCACCTTAAATTGGTGATGATCGTGTCAGCTTGGGGGCTAGGTTAACTTGATGATTTGAGGAAGCTTTTATGCTAAACAAATAAGTATAATATTGGTCTTCATGGTTTATTTTAATAGAAACATTTATGATGATTGTTTTTAGGGATGGATTGATTATGATAATGGTGTTTGCTGAGAGCTGAAATATTGATGAATGAATGGATATAATTATGTTCTGTTTTTGCGTTTGTGATAAACAATAGTTTAGAAGCTATAGTATGGATGATTTTGAGTTGGAATTGAGGTGAATTTCGATGAGGAATTGAAGTAGAATTTATGACTTATTAAGAAGATGTTTGAGTTTAGTAAGAAAATGTTAGAAATCTAGAAAAATTAGAGGAGAATTGAGAGTAAAATTTATAAATCACTCATCCTACGAACATGGGAACGCCCTCCACAATCGTGGGCAATGTATTGGAAGTGAAAATTTCCGTTTTATGTGATTGTTGATCCAACTAAGGAGAAGTTACTTTACTTTGGTGCATTTAGACTTGATTGAGGCTTGAAATGAACCTAGTTTGATGTTGGACTAATTGGTTAAAGTGTTTGATAAGTATAGGTTGTTAATTGATTTTATAACTTAAGGAATAGATGATTAGATATCATGTATCTAAAATTTGGAATTTATGACTGATATAGGAGTGAAGGTGTTCTTAAGAATGAAATGTGATCCAAAGGATATGAGCAATGTGAATTAAGTAGAAATGAATAAGAATTTAGATATTGTGTGATTTTATAACGCTAGAAAAGGATTGGTGGAAGTATGATTGATGAATTTAGATTAATCAAGTATACTTAAGGTATAAACCTAATTGTAAACTAGTTATATCCAATTTATGATGTATGAATGGTTAAGAGTTGTGATTTAATGATACATAGATGGGAAAGTCAATTGAGCATGCATTGAACAGGATAGAGGTCAAGTATCAAGAGGGTAGACACAATAGATGCCTAGCTATGAACATTGTGGAAAGAAACATGGTGGAGGATGTTAGAAGATATCAGGAGCTTGCTTTCATTGTGGCTTTTTTGAGCTTCAGATTATAAATTGTCCCGTAACTTTCAGAGCACAATCTGGAGTGAGAGGAGGATCAGTGACTAAAATGGTTGTCCAATAAAGCAGAGCTAATGGGTCAAGACAAAGAGGCAGAGGTAGATGTAGAATAAGTTCAACAGGTCTTAGTGTCAGGACTGAGGTGTGGAGTAATCAGCTGCATTCTCAGGCCAGAATTTATGTTATCACCAGACAGGAGGCCCAAAACTTCCCAAATGTTATTGTAGGTGTATTACATGTCTTTAATTTTGAGTCATTTGCATTATTAGATCCAGGATCTATGAATTTATTTATCACACCACATATGGCATCTAAATTGTATTATGAGAGAGAGACATTGAAATGTGGCTTAGAAGTAAGTAAATCGATAGGCAGTACTACGTGATTAGAGAAGTGTGTAAAGGGTGCATAGTTTGGGTTAATCATGCAGAGTTGGAAGCTAATTTGATTGTATTGCTGTTAAATAACATAGATCTTATCTTAGGTATAGACTAGCTTATTGCACATAAGCCTGTGATGAACTGCTACACTAAGGAGGTGATTATTGAATCTCCTACTCAGCCGAGAGTAATATTTTAGGGTGTTAGTCAAGCAGTACTAACTAGATTGATTTCCTCAATGAGTGCTTTAAGACTGATTCGAGGTGGATGTCAAGCTTATCTGACCTATATGATTGATAACCGAACTGAGCAGACAATATAAGATATTCCTGTTGTTAGGGATTTTTTGGATGTGTTTGCTACTGAATTATCTAGTTTACCCCCAGATAGGGAGACAGAGTTCACTATTGACCTAGTTCTAGGTACTGCTCATATATTTATTCCTCTATATAGTATAAAACTTGTGGAACTTAAGGAACTCAAGACCCAGTTACAGGAGTTATTGGATAAAGGTTTTATTAGACCTAGTGTCACCTTAGGGAGCTCCTATTTTGTTTGTGAAGAAGAAAGATGGAACTTTGAGATTGTATATTGATTATAGGCAATTGAATCAGGTCATAATAAAAATAAGTATCCTTTATCAAGAATAAATGATTTACTTGATCAATTATAGGGAGCTCAAGTGTTTACTAAATTGGATTTGAGATCAAGGTACAATCAGTTGAATATAGCAGAAGCTGATGTATCAAAGAGTGCATTCAGGACTAGATATAGGCACTTTGAGTTTTTGGTGATGCCTTTTAGATTGACAAATGCTCCGACAACTTTTATAGCATTGATGGATAAGGTGTTCCATCTTTATTTAGATCGTTTTGTTATTGTATTCATAGATGATATTTGGTGTATTTGAAGAGTAGAGAGGAACAATCTGAGCAATTGAGGTTAGTCTTACAGATAATGAGGGAAAAACAATTGTATGCCAAGTTTAATAAGTGTGAATTCTGGCTTAATCAAGTGATATTCTTGGGTTATATAGTATCTGGATAGGGCATACAAGTAAACCAAAAGAAAGTTGAGACAGTAATGAAGTGAGAAGCTTCAAGAAATGTATATGAAGTTTGGAGTTTTCTTGGACTAACTGGATACTACAGGAGGTTTATCGAGGGGTTTTCATTAATCTTAGCCCCTTTGACAAAGTTTTTGAGGAAAAATGTTCCATTCAGATGGATTGATGAATGTCAAAGAAGTTTTGAGGAATTAAAATATTGATTAACTACGACACTAGTGTTAGCTATTCCATCAAGATCTGGAGGATATGTTGTGTATAATGATGCTTCATACTAGGGGTTAGGATATTTTTTGATGCATTATGGTAAAGTAATTGCATATGCATCGAGACAGTTAAGGTCTCATGAGTTCAATTATCCGGTTCATGATTTAGGACTTATTGTAGTGGTGTTTGCTTTGAAGATTTGGAGACATTATCTGTATGGTGAAACATTTTAGATATATACAGATCATAGAAGTTTGAAATATTCATTGAGTCATAAAGAATTAAATATGAGACAAAGGCGATAGATTGAATTGCTTAAGGATTATGATTGCACAATTGAATACAATCCTCGTAAAGCTAATATTGTGGCTGATGCAAGAAGCAAGAAATCTAATAGCAGTGTAGCACAAATTCAGACATAGAGGTTACGAAACTTAGTATAATTGAGAGCATTGAATGTCGAGCTGAATTTGGGGCAAAATGAAGCATTGTTGGCTACATTGAAGCTTAGACTGGTATTGCATGAACGGATCAGAAAAGCTCAAAGCAAGGATCTAGAACTAGTGAAGCTTATTAAGAAGTTGAAACAGAACTCGCATTCTGACTTTGAATGGAGGGATGATGCGTTGTGGTTGAAGAAGAGATTATGTATACTTGATGTGGATAATCTGAGAAAAGAAAATTTGGAGAAAGCACATATAGCAACTTATGCTATGCTTCCTGGTACTACCAAGATGTACAATATGTTGAAACAAAATTTTTGATGGTCAAGGATAAAGAAACAAGTAGCGAAGTATGTTGCTAAATGTTTAATATGCCAACAGATTAAGGCAGAGCATCAAGCTCCAGTTGGAAAATTACAATCATTACCTATTCTAGAGTGGAAATAGGAGAGGATCACTATGGATTTCATTATGGGTTTTTCAAGGACTCCGAGGCAACGTGATTCCATATAGGTCATTGTTGACAGATTGATGAAAATGGCCCATTTCTTACATGTGAGAGAGAATAATACACTGGATCAGTTAGCCTGGAAGTATGTTAATGAGATAGTGAGATTACATAGAGTTACAGTGTCTATTGTATCAGTCAAGGACCCTAGATTTACTTCAAGATTTTAGGTTAGTTTACAAATAGCTTTGGGTATAAGGTTAAACTTCAGTATAACCTTTCATCCTTAGATAGACGAGAAGAGTGAGAGAACTATTAAGACTGTTAAGGATATGCTTAAAGTTTGTGTTTTGGAATTTTAAGGAGCATGGGATCAATTTGTAGCTGTTATTGATTTTGCATACAACAATCATTATCACAGTAGTATCGTTATGGCTCTATATGAGGCATTATATGGCAAAAAGTGTCGTTTTCTTTTATATTGGGATAAATAAGGTTTAATAACTTTTGAAGGCCTAGAACAGATTCAAGATACTGTTGATAAGGTTAAACTGATTTGTAGTAGAATTAAGACGATTCAAGATAGGCAGAAAAGTTATGCAGATCAGCACTAAAGAGATATGAAGTACCAAGTGGGAGATAAGGTGTTCTTCAGATTGTCACCTTGGCGAGGAGTGCTAAGGTTTAGTAAAAAGGGTAAGCTAAGTCCTAGATATATTACTCCATATGATATTACTGAGAGAGTTGGACCATTGGTTTACAAATTAGCATTACCAGTAGAGATGGCTCATATCTATAGTTTATTTCATATTAGTATGCTCAGAAGATATCAGTCAAATCTGGCACATATGTTACCAGCACAGGAAGTTGAAATTGCAAGTAATTTGAGTTATGTTAAGATAGTTGGTTATCAGACTAAATAATTGAGAAACTGAGTGACCCTATTGGTTAAAGTCCTTTGGAAGAATCATTCAAGAGATGGAGCCATATGGGAAACTGAGGAGAACATAAGGAAACAGTATCCCCACCTACTCGACCAATCAGGTAAGAATTTCAAGGATGAAATTTCTTAAAGAGGAGAATTGTAATAGCCGGTTTCTAAAACATTACTGAGGGTTAGAGTCTTAGACTATTGAGTCATATGAGTTTTTTTATTTAAGAAATTATGATGTGCTTTTCATTCACATGCATACCATTAGAATACATACATGAATTATGATTTTGTACACATTGTAAAGATTATTTATGCACTCAATTGACATGTTTCGGGGTATAAAAGGTTTAAAATGGTTTGAAATGATTGAGTATTGTTTATATATTGAATTTTGGTTTGAAGGATTACTATTAGTAATTTGGAATTAATTGTTAGAATTGGGAGATTGATGAATTAATATGTATGTTTAGACTAGGAAAAAATGTCAAGAGGCAAGATAAGTTGATGTATGGTAGTACAAATAAGTGACAAATGGCTTAGATAGTTGGGTGACAAATGACTTGGAGATTGAATGACAAATGGACTAAGTAATTAAGTGACATTTGGTACCATAAGTAAAAGACATATGGCAAGTGTCCTTATATGACAAGTGTCATAACACTTACCACACACCTATACCTAAGACACTCACACTTGACATAACCATCTTTTCTTTTATTTTGCTACATGCTCTCTTCTTCTTCTTATTCATCTAAGACACTCATATCCTAGACTCACAACTTTGAGTTGCTAACATTCAACACCTTACCACTCCAAGATTTCATTTTTTTTCTTTTTGTTGATGAAAACCTAACCTATTCCACCTTAAATTGGTGATGATCATGTAAGCTTGGAGGCTAGGTTAACTTGATGATTTGAGGAAGCGTTTAAGCTAAACAAGTAAGTATGATATTGGTCTTTATGGCTTGTTTTAATAGAAACATTTATAATGATTGATTTTAGGGATGGATTGATTATGATAATGGTGTTTGATGAGTGCTGAAATATTGATGAATAAATGGATACAATTATATTCTGTTTTCGTGTTTATGATAAAAAATAGTTTATAAGTTGTATTATGGATGATTTTGAGTTGGAATTAAGGTGAATTTAATGAGGAATTGAAGTAGAATTTATGAATTATTAAAAAGATGTTTGAGTTTAGTAAGAAAATGTTAGAAATCTGGAAAAATTAAAGAAGAATGGAGAGTAAAATTCATGGATCACTCATTGAACGAACATGGGAAGGCCCTCCATGATCGTGGGCAATGTATTGGAAGTGAAATTTTCTCTTTTATGTGATTGTTGAATCTAATAAGGATAAGTTACTTTACTTTAGTGCATTTGGACTTGATTGAGGCTTGAAGTGAACTTAGTTTGATGTTGGATTAATTGGTTAAAGTGTTTGATAAGCATAGGTTATTAATTGATGTTATAACTTAAGGAATAGATTATTAGATATAATGTATCTAAAATCTGGAATTTATGATTGATATAGGAAAGAAGGTGTTCTTAAGAATGCAAGTGTTATCCAAAGGATATGAGTAACATGAATTAAGCAGAAATGAATGAGAATTTAGATATTGTGTGATTTTATAACGCTAGAAAATGATTGGTGAAAGTATCATTGATGAATTTAGAATAATCAAGTATACTTGAGGTATAAACCTAATTGTAAACTAGTTATATCCAATTTATGATGTATGAATGGTTAAGAGTTATGATTTAATGATACATATCTGGGAAAGTCAATTGAGCATGCATTGAACATGACTGATATGCATATGCATAATTGAATATTTATATGATTGATCAACTTAGTAATATGTATAATACGTGCGTATTGTATGATTAAAGAAGCACAAATTGAACATCAGCATCCAGAAAATGTCTGGTCGTCAAGGCAATAGTTTATCTGGAGCATACTGTCAGTTAACCTAGATATTTTCTCATCATGACTGATTTGTTCCATTTAAATTTCAGTTATTGAATTGTTATTGTTATGATTGTGATAATTTTGGATATTGATGGTCCAAGGAGTTTGATAATTGGGATTGTACTGGGAGTGTTTTCCTAATTATATGTGAATCTAGAAAAATATGTGTACTCAACTGATTATTAAATGTCGAACTTAGATCTGATGAATATGATAAATGAGTGTGTATATAGAATGAAAGTTTCTGATAGCATATTATGTGAATTGATGCATTCCATCACATTGTTATGCATAATCAAATAAAGGAGTTGTGCTAGAGTGACCAGTTTGAAAAAGAGCTTAAAGCTTAGTAATGTGCACAAAAAGCCACAGGCTCAGTTATTAATGAGTTCGGTATCCACAATGGGTACGAGACGGTAAATGAAATAAGCCTGGTATCTACAATAGATACGGGACAGTAAATAAGCGCTCAATTACAACAAAATAAAAATGAAAGTGGAGTCACATGTGCATATGCATTTGCAAATATATCTTCAAATGTATCATCTGAATGAATGTGAAGAATTATTGAATTATGTTGATATAATGATATGCAATGATTGTGTATATGTTGCTGATATGAATGATTGAGATAGATGATTGAATTATTCTGAAATGATTATATATAATTTTTGAAGTTTATGATGTATTATTGAGATATGAAGTGATACATCTGTTGAACTGTGATAGACTTGTGAATTTGGTTTCATATCAGTAATGTTTGGCATTATGACTGAATGAGCACATCGATGATGGTTCACTCACTGAGTTCACAAACTAATCAAAATTGCAATGTTAATTTCCAGGTACGAGGGAGACCTAGCTTCTAAGGCAAACTAGTAGAAGTCTAGTACTTGCATTTTTGGAAACAAGAATGGCTTAAAGGTTTGATCAGCTGATACTATGGAGTTTAGATAGAATATTTTTGTTTAGTTCTCATTTCATATAGAACATCTTATAAAAGAGTGCTAAACTCAGATGTTTTTGGTAATGTAAATATATGTATTATATAGTGAAATGCCATAGTGTAAGTTATGCTTGTGAATGAAATAAGAAAAGTTAATCTTTTTACTACTTATGTTCTGTATGATGCCATAATAGTTGATGTGATTGCTCTAACATGCCATTTTCATAGGGTATGTTCTTGAATATCCTCTAGATGTTCAGGCATATGCTCTATGGGAGAGATGTGTTACAGTGAAGGTATTGTCTTTGTCTAATATAGTGATTACCATAACATTATCCTCCTCCTTAGACAAGGAATCCTTAGAACAAATAGGATCAATCTCAAGCTCCATTAATTCAACATAATCCCTCCTTGAAAATACTTTACCTGTTGGTTTTCAAACTTTCCCTTGAGACATTGGGGAAGGTTTCCATTAATATGAAATGTGCACTATGTCCTCCTGTAGAGAGTTATCAGGTCCCAACCTTTTAATAGGATTATAAGCAGACAACTCCTTAGTTCTATCCAATTAAAAAGTCACGGTTCAAGTCACAACCGTGACAAATAAATTTTTTGTATACTTTCTATTTTAAAATAATAAAAATTTTAATTATTTTATTATTAATTATGTACAATTTATTATTAATTATATACAAATATTATTATTAATTATTTATTAAAATTTATTTTATTCTATTATATATAATTTATAGTTAAAAATAAATTTTTTATATTTTTATTTATATAGAAATATATACAGACAATTAGAGAATAAATGTTTATATATTTTCTATTTTTATTAATAAAAATTTTATTAATTTTTTATTTTATTATTAATTATGTACAATTTATTATTAATAATATAAAAATATTATTATTAGCGTAAGAAGAAATAATATAAAAATATTATTAATTATATACAATTTTTGTGGACCGTAGTAAATGTGTTTGGAGAAAAGGAGGTTAGGGTTAGAAGAAATAATTAGTATTAAGAAAAATTATTGAGGGTATATTAAGTAACATGTATTTATTAGTTTACGTTCTATCCTAAATTCTCCGAATCAGAGGTTTCTTATTTTAACTGTTTAGGATAGAACGGAACGTAACATGAAACCCTCTGCTTCTATCTTATTCCATTCCGTTCCATTATAAAACCCTCAACTAAATGTTGGAAGTTTGTTACATTCTATCCTGTTCTATTACTAATCCCTCAACCAAACATGGCATAAGGGATGCTATGTATATTGATCCATATTGGTAAGTTGTATACCTCGATATTTTCTAACCTAATACCAGTTTGTCATGTTTACAAGAATAATGGAAGCTGAGTTACACGCCCAAGGCCCTCTTACACTATCTTATTTGCTGCAGAAGATTAAGTTATCCTCAAATAGTAGAACAATTGTTAGACCTTTTAGCTTTCTGATGGTTAACTGCCCATCTTTGGATTACTGGAAAATGTGGCCTTTGCTCCGTAAAGAAACTAACTATTGTAGATTCCCAAGATCTATCCCCTACTTTCAATGTCTCAAGATCTGGTGCAATGACTGGTCTGCCTTTAATTTATTTAAGAGACTGTAATGAAGTGTAAGGATTGGAGGCTCCCCGATCACTTATTTCCAGCTTCTGTTCGATGGATTAATATCAGTTGGTGATTGAGGGAAAATGGTTTTGGCTTGGTCAGCAGCTTGTAGAGGTTGGGGAAGGGTAGGTGTTTACTGAGTTGGATTTGGGAAAGGGTATAAAGGTGGAAAGTTTTCTAAGTTAACAGTTTACATTGGTGAAAAAAGGGGAAAGTAACAACTTTTTAGAGGTAAAGTGACAAAGTACCATGACTTGAAAACAAGAAGTAGGTTGGGTAGGAAATAACGAATGCTAAGGATACCCTCAGGATAGACTGGAAGAATGGAAAATTGGCATCCAATGACCAGTACAGAACAAGAGAGGAAGGAGAAGTCCGAGGTCAGGTGCTCAAACTAAATGGGGTATTTACTAAATTAAGGTGGAAATTTAACTTGCGGTTGGAACAATATTGGATTAAGGGGGTATTTAGTCGAGTAAGTTGAAGCTAAAGTTGCAGTTGGAACAATGTTAGGTTGAAAGGGGCATCTTGTAAAGAGAAGGCAAATCTTCATCATGTAGAGAGATTATACTAGCTCGGTGAGTATATATTTAAAGGATGTTTATTAAATAACTACTTGAACAAAATGCTAGTGTACTGATAATACGAATGGTGAAGAACATTGTGCTTAACGATGATGGTAGTGGAATATGGAGAAGGTGATTGAAAGCTAAAGAAAATGGGTTTTGTAAACTTCTTAAGAAGATGAAAGGATTATCAGTGTAGGATGAGAGGCGACAATGGATTTTTTTCTTAATTTTTTATGTGTTTTAGTTGTTCTTTTTGTTTTCTTCTTCATTTGCTATTTATTTTTAGTTAATTATTAATTATAAGAATATTAGTTAAGTACTAAATAAGTTGCATTCATTGTATAATTTACAGAAGACATGAGAAAAATTATATTTTGTATTCATTGCATAATTTATAGAAAACAAGGAGACTTTATAGACGTGAACCAATTGAGAGAAAGCAGCCAAAGATAATATGAAAACCGTATTATAATAAAAAATAGCTAAAGATAAATGTAAAAGAACTTATCTAATTTGAAAAAGATTAACTATTATCCTTACCATTAATAAGAAACTAAAGATATATATCAATATCTAATAATCTTTAATAATCTTGAGTGCTGTCATATATACTACTTTTAGATATTTCTTACACGTTCTTCCTCTTTCTAGCTTTTATGCTAACTCTCTCTTGTTATTGTTTATTTTTCTTTATTGATTTCTCTCGTCTTCTCTCTTAATTATTGTTTTTATTTTGCATATACTTTCTCCATACTAATGTGTTTCTCTCCATCCCATCCCCCTAATCTTTGGTCCTTATCTGCAGTTCTTTTAGCAAAGTCCTCTCACTTCTCATTATTTTCGTCTTTTCCTATTTTATTGTTTCCTCTTTTGTTTTCTATTTTTTTTGACAAAACTAATTAAGACAAATTTAATATAAAAATAATTAAAAGAAATTTGAAAATAAATAAATATAATTAATCCTAATATGATTTTTCTTATAAAAATATAAATGATTATATATAAATGTATATAAAAGTTTATTTTATAAATGCATTTATTTAAAATTTTATAATAGTAAAAAGATATTAATAAAATTATTTTTTTGTCCGTGATTTAATAAAATTTTCAGAATATTCTATATTATATCTCATTTAAAAATTATTTCTAATAAATATAAGGCAAGAGTTATTTTTATTAAAATGTGTTTGTGAATAAATTTAATATATGCATATACATATGTAATGAATCTATATTTAACATTCACAAATTTCAAGAGAACTAAACTATATCAAGAATTAAGAATATTTTGTTTTTTTCCACTTATAATAATAGTTATGCATAAGTCTATGTTTTTCCAAGTAATTGGCACGTGTTTCTTGCATAATTGTTTATTATTGTTGTAATTTAAGACTCGTTTTGTATTTTTTTATTTAGTTTGATTTCTATTGTTGTTCTTTTATGTTTAATGTTAATTTAGGCAAGAATTGATTATTTTTATCGAGGAATGAAGATGGAGCAACTTGGAGGTTGAGTTAGAGATCAAAGAGGAGAAGAGAAGGGGGGAACTCTCTGTTGCAAATTTCCATGATCGTGAGAATTATAATCTGAGACAATATGCGGAGCTTCATTAAACTTAGGATTTTGGCCTATTAAAAAATAATTAAGCCTCCTTGGACAAACGGAGGATGAAACCTTTTGTAAAAAGAGTCTCCTTGAGTGAAGAACACAAGTTTTGAGTCTTGGGGAAGGATTGAATTCAAGGATTATCATCAAGATTGGGGAAAATAGCACATCAACATAAAAAATTCCAAATTTTGGCAAAGAAGAGAAGAAGTTTCCTTTACCCAATTTTTTTGTTTTTCTTTCTTCTAATCTTTGTAAAATGGATTATTTGTGTGTTAATGATATTATGGAGACCATGAGTGGCTGATTTAGTTTTAGAGATTGCTTTTAAACTATTTTTGTTAAACTCTTATTTTATTGAATTAAATGAAAGTGTCTTTGATGATTGTTAATTTTATTTTCATCTTACAACAAATCGAGATAGTGAGTAAGCTTATATGTGTAGAATTATACAACAAGAGTTGGCAACCTATAGATATACAATCATCACATTGATTGATTAGTTAGAAGAGAGATCTCAGCTAATTTAATTGATTGCCCATAGGATAGTTTAATTGTCAGACCCCGTTTTCGGAGTCTGACTTAGACTTGCTTGTATGCTCTGATACCCACTCTGTTAGGCCCCGTTTTCGGAGCCTAACTCCTCATACATGATTATTCATACTTGTTCTGATACCACATCTGTTACTTTCATGCATTCAGAATATCTTACTACGTAAGTTATCTTTCAGAGATAACACCTTGATCACTTTCGGATTATCTTCTCAAAACTCCCC
>JANZXR010000172.1:15661595-15673001 GCA_027575705.1 Erythroxylum echinodendron
TTTTGAAGTTTACAGCCAAACACTCATTTTTTCCTTAAAATAGCTTTTGCGGTAGAAAAAAGTGCTTTTCTACCTGCTAAAAGTTGAACCAAACGCACTCTCAATCAATTTTCTTGCCACAAAAAAACCTTTATTTATGACGAAACAATAGTTAGTCATAAAAAAATTGTCACTAAATGTCTTAACTCTTGTAGTGTGTGAGTCAACCTAGATGGTCTCATTTCATTATTTGTTCAGATTTCAATTTTTACATTGAATGACTACGGTTATGAATATTATGCAATGTGAATATGATTGATATGAATGTAAATTGCTTATGTTGATGCCAGACAATGAAGGTCCGAGACTTGATGCATGAATGTGTATTGAAGTGCTACTTTTATGTGAACGTGATGAAATAAATGTTGCTCAACAATTATGTTGAATTCTGGACTAAGGTCCGATGATGAATGTGATCTAAATGTGAATATGTATATGAAAGAAAAAGTGACTCTCAGCTTAAATGTTGAATACCGAACTAAAGTCCAAGGATATGTGAAAGTGACTGATTGATCATATGTGATTGATGCATTCCATTGCATGAATTTATGAAACATAAAAGAAGTTGTGACCAGAGTAGCCACCGCAAAAGAGCTTAAAGTTCAGAATGTGAAAAAGAGCATAAAGCTCAAAAGTGTATGAGAGCCAAAGGCTCACTATATAAAATGAGCCCAGTATCCCCAACAGATACAGGTCAGTTATCAATGAGCCCGATATCCATAATAGATATGGGACAGTTATAGGAACTTGGTCATAACAAAGTAATAAATGAAAGTGAGTCTCCTATGCATTGCATTATAAGTGATATGTGTATTTTAAATGATTGAAATGAGTACTTTAAATACCTTGAATGTGATCCTATATGTTAAATGAAGTGATGTAAATTATATGAAAATATGTGAACTATATGTGTTATGTGATTGAGTAAGCCATCAAAGATGGTCACTTATTGATTTCAAAAAACTCACCTAAAATTTGTAATATTTTTTAGGCTCCGAAGAGTTACCCCATTAGGATGATGGGAGTATAGCCATTTCACCCAAGTAAGAGATGGAGGTCGGGATCAGTTTTCATCTACATTAGTATTTCCTTAATTTTTGTATCAAAATATGTATTCACAGCTATTTTGCAATATGTATGTAAATGATTTCGTAATGTAATGGTTGTGACATTGTGTTTGAAAATGTTTACAAATAAAAGTGGGCCCAATTTATTTACTGATTTTTTTACAAAATGCGTGCATTGTTTTAAAAGAAAAAGAAATTTATGCATTGAATTTGAATGATTGACTATTCTAGCATGCCACCCTAGTAAGGTATGTTCTCGGATCTCATTCAGGATGATAGTTATGTGTCTTATGAGAGCCAGGTTTAGTATCTTACATGGGCATTTTTGAAATATGTGTCAAGTTACATGCATTTTAGACATGTCATAACAGGCAGTAGCAACTGTTCCCTTATCTGAGTCGCATATGTATGAGTCACATGCATGAGCATTTGTTAATAGTTTGAGTTGATAAAAATAGTGAGAAGAATGATGATCTGTCAGAATATAAGAAAGTAAAAATTTATAGATATCTAGAAATGAGAAATATTATATGGTTCAAATAAAGATTCAACACATTTATATTGATGATGTATTATAGAATATGATATCAAAATTGTACTTTGGTGGTATATCCTCGAATGTGAAATAAATGTGAATGTATTGTCATGGATTGTTTGAGAAAAATAGGGATATAAGTATAAATGAGAAGATTAAAATTTACAAGCAGAATGTAATGAAAACATAAATTTGTTATGATTTTAAGAAGATGTTGGAACCGAAATGGTCGTAAGAAGATATTTGGGGAATTGAGACCAAAATTCCATAATGATTATGCATTAATAATTCTGAATTGATTGAGGATATACATATAGGAGATGAAATAAATGGCAATAGGAAGATGAGATAGAAATGAGATAAAGAAAAAGATGACTAATCACATGAGAAGAGTAAATGCACCCAATAGGGTAGTTGGATCATTATAACATGATATAACACTAAAAGAGGTAAATTCTGGAGAATTGGGGTAAAGTTGATGTTATCATATTTTGATGTGAGGAAACCCCAATCGTGGCAAGGATAAAGAGAGAAATATTGTCTAGGATCAATTGAGATCAAATTACTATTAGTGAAGGATAATGGGTGTTATGACAGAAATAAATCTCTGGATAGAATGGGAGGACCTTGATGGTACACATCTAAGCATATTGCGGCAATAATCATGTCTATTACTTTAATGAGTTTTGATAACTAGAACTTTATGACTGTGTAAGAAATGATAGAAATTGATCTTCTTGAGTTACTAAGAATGACTAATAAGCAATGATGGAAACAATTGATTGATAAAGATTGCATGAATAGTATAGGTGTTAGAAGTAAGAAATCTTCTTTTGAAGAAGAATTTCACTAAATTAGGTTAAGCAGATCAGATAGTTTATATTAAGAACGAATCAATGAAGGAATAAATTAGAAATGAATAAGTAATGATTCAAAAGTGAGTATTGGGGTCCTAGTCCTAATAGAGCCACAAGCATAAAATGTTGAATGTACTACTGAGAGTATGTGCATTATGTTTGATGTAAAGCATCCAGCTATATGATTGGATTCTTAAATTTAAGGTGACATTATTGCTATTGTGAGGAGAACTTAGGTCCATATTATATTCTCTACAAATATTTACAGTAGATACAAATTAGATATGATGAATGTGTTTCCAAAACTAGAAGTTAAGATTGTAAATAAATTGAAATGATTAGAAAAACTAGTTTGAATGAACAGAAATTAGAATAAGTTAATGTGAAATAAGAGGAAATCGAATGAATGGAGAAAATCATTCGAGAAAAGAAGTCAATTTGGAGACTGATAATAACATGGGATGATACTACCTCATTGAGGAATTGGTCACTTAAGGAATTCCGAGAACTAATCATAGGCAAGTTGAGTTTTGGCAACATTTGTTTGAGTTAACAATACCCCCGACAGTGACACGACATTGAAGAATAAAGTGTCCCAATTTTTTCATAAATCAATTAGTGACTATGATCATAGATTAATTAATGAATGTATTCATAAAGTTGAAGAGAATATTTTGTGTACTTGAGGTAAGCCTTACGTATCGTGAAGATAGAAGCAATTATTTGCCAAGTTTAATAAGAGTGAATCTTAGCTTGATCGAATAAAATGTTGGCTTGTATAGTATCTGAACATGGCATATTAGGAGACCCAAAGAAAATTGAGGTAATGATGAAGTGAGAAACTCTAAGGCATATGTATGAGAGATCTGGAGTTCTCTGGAACTAGCTGTATATTAGGTACCACTCGAGATTATTAAGGAGTTTTTTATTGATCTTAACCCTTTGACAAAAATGTTTAAGAAAAAAAAGTGTGAATCATATAAGTGATTAATGTAAAGAGAATTTTGAGGGATTATAAGATCGATGGTAATTATATTATGTGGATTTGGAGATTATGAAGTATACAATGATATTTCATACTAAGGATTCAAATGCAATTTGATGTAGCACAATAAAGTGATTTGTTATCCATTGAGACAATTGAAGTCTTATGAGTTCATTAATTGATGCAAGATTTTGAATATGCTACAATAGTGATTGCTTGAGAGCTTAGAGACAAAATATGTACAGAGAAACATTTTGGACATATATAAATGTACATATCATTAAAGTTTGAGGCACTTATTGAGTTTAAAATAATTGAATATAAGACAAAGATAATGGATAGAATTACTGAAAGATTATGATGGCACAAATTAGTATTATCTGGTAAAGATAGTGTTGTATCTGATGCTTAAACATAAAATTCAATAACAGAATGGTACAAATTTAGATATTAAGGTTACCAAACCTAATGCAATAAAAAGAATAGAATGTCAAGTTGAATATTGGGGTGAAATGAAGTAGTATTGGCTGCATTGAAATTTAAGCTCAGTTTCCCATGAAAGGATTGACAAAGCCCGAAGTGATGATCCAAAATTTTGAATCTTATTGAGGAATTGAAAATTAATATAAATTTCGAGTTTCAATCGAAAATTGATACTTGTGATTGAAATAAGAAGTATGTGTACCCTAAGCAAAGAGATTATTAGAAAAAAGCACTAAGAACAGATTAGGCTATACCTCCTAGTAGAAATATGTCGAAATAGTACTTAACGGCTAAGAATGTTAAATCAAGTGACTGAATGATTGAATTACCAATAATCTTACATGTAGGAGATATGCTTAGAACTTATATTTTGGAGTTCATAGGAACATAAGGTCAATATATAGTTTTAATTGACTTTAAACATATATATCATTATCATAGTGATATCATTAAATACCGTATGAGGCATTATACGACAGATAGAGTCGTTTGCCTTTATATTTGGATGAAAAAGGCCTAAAAATGATTGAAGGCCAGAATTGATTCGAGATATTATTGCTAAGAGAAATGAATCTATAATAGAAATTAAATGATTCAAGAAAAATGAAACACTAAAGAGATGTGAGTTAAGAAAAAGATGAGATGTCTTTGAGAGTATCACCTTGTAAAGGTGTGCTTAGATAGAGAAAAAGGTGTGCTTAGATTAGGAAAAGAATGAACTAAGCTTGAATTGTATTAGTCCTTATAATGTTATTGAGAATAGGACCATTGACTTATGAGTTAGTGTTACTAATAAAAGATGTTTTAGATTCACACAATATTTCATAGATATGTTTATGAAATATTGTTATGATCTAATATATATGTTAGGGATATATGAAATGAAGTTATAAGTAATCTGAGATAACTGAGGAAACAGTTATGATAGTGTGATATCAAAATTAGTACTGAAAGACCGAGTGATTCCATTGACTAGTCAACTAGAAGAAATTATTCGAGTGATGAAGTTAAATGGGAAATGGAAAAACATATAAGTAAATAATACCCCTACCTTTCTGATCAATCAGATAAGAATTTTGAGGATGAAAGAGGGAGAAACGTAACATCCCATTTCCATAGTAAGGATTAGAACCCTAAAATTCAGTACATGTGAGATCAAAGAGAGATTGATAAAAATGCATTTCATGCGCATGCATAATGTTAGCATATACGTACATGAATTTGAATTTTTACACACATTAGAATAACTGTACATGCATTCATTGACATATTCTGGGTATAATTGATCTATAAATGTGATTATAATTGAAATTATGAATTATATGTGTTAAAAAATTGATTTGGAGAGTATATTTATAGACTTAGAATTTTTGGTGAAATTTTGAGAATTTTCTGAAGTTCAGGGGTAGGAAAAATGCCAAGTGACAGAACAATTCATGAAAAGAAGTAAAATTCAGAGTCAAATGATGGTGGAAATTTTTATAAATGAGTTTGGGATTTGATGACATATGTCATTGAAATTTGGGAGAAATTTGGAGGAGAAATTGGAATCAAATAGACTAGTTATTAAATGAGGGACAAATGAAACCATGAAAAAGTGACATGTGGCAAGTGATATGTGTCACTTGCCACACCACTTATATACCATGATTTTTTCCAAATGAAAGATCAACTCATTTGTTCTTTCACTTGTTATTTTGCTCCTCCCTTCGTAAATGCTGAAGAGTGTTGATTTTTTGATAATTCATAAGTTGTTGTTGTTGAGATGATGTTTGAGATGGAAAGGTCATTACGATGAATGTGTATATGATGTGTTTTGTTTTTGGTGTATATGATCAAGCATGGATTTTGAAATGCGTATAGATGATCTTAAACTGTAATTAGGGTATTATTGAACAAGAAATGATGTGGATAAAAGTTAGAAGTGATAGATTAAGCAAAAGGGATGAATTAGGAAGAGATTGATGAGGAAGTGTGCTGGAAATGTGTTAGATGTAGTAGTTCAGCTGAATATGCGTCGGTTTGTTTGACATATATTGATCTAAAAATATCAAAATAGGATGATTTTTGATTTATATTAAAATAGAGACGAGTGGCTACAATTTGTATGAAGAAATCGAGTTTAAATTCTAGCTCTAAGAGTGCTGAAAATTGTCTTGAAGTTGAGTTTCAGATTTTGTCTCTGTTTCTAAATAGTATGCAGAAAAGTGTGTATAACTTTTATAATACTGAGACAAATTTTATGAAATTAGGTTCTTTACAATCTTGAGACATAGATAAACAATTGTTAGAGCATGACTTTTCCAAAAAACCTCATTTGCTAGGTGTAAAATGGAAGTGAAGTTTGGGAAAAAAAATAGAAGACATAAGAAGGGGTGCGTCAGCCTGATGCATCGCGATCGCTACGATGTGCCGCAATCAGGACTCTACATGGGCAACTGAGGATGTCGAGCATCAATGGTGACTCGCGATCGCGATGTGCCATGATCACGACCGTGAAGGTGATACGCGGGAGATGCCTGCCGAACATGCATTGGTTTTTTTATGATATATTCAGCTGTAGATGTCCAAATGAGGTGATTCTTAATTTAGTTTAAACTAGAGATATAATTATACAACTTTCTTAAGCAAGTATAAATTTAGTTTTATTTATAAGACTTTCAAATTTTGATGCGAAATTAGGTCTTGATTGAGGTTGGAGCACTACCCAAGACAGAAATTATGTCTTGATGTTTTCATAAACACTAAATGGATATAGGCTAAATCAAACAAAGGTGTCTTCACAAAAGTTGTAGCTCATTCTCTTATCATTCAATTGGTACTAAGTCTGTAATTTTTAGATAACTGATTTGAAAGTTATGAGTTGTACAATATGAGGGTATGATCATAAACTAGCCAAAAGTTCAATTATACACAATCTGTGGTATTTTGAGCATAACTCATAGGATACTAAACCAAATTGAATGATCTTGGTGTCATTAGAAACTTAAGAGATAGAAAAACAATTTTTTAGATGAAAGTATCCTCAAATGACTTCATTATCTTAGTCAAAATTGGAAAGTTGACCCTAAAGTGTGCCTTACAAAAAATCTAAATTTGAAGAAATGGTTTATGAAGTTTGATTTTTATGGTTTTATTTAGGTATAAACTATAAGTATAAATGATACTTATGTGATCTTGGAAATATGTATGATTATGTGATGAGAATAATAGAGAGATACCCAAGATTGTCATTGAGCATGCATTATACAAAGTTCATATGTTAGATAATTTCATTATGTGGCCCATATATTTTGATTTAATCATTTAAGTATATTAAATCTCATTAGTTATTTGAATAAGAGATAATGTGATGTATTTACGTTGATGGAACGTAAACAAGAAAATAAAATAAGGATAATGAAAAGAGGTGTTGTTTGAATTTCAAATAGATAACTACTGCCTCTCTCTCTACCTATAAAGCTTTTCACGTATTGCTCCATCTGTTACATACGGAAAATAACGAATCAAAGGCCAAGAGAGAGAAAACACAATCTAAGAATATCTAGAAGATTATCTGTTCTGAAAGTATCGGAAATCCGACGGATCAAGGTACGCTTATGTTATTGTGAAAATTTATTAGATTCTAAGATCTTGTGATTATGTATTTAAATTTTATACATGATAAAGTTTTCATGTAAGAAAGATTAACATGTGGTATCAGAGTATAAGGTTTTGAGAATTAATAATTTTCCATTTATGATGTTAAATAACGAATTATTATGATCTACTATATACGTGATATATACGATCAAGAAGATTTCGGTTTTCAAATGCAACACTCATGTTTTCTCACTTTTCATCTAAATCACGTTTATCAAGATGATGAAGGAAAGGCAAAACAACATTAAATGCTTCCCTGCCAAGTTGATGCGTGAATGCGTGAATGGAATTATGAAAGCCATTACTTGCATTCATTAAATATGTTTTGCACTTTTGCTTTATCTTTTTCTTTTCTTTATTAACGATGGTTTGAAAACATTTCATTAATGGCCATGAAAGTTTCTCTCTCTCTCATTGATTGTGTTTCTCTCATGTATTCTCTTCTTTGCCATCAACGTGTGTCGTTTGCTCCTCTTATCATGTCTCTTGAACCTTTATTTCTAATTTATTGGTTGCCGTGATAAAGTAATATCTTTAGATGAATTAAGTACTTTAATTTCCTTTAAGCCTTTTGTTTCATTAAATGCCATGGGTTTTAATTGTAAAATTTAATGTATGATTTTAGCATCACATATTACTGATTGTGTAATAAAGTAATTATACGTATGAACAAGAATTACTTTCAATATGACTTCTACTATCATTTATTTAATTTGATATTTATATAATGAATAATTTGTTAGTCATCAAAGTGGCCAAATTAGAAAGTTCAGTAAATATAAAATTAAAATAAATATATAGTTACCCATGATAATGTGATGCTTATGATTGCACTGACATAATGATATATTTAATAGGTATAATTAAATTCATTGATACTAAAATATTTAAGAATCACCCAAAGGTTGATTAGTTAATTTTATATCAATGATTATAATCGTGATTAATTAGAGTATACTTTATTAGATATATTTAGAATATCCAAAGATAACTAATATATCTAATCAGAATATGCACGATTATCAATTATGTAAATATTACTAAGCATCAATTTATGTGTTTGATATATTGTTGTTTTACGCAAAGGAAAACCACAATATATGTTTTGATATATTTATTATTTAATTTTAATAACGTGTTTAAATTATGATTCAAAGCATTAATGTTGAGTATTTCTTATATAAATTTTTCAGCATTCAATTCTGCTGCTATCCAATCGCAAGCTTCATCTATTATAAAGTTTAACGGGCTTAACTTTAATGATTGGTGTGAACAAGTGCAGTTCAACCTAGGAATCCTAGGTCTTGACCTGGCACTACAAACTGATAAGCCCGTTGCACTTACTGATAATAGCAGTGCTGAAGAACGATCTTTTCATGAACGTTGGGAAAGATCAAATAGACTAAGTTTAATGTTTATGCGAATGACAGTGGCTAGCAACATTAAGGCAACAACTTGCAAAACTGACAATGCTAAGGATTATCTTAAGCTTATTGAAGATATTTCTCAGTCTGATTCAGCTGATAAGTCTCTTGCTGGAACCTTAATGGGTATGTTGACCACCTTAAAGTTTGATGGTTCTCGTACTATGTATGAGCATGTTACTGAAATGATTAATACAGTAGCAAGATTAAGATCCATGGGAATGGAAGTGAGTGAAAGTTTCCTAGTGCAATTTATTATTAATTCCTTACCTCCTGAATATGGTCCATTCCAAATGAGTTACAATATTATTAAAGACAAATGGAATGTGAATGAACTACAAAGTATGCTTATTCAAGAGGAAGCAAGGCTTAAGAAACAAGGAATTCACTCAATTAATCTCGTGGGTAATCAAGGAGCAAGAAAGAAGTTCAAAAAGGAGAAAAGAAAGGGAAAGGATGTATTGCATAAGGGTAATGCAGTTAATTTATACTGGTTCGACTTACAACCCAAGCCTATGTCTAGTCTCCAAGTATCCAACTTGAGTGTTTCACTATGAAAATTCAAGTAGTAATTTGACAAGCCTATTCAAGCTCATAAGTATATAATTTTTAAGGTTTTCTAACCTTTAACACTTGTAGTTTTTTTAGCATCTATATGCTCTCAACAAATGAAGATGTAATTTACTCGATATGAGCTTCAATGATCTCTCTCAAAAAGAGTTTTCACTTTCTAAAGCACAAGAGATTTGACATTGATATCACTTTCAAGAGAATTGATGCTATAAATGTATTTCAAAGGTCTAGCGTATATCCCCCATTCATAAATTTAGTGACTCTTCGTTAAATAGGAATCTTCTTCAACTAACCATTGCTTCTCTTTTATCTTGAATTGACTTTGAATCTTCAATACCATATTTGATAAAAATCTTCCAGTATCCAGATGCTAAGACAAAAGATCATATCACGAAGCTGATTATGATTTTTAAGATCTTTCCAGATATTATGGAATCATTTCTAATAAATCAGGCAAGTTCTGTAACAGCCCAAACCACCCGCTTGCAGATATTGTACGTTTTGAGCCTCGGCCTCTCAGGCCTCGCGCTCTCACGGTTTTGCTTTTCCGCAGGACTTCCCAGGAGGTCACCCATCCTGGTACTGCTCTTGCCCTAGCACATTTAACTTCGGAGTTCTAATGGGATCCGGTGCATTGGGGCATGGAAAACGCGTCTACAAGGGAGAGGTATCCGCACCCTTATAAGGCATGCTTCGTTCCCCTCTCCAACTGGTATGGGATCTATGCTCCGCGGCACTGCGGCCGTTAGGTAGTCTAAGTTGTAGAGGAATGTTAGAACTTTGTAATGAGATATAATATGCAATTTATGGATGTACGTATTGAATGATATGACTTTTTGAAATTCGGATGTATTATGAAGATTCAAGTGTTTTGTGTGAGCAGATGTGCATTAGTGTAAGTTTTGTGATTTCTAGGTTCTGAGGCCAATTTTGAATTTTATGGTCCGAATTGGAGCAAGTATTCTAAATAAAAGTTGTAGAGGAATGTTAGAGCTTTCCAATGATACATAATATGCAATTTTTGTAGGTAGGACTTGAAAGATATGAAATTTTGAAATCTGATATGGTTTAGGTGCTATAAAACAGGGCAGAAACTTTGATTGAGTTTTGAACCTAGTTAGAGGTAGAATTTGTTTTTGAGTGCTTCATTCAAAATGTAGAACTTGTTCATATCTTTCCATTTCTATAAAGTATGGAATTTTTGAGTCACAAAATAGGAAGTTATAAGGTCTGAAATTCGTGTTATTGTTCTGGAAAAGGGATTGATAGTGCAGACCTCTTTTCAGTGATTTTTGACCCATAAATAGGTGAAATTTGGTTGTGATCCTTCATTAAAAATGTAGGTCGCTTTGTTAGCTTTACATTGATACCAAATTTGTAAATTTTGGAGGCTTTTGTAAGAAGTTAGAGGGTTTGAAAGAATAAATGTTTCGGATAGGGAAGAAACATTTCTCATGAAAGAAAGAGGGATTGCGATCGTTCCGCAGAACGATTGCGATATCTCGAGCGTTCTACAGAACGCTAGCGACGCGACTGAAACGTCGCCGTTTCATAGCGCCAGCGAGCCCGTGCGTCGCGCTCGCGACTCTTCAACGCAGCGTTGCATTTTACGACGCTGCCGTTTTGAGGTTTTTCTTTTATTTTGTTTTAATCCGACCCCTATCCACCTTTTTGTGTTTAATTTGGCCATCCGACCTCCGATTGAACCGATTTTTGAAGCGTCGGATTTCTAAAAATGTCCTCTACCTCTCCATATTAAATTGTGAATTTTTTTGAGAGTCTAGGAAAAATTGGACTAAAC
>JANZXR010000172.1:15688253-15700389 GCA_027575705.1 Erythroxylum echinodendron
TTCCCTGGTCCGACCCGTTATGTGGGACCGGGATGTTACACATATTTTCCTCATTTATGTAATACTATTGTATTAGGTTTTGCTGATGTACATATGGAAATTGTTGAAAGTCACAATGTAGACAAGCGGGTTTTTATGAAATGAAATGAGGAAAAAGTTGATTTTAAAATATTGTAGTTTTCTTATGATGCTTTATAAGTGAATTATGATACCATACCATGTGAAGCGAATGTAGTAAGTGAACATAGCGTACCCTTATCCTAGGTTATGTGCCAGAATGATCTCTGGGCATCCCGTTGTATACCCTTCGGTAGGGGGGTGCTACAGGAGGAGCTTCCATATAACATAAATTTGAGTGTGCAATATTTAGTGATTTTGTATCTCTTTTTAAACACCTTTTTTGGAAAACTTGATGCCTACTTTTTATCTACTATGAATTTGATACTTTTAAAATTGAAATGTCAATGATAGATATGCCAAAGTCAATTATCATCCATAATCATTGCATTATAGCATAACCCAACATCATAATTAATAATGATTGAAAAAGGATGATTTCTTGACATGTTCATTTTTGCTATCAAACCCTTCTTCTTATCAATGATAATGCACTCTTACTTATTAAACTACAAGTCATCATCTTTCTCTGCTAGTTATTCCAAACTTAGAGGATTCTGATAAATATAATTCAACAATCAATCCTTTAAATGAACACAAAACATATTAGAAATATATTTCAACAATCAATGCTTTAAATGAATACCAATCTTTTCTTTTCCTAATACTACAATTGAGAAATTATCAGTAAGCTTTACTATTGTTCAAAGCATAGGACATGTTAGAAATATAATTCAATGATCCATCGTTTAAATGAATACCAATCTTTCCTTTTCCTAATATTGCAATTGAGGAATTATCTATAAGCTTTATTTTCATTCGAAACTTCTCATCTAAGTTTAAAAATAGTTCTTTTTTTCCCTTAGATGATTACTGCAGCTTGTATCCAATAACCACTTGCTAGCTTTGCCATTTATGGCAACATGACTAGTTATCAAAAAAGTCTCTACATCATTTTCTTCCTTTGTTACCTAAACATGATTCTCTCTTCCATTTGAAGCTTTAGAACGCCAGCCTTTTCTATAATGGCCATACTTTTTTATAGTTATATCACTCGATATACCACTTGCGCTCATAGTGATAATGACTAAAATTTTTATACTTGAAATATTGAACACTAGATTTTCCTTTTCTTAAGTCACCTTTTTTATCTTCTTGGCTTGTTTTAAAATTCTTTTATCCTTCTCATTTAAAATTTTAACTATTCTCTTTATTATTTTTATGCCTTAGAGCTTCCAACTTTAATCGAACTTTTAATGCCTAATTAACCAGTTCAATTAAGTCACAAAATCTTTCACTCATCCAAATCTCACATGATTCCAGAAAGGCCTGAAGATCATTTAGTGTCATCCTATTAAGATCTCTGCATTTTTTAGTAGAAGTTACCATATAATCAAATTTTTTTGTCTACATTTGAAAATTTTTCTTAATAACCTCCCTTTTCGTAATCTTATCTCTATTGACTTTAATCTTATTCACGATCTTTTCCATCAATGATAAATAATCGCGAATTCTCTCATCTTTGCCTTTCTCTAGAAGTTAGAATTGTCTCTTTAATCCTTGTAGTATTGTTTGTTTAACAGGATCTACACATTTATAAGTTGTAATAAGAATATTCCAAGCCTCTTTTGTTGTTTTAGTATGAAATATTTTTCCAAAACTAAAAATTCCACAATTGACATTAAAAATAGGGCCCTTTCATTTAAAGCTTAATCATGTTCTGAGGATTCTTCCACTACTTCACCGATATCTTGTGTTATGAAATCACTAAAACTATTCCACAACATGAGCTCCATCAAGTGTTTCTAAATAGCAAAGTTACTTTTTCCATTGAACTTTACCATTTGAACTTATTGAATTTTCTCGTTTCTGTAACATATGCAATTGTTGGGGGGGGGGGGGACTACCTAACTTTCATAAGATGTTGTATTTAAAGGTGCTTCTTCTTTTCAATCTCACATTACAACAATCACTAGCATGCATATAAAATATCCCCCACTTCTTTATCTAGGACAACCTGGTTACACCAAAAGACTCCGATATTTTGACTATCTACCACTCATTGAAAAAAAATCCAAAAGAGAATAAACTCCTTGGTGAATAAATTTCTATCTTATATAGGGAAGTTGTACCTTATTAAATATGTTCTTAACGCTCTTTACATTTACTGGAGTTCCCATATCTTTCTTTCTAAGAATGTCAACATGTCAATTGAAAGATTGTTTAAAAACTTCTTATAGAATCACTTAAATGGCACTAAGGGTGTTGCTAAGGTCAAGTGGTCAAATTTATGTTTCCTAAAGAGGAGAGAGGCTTAAGCATCTCAATAATCAAAACCACCAATAATGCTTTAATCCTCTAAAGAATATGGTGGATATTCAAGGATAGAAAATCTATATGGATCAGGTGGTTACACTCATATTTTTTCAAAGGTAAATGCATACTGGAAATAAATAAAAGCTCATCAACGTCCTACTTTATAAACCAATTACTATGTTTGAGGGACACAGTCTAAGCTGATATTTATTACAGAATTGGCGACATAAGATATATTTTTCTGTGGTTTGATAATTGGTCTAGACAAGGTTAGATTATATAATTCCATGATATGCCAAAGAGCTCTCTAATCTTTCCTCTTCACACTAAGCTCAGCTCACTAATCAATGACAACTTTTAGCAATTTCTATATTGTCTAAGACATTTGTCACCTCTATATCTCCAAATTTTATCTACCTTTGATATTTTCTATTAGAATAACCAACTAGTCCATAAACTATCCAGTATACTCATTAAATACATGTTTAGAAGAAGAAACCTAATGGCTAACTAGCACAAAGTAATATAGTGCAAGGCTCTACCACCCAAAGTCTCCTTTCTTCTCAAGCTCGCCACAAGGAATAAATTCAATGCCACTGATAAAATCAGATATATAGAACTTGATAGATCCTTCCCTTTATGCTTAGTTCAAAAATAATTAAGGGATCACTTGTTCCTAATATGTCCTTCTACAAATTGCATTTGGGAACATATGAAAAAAATGGTCTATAGATTGGTCCTGAAGTTCTCTTATCAGCACTATACATAAGATTTCAACCCAAAATACAATTCCTCAGTCTGTTAAGCAAATATATATGATAACGTTGGGAATTTCTGTATAGATTATATAGAAAGAAAGAAATTCTAAGAGATATACAACCAAGATTACTTCAATTGAATCTCTCATTGCAAACCATTAATGAGATCAGAGAACTTATCCTGCAGAAGAATATTCCATAAAGTTATTATTCCAACTTGTTATCTTCTTTAAACATTTAACCAAAGTAGTTGTCAGCTAAACACCAAATACTTGGTAACATATGCTTAAGTTTTGTAACAAGTCAAAGGGTATCCCCTAACACTTAATTTTTAGTTTAAACACTTTCCTTATTTAATGATATTTCATTTCTTTTAAAAAATACCTCTTACTCTTTTTTATTAAGGCGATTAGCTATTGTATTATACAAATTAGACATTCTAATTATACCATATCATTAGTAGTTGCACCATTATAACCAAATCATTACTAAGATTGATATTTGAGTTAGATCGGCCTAACTTGGTTAAAAGTTGATGGGATTAGTTTGAGTTGTTCGAACTTTTAACCAAGTTCAAACTTTTTTATTTAATTTTTCAGACTTTAAACAAGTTAAAAGTTTTGACATATATATTTAACTTTAATAAAACCCAACTCCACTTTTCATCCTTTTCTTAATTCTTCAATTATTTGTTTATCTCTTGCCAAAACAATTTAGTGGCTCTTACTCCAACTTTTGTGTTCACTCAAATTCAAAAAAAAGTTCTCAATTCACTCTTTGTCACTATTCAATATTTCTCATTCTATAGCTTATTTGTTCTCACTCCAATTCAAAGCAAGGTTCTTATCTTATGTTTATTATTTCTTCTTCTCCCTCTATCTTATAATTCTTCTTTAAATGAATTTGTCCTTTTTTTCCCATACATGCAATACATGCTTGTTTTTTTGTTCCCTTTCTTATTTTGTCTTCACTTTTTGTTTGTTTGTAAGCTCTTTTGTTAATGGAAATCTTCTTCTCTAGCTAATACTCTTTCTAGTTATTGTATAAATTAGGTTAAGTTAAAATTAAGAATAGGATAAGTTTTAGACCTGTCAAAATCTAATCAGATTCAAGTTCAAGTGACATGAACCAAGTTCGATCATATTTTAGACTGAATTCGAGTTTCACCTTTAGAGAGTCGGGTTGGGCCAGGTTGATGTACATTATGATAGATTCACAATTGACCATATTTACACCCCATACTTGATGCATTTTTTTCTTGATATTTTATACTTTATCATATATTTGGTGCTTAATTTGTTCTAAATGTGTTTATAGAGTATAATCACTTTCACATACATAAAACAAAGATTTGATGCATAGAAGGAATGCACAATCGCACATTAGCCTGCATACATCTCCCAAACCATGTAAATTTGAAATTTCTAGAGATCTTGGTTATGCATGGTTTGATACATAGTCATGCATCAGCTTTTACATCGGTCAAAACCCTAGAATTTAATATAGATGACATTTTAAAAGGAAAATTAAAGGAGAATACATACAGAGGCATTTTGAAACTCTTAAAGGCAACTTAATGAGCAATTTTGATCTAAAGGATCTAAAATCATGAAGAATTCATCAAAAGATCCATCATAATATAATATCAATCATGTATGTCTCAAGAATACTCGATAGAAGACAATTAGAGAGATTTATATTTATGAATCCATTGTTTTCAATTTGTTTTTCTCTCTATTTATGTTTGATTTTGTGTTCATTATGCGTAACTAAAGATCTTGTTAGTTCTTAGGTTAGACGAACCTTAAGTTGATACTTTAAGATGATTTGATTATTTTATTAATCTAATTGGTTGATGGATATATTATAATTTGATTACATGTTTTATTTATGTTCTAATAGATCAAGAATATCATTTCATAACCTGATTTCATACTTAGAGATTGAGAAATCCTATTTATATATTGATCTACTATAATTGAAAGGAGTTGATTGCAACCCCAGAGATAGGATGACATAAATCTTCCAGATTTAGGTCAAACCTAACAGAGGGCTTCATAAATTGGTAAAACAATCTATAAACTTTAACCTGAGTAATTTGGTTGAAAACCTTAGGATTAGTTGTTAATAGACTCAAGATCAGCTATTAGCATAACATAGGAGTCTTCACAGTCCTATAAATCAACAAAACAATTGTATAATAAAAGATCAATCTATTAAAGGTTTAGGGGGATTCGAAACCTATATACTGATTTCCTTATATCGATAATGTTCTTAATGCTTCCTTAATTCTTTGATTTAATATTGTTTCTTGTTTATTTTACTTTCTCTAGTTTTATTTTCTTTTAATTAAAAATCACAATCAATTCATAGACTAGATAATAGAATAACGGCAGCTACTAGTAATCACTGTCCTTGTAGGATCGACTTGTATTTGTTGGTACTAGCATAGCTATGTCTTGCACTTGCGGTAATTCAATATTGACATATGCATTTTTAGTCAAACAAGATTTTGGCACCGTTGCTGGGGGTGATGATATTAGGAAAACCCTAGGTTTATTAATCTAGTCATTACTTTATTTTCTTTTATTCTATTTTATTTTATTTTTGCTTTATGTTATATTATTATTTTAGTTGTTTAGTTTATTTTCTTTAGTTTTAGACTTAGAATCTAGGTCAGCTTATGACCTAGAATACATATAGGAACTTATTAAATGTAGATCTTGAAATAAAAAGAACTATGTGAAGGAATCTTCGTAGGACAAATCTATGAGAGTTTAAGCTAGATCGTCAAATAAAACATTTAGAAGGTCATATAGACACTGAGTAATCTTACAAGATGGCTGACCAATACAGATAATGTTTGTCTACCCTAGGCTAGACCTAACTAGTGTACAATCAAATATAGTAAGATTGACTCTTCAGACGAACAATTTGAGATCAAGTCGAGCATAATCCATATACTGCAACAGTCGGTCCAATTTGATGGAATTTGAGACCAAGACCCCAACACTCATATCTTTAACTTTTTAGAGATTTGTGATACTTTAAAATTAATAGAACAAGTGATGACACCATCAGATTATGTTTATTTTCATTCTCCTTAAGAGGAAAGGCTAAATAGTGGTTGAATTCAATGCCACTGTAGTGGTCAGTTTCCAAAACATACTAAAGCCCTAACCATTGCACATAAGTAATATCATTAAGAATTCATGAAATGCATTTCATTCACATGCATATCATTAGCATACACACATTAATTATGATTTTTTACACAATTCAAAGATAGTATATGCACTCATTTGACATATTCCGGGGTATGAAAGAATTAAAATGAATATGAGGTGAATTGTGAATTTTTATATCTTGAATTTTTGTTTGATGGATTACAATTGGTAATTTGGAATTCATTGTTATAAATTATGATATTGATGAATTAACATGTACATTTGGACTAGGAAAAATTCCAAGTGGTAAGACAAATTGACATATGGAAAATTTGGATGACTAAGCTTATAAAATGAGTGACATTTGGCATAGGTAATTAATTGACATGTGGATCAATTATTAAGTGACAAATGGATTAGCAAATAGGTTACAAATGGCATCTTAAGGAGGAAATAAATGTCTTACTTACTGAATGACATATGTCAAGGTAAAATGGAGGCACCTTGTACCTAGTTGAACCAACTCAATAAAGAAAGTGTTTCTGCTGTCTTCATTCTTCTTCTCCAAATTTTTTTCTACTTATCTCTCTATATTTTGGTTCAAACCTAATTAAATTGCCACACCAAACCACTTTTATCCTTCACAAGACAACCAAAGAACCAGCTTATTGATGTCCTTTAACCTTGCAGAAAACTAACCCATTTTCACCTTGAAATTTTCATGATCCTGCTTGCATGGAGGGATAGGTTAATTTGATGTATTAAGGAGGAATTTGAGTTTAATAAGTAAGTATAAGTCTGAATTTTATCGCATGTTTTAATAGAATGATAAGGATGATTGAATTGCAAAGAAATGTATACGATATTGATGATAAAGTGTGCTATAATATGTTGGATGAACTTGGATGCTTTTATGCTTTGTTTTATATGTATAAAAAACATAGGTTACATGTTATTATATGAAAGAATTGGACTACGATTTGAAGTATAAAGAAGGTGAATTTATGCTAAAGAAAGATGTTAGTGAAGTGTTCTTGAGTTCAGAAATAACTAGGACTATATGTATAATAGTCAATGATAGTTTCTATTTTGGTTTTTGATGCATCTTTATGAGCTACTGATAGTTGTGCATTAGTCTATGTTTTTCTAAGTAATTGGAACATGTTTCTTACATAATTGTTGATTATTATTGTAGTTTAGGGCTCATTTTGTATGTTTTCATTTAGTTTGATTTCCATTGTTGTTCTTTTATTTGATGTTAATTTAGGATAATAATTGGTTATTTTTATGTAGGAAGGAAGATTGAGCAACTTGGAGATTGAGCTAGAGATTAAAGAGGAAAAGAGAAGAGGAGACTCTCTGTTACAAATTCCCACGATCATAGGAATCATGTCAATTCCCATAATTGTTGGAATTATAATCCAAGACATTATGCAGGGCTTTATTAAACTTAGGGTTTTTGGAATTCCCATGAGCATGGGAATTATAATATGAGATATTACGCGACACTTCATTAAACTTAGGGTTTCTGGACTATTAAAACATAATTAAGCATACATGGTTATTGAGACATAACCCTTCTGTAGAAAAAGCCTCCTTAAGTGGAGAATACAAGTTTTAAGGCTTGAGCAAGGTGAAGATTCAAGGATTATAATCAAGATTGGGAAAAATAACAAATTAATATAAAAAATTCTAGATTTTGGCGAAGAAGAGAAGTTTCCTTTATTTATTTTTTTGTGTTTTTCTTTCATCTAATCTTTCTAAGATGGATTATTTGGGTGTTGATGATGTTATGGAGACCATGATTGGCTGATTTAGTTTTAGGGATTGCCTTTGAACTATTTTTGTTAAACTCCTATTTTATTGAATTGCATGAAAATGTCTTTGGTGATTGTTAATTTTATTTCTTTCTTGCAATCAATCTGGAGAGTAAGTAAGATTATTTATGTAGGATTGTACAATGAGAGTTGGAAGCCTATAGTCTTACAATCAAGACATTAATTGATTAGTTAGAAGAGATATCTTGGCTAATTCAATTGATCACCCTTAGGATAGTTTAATAACTAGTTAAATTGGTGGAGTGATTGGGTAGGTTAAGAGATCATTCAGTATACTTCAATAAATTTGGTTTAGGAAAATTAATTACACCTTGAGAGAGGGTAGTCAATACATTCAGAAATTTTAGGTGAGACACAATTCGATTAATAAAATAAGAGGGAGAGAGAATAGGGAGAAGTAATCTATAGTCTTTAGATTCTAATTTCTAATTTTCTACACTTTAATATTGTTTATTGTTCATTATTAGTCTTTCAATTTTAGTTTAATTTTTCAGATTATTTCTATTGCACAAGTAAGATGATGGCTTAAAAATCGACTGAATCAATCGATGAATTGCACCAAGAAGGCTTCAGTGAAGGTAAGCCTAATTTAGTATTGTTCTCTGCTCCCAATTTATTAGGAAAAAGAAGGTACGTATTTCCAAGAACTTAGGGATAGAGAATAAGTCACTCCTAGGTATTTTGACTTCAAATTGTTAGACACCATAAGAGTAAGACAAAAAATTGAGTGACTAGCTACAAATACAGGTTGGAATACGTTCACTGGGTGTAACATGCCTATTCACCCTATGATGACCATAGAGTTTTTCACTATAGTCCGAAATAACCCTAACATGAACATTTTCTGGTTTAGGTTATTTGGCAATAGTTATAAATTGGATTATATTGTCATGGGTGGTCATTTCGATTTGCCAAACACTAAAATTTTAGATGATCATGATGATTTTTATTTAGATGATTATTGGAAAACTCTGACAAGGAAAGAAAAATTTAAATCTTGGAATGCACCGAATTCTATAATTCGTAGTGCCGAGCATTTACTTTTGCACAAATTAATGTATTTAACTGTGTTTAATAAAACTGAAAGTAACAAATGCTCGGAAAAAGAACTTCTCTTTTTATGATGCATGGATCGTAAAATTAAAATTAACATTCCTTTTAGAATTTTATGATAATAATGAGTGCTGTAATAAAAAGAGTTCATATTTTGTCTTGTCTTATGTTGTTACTACTTTAGCTCTATTTTATAACCTTGATGTAGAAGATGTGTGCACAATTCCATTCGATATGTTTGACATATCGTATTTAAGGCACTATAAGATTTTGGAGTTCCATTCTATGGAACTCCGAAACCCTCAGAAGTGTATTGCAGTGAAGAACAGGAGGGGCACGGACATAGTTACTTCCCGACCCTCCACATCCTGAGCAGTCTCGGAGTTAGAAGAAGTAGCATAGGAGGAACCGAGTGCACCAGTTGAGGTTGACCGAATTTAACAAATCCTCGACCAGATGGCCTCTGACTAACAATAAATGACTTCCCAAATCAATGAACTTAGCACCCAAATGCAGCAAGTCCACAGGAGCAGCATAGCTTGAAGAAGAGGTTCCTCAAATTCTATCAGAGGAACAATTTTAAAGCTCCTTCACCAACACCATTGTCACCATCATCTCAGTAAGCTTTTCTTATCCCTTTTACTTTTAATTTGTATCATTTTCTTTTGTTTGGTTTCGTGTCATTTTCTTTTGTTTGGTTTGCAATTATTTTTGTTTGGTTTTCTGTCTTTTTTGTTTGGTTTGATGTCATTTGTTTGTTTCAATTTCTTTTGTTTGGTTTAATGTCCTTTTCTCTTATTTGGTGGTTGACTTGTAACAATGAGGACAGTGTGATCTTTAAATGTGGAGAGGTGTCATTTACTTTGTCAATTGCATTGTTCGCATTTTGTTAAACAAGATGCATGTTTAGGTATATCTTGTGTTTTACGTCAGCAATGGAACCGCATTTGAATTATTCTGATAAATATCGCCATGAGATTCTGTCATGCTAGTTGGAATTAGATTGAATGTATGCTTGAAATTGGGTTAGGTTATTTTAGCAAAAAAGTGAACCGTATAGAATGATAAAAAGTAGTTGGCTACATAAACTTATTCATAACTTGACATTTGAGCAATAAGGTAGTGTAGAGATACATAATGAATTTTCATTTGAGCCAATGTGATGATTAAGCACATATGACTCCACCCATAGTCATTTTATTTTTTTATTGAGTGATACTTTCTTAGGTTATTACCTTCAAAACTTGCTTTAAATCGATTTGAGTCTACTGGATGCATGCATGATAACAATGATTAAGGTCTTTTTGTTTTAACTCTTGGCTTAAATGACCTACCCTTTGATTATCCCTTGCTACCCTCAGTGAGCCTTAACCTTTTGTTTCTTAAAAACACCAAAAATTTAACCTACACATTCACAAGTTTAGTATAGTATTAACAGTGCTATTGTGGTTCATAATTCGTCCATGTATTAAGAAAAAGAAAGAAAAATAAAAATAGTTGAAAAGAAAAAAGAAAAGAAAAGAAAAAGGAAGAACAAGTTAGTAGCATCAATGAGTGCAGAATATTAGTTAAATTTGTATATCTCAGAGTTATGCTTTGTCATCCCTTTTAATCCATTTATTACTTTATGAATGCTTATATTGACCTTTTTCCCTCTTTATCCACCTTAACCTTTACCACATTATAACCCTAAAAAACTGCTTTTGATCTATTTATGCATGTAATCATTATAAAGGAGAATTAGTGTATTAGCAAGCCTATGGTCGTGTAGTTTCCTATAAGAAGTTTAAGTAAAACTCTAGCCATCAAACTATTGGGAAGCTTCATTTTGCGTCTATATTTATTTTTGAGTGATGGTGCTAATTGTTGATTTTGTTAATGTACATCAATGAAAAAGTAGTCATGATATGTTTAGTAACTTAAAATTTGAGTTGGCTTAAATTTGAGAGATTGTATGCTTTGATCTTTGTGAAAATGGAGTGATAAAATTGATTAGTTGCATTTACTTTGTTTAAGGATAAGCAAAGATTTAAGTGTGAGGATGTTGATAGTTGTTCATTAGTCTATGTTTTTCTAAGTAATTAGTATGTGTTTCTTGCATAATTGTTGATTACTGTTGTAGTTTAGGATTCATTTTGTATATTTTCATTTAGATTGATTTCTATTATTGTTTCTTTTATGTTTGATGTTAATTTAAGGTAAGAATTGATTAATTTTATGTAGGAAGGAAGATTGAGCAACTTGGAGATTGAGCTAGAGATCAAAAAGGAAAAGAGAAGAGGAGACTCTCTGTTGCCAATTTCCATGATCCTGGGAATCATACCAATTCCTACGATTGTGGGAATTATAATTCGAGATATTATACAGGGCTTTATTAAACTTAGTGTTTCTGGACTATTAAAGAATAATTAAGCCTCCATCATTAATGGGAGATGAAAACCTTCTGTAGAAAGAGCCTCTTTGAGTGAAGAATTATTTTTTTAAACTCCTATTTTATTGAATTGAATGAAAGTGTCTTTGATGATTGCTGATTTTATTTCTATCTTGCAATAAATTGAGAGAGTGAGTAAGCTTATTTATGTAGGATTGTACAAGGAGAGTTGGCAATCTATATACTTGCAATCATCATGTTAATTGATTAGTTAAAATAGAGACCTCGACTAATTCTCTTGATCACCCATTAGATAGTTTAATAACTAGTTAAATTGGTAGAGTGAATGGGTAGGTTGAGAGACCATTCAATTGACTGCATTAAATTTGATTAGTGATAATTAATTACTGTAACACCCCACTCCCGCCGGACCTGAACCCGATATCGACAGTGATACCCGAATCCGTGCCCCGCAAGGGTGGCGTGTCACATCACTTCACTAAACAAAAGTCGGTA
>JANZXR010000172.1:15738483-15756672 GCA_027575705.1 Erythroxylum echinodendron
TCATCACTTTCACCCTAATTCTTCCCATTTCATAGTCTCTCACTACCAAAATCACCAAAGCAAAACATAAACCTATCTACACTTCTCATGCACTGCTCGAAATTTTCTAAGAAAAGTTTCAGGGGTCCAACAATGGAGCAGTAGATTTTAATGGAACTATAAATTCGGAAGAGGCTGAAGCCTAATTGAAGAGGAATGAGAGCGTTCTGATTCAGATGAAGTGCTCGGATGAGGAGAAGTTAGACTATGCAGTAAGCTTGCTACACAGGGACGAACTTCATTAGTGGGAATCAGTGCCCCACAGTCAGGATATGCCTCCGGTGTTGTCATAGAGAGACTTTTTAGAACTTTCCAGGAGGAAATACTTCTCGAGGTTCTATATTCAAGAGAAGGCTAGGGAATTTCTAAATCTCACACAGAGGGACATGAGTGTGAGTGAGTATGAGCTGAAGTTCACATAGCTTTCTAGATATACAGTTAACATTGTGGAGAATGAGGAAGATAAGTGTCGTAAGTTTGAGGGAGGTCTCCATTTGGGAATCAAGGAGAAAGTCTTGATCCATAATTTCTGTGAATACCAACAATTGGTAGATGTTGCACTCTAGGCTGAGAAGCTAGAGAATATCAAGTATGAAGTGAGCAGTAAGAGGAAGAACCGGGAGTAATTTTCCAGAAAAGGGGTGAGTGCTCCAATACCTGAGAGGGGTGTGAAGAGCTCCTGCACACAGAGTGAGGTAGGGAGTAGTGTCTCTGCTAAGAACAAGTAAGCAAGGGCAGCGTCAGTGCAAGCCTCAAGAGTAGGAGATAATAGTAGGGTAGAGAGGAGCAGGAAAATGAACCCACAATGTGAGCATTGTGGGAAGCTGCACAGGGGAGAATGCTTCAAGTTACCGGGGGCATGCTTTTGATGTGGAGAGATGGGACATATGATTAGGGACTATCCCCAAGTAACAAGGCAAGAGGGGTCACGGTTATAAGCCCCAAAGAAATCTGAAACAGTGGAAACCAGACCAGTCACTGAGGTGGGCAGTTCCGGAGCTGTAAGGAAGGTTATTCCTCTAGGAAGGCCAAGGGGACAAGCATAGGCAAGGGTGTTTGCCATGATAAGGGATGACGCTATAGCTGCACCTGAAGTTGTCACGGGTATGGCTCAGTAAATTAATTCTGAAGTATATGTTTTGATTGATTTTGGCTCCACGCATTCATTTGTTTCTGTAAGTATGATGTTGTATACTGTGAATTCAGTTCCTTTGAATAGTCCTTTGCTTGTTAGTACACCTCTAAGGAGGAATGTGGTAATCATTCAAGTATATAGAGGTTGTGAACTCTTCATTGATGGTGCTAGACTAGTAATGGACCTCCTACCTCTAGACCTAAAGGGCTTAGATGTTATACTTTGAATGGATATCATAGAGAAGTATCAGGTGAAGTTGGATTGTGGCCTTAAGGAAATGGAATTTGATCTAGGCAATGGAGAGAAGGTGATTTTCACGGGGGACAGGAGAGTACCATCACCAAGAATTATTTCTACTGTACTAGTTGACAGAATAATGAAGAAGGGGTGTGAAACCTTCTTAGCATATGTTTTAGATGCTAATGTGAATGAAAGGAGGTTAGAGGATTTTTCGATTGTAAGGGAATTTCCTTATGTGTTCCCAGAGGACTTACCTAGTTTGCCATCGGTGAGGGAAATCAAGTTTGCCATCAACTTGATTCCCAGAATCGCACCCATTTTATACCACAATATAGAATGGCTCCAGCTGAGTTGAGGGAGCTTAAGGAACAATTGGAGGAGCTATTAGAGAAGGGGTATATAAGGCCAAGTTAGTCACTATGGGGAGTGTCGGTTCTATTTATTAAGAAAAAGGATGGAACATGGCATATGTGTATTGATTACCAGAGACTCAATAGGGTGACTGTTAAGAATAACTATCCTCTTCCTCGAAGTGATGATCTGTTTGACCAACTGTAGGGAGCAAGGTTCCTTTCCAAGATTGATCCCAGGTTAGGCTATCATCAGCTCAGAATCAAGGAGTCTGATGTGACTAAGATAGCCTTTAGGACTTGTTACAAGCATTATGAGTTCCTAGTTATCTCTTTTGGTTTGATCAATGCTCCAGCTACATTTATGGATCTTATAAATAGGGTCTTCAAGGGGTATCTGGATCAGTTTGTCATAATATTTATCGATGACATTCTGGTGTATTCCAAGAGTGAAGAGGAATATGAGGAACATCTCAGAATAGTATTGCAGACACTAAGGGAGAAGGAGCTTTATACTAAATTCAGCAAATGTGAATTTTGGCTTCATGAGGTGATATTCCTTAGACATGTGATTTCTAAAGCTAGGGTACATGTTGATCCATGGAAGGTTGAAGTAGTGGTGAATTGGCATGCACCAAAGATAGTGACAGAAGTGAGGAGTTTTCTGGGTCTGGCATGATATTATAGGAGATTCATTGAAGGATTTTCTATAATAGTTGCACCGATGATCAAGCTATTAAGGAAGAATTAGAAATTTATCTGAAGTGAAGAATGTCAGAAAAGCTTTGAAGAGCTCAAACGCAAAATAACAAGTGCTCCAATTTTGATTTTGCCTACTGGAGATACAGTGTATAATGATGCATCGAGAAAGGGTTTAGGTTGTATGTTGATGCAGGGAGACAGGGTGATAGCTTATGCTTCGTGGCAACTGAAGCCATATGAGTTGAATTATCTAACCCATGATTTGGAATTGGCAGCAGTGATTTTTGCCTTGAAGATTTGGAGACATTATCTATATGGAGTTCAGACGAAGATTTTTACAGATCACAAAAGTCTCAAGTATTTGTTAATCTAGAAAGAACTGAATTTAAGACAGAAAAGAAGGTTAGAGCTAATTAGGGATTATGATTTGTTGATTGAGTATCATCCAAGAAGGGCAAATGTAACGGCTGATGCCTTGGGTAGAAAATCATCAATAGCCCACGTTCAGACAGTTTATCTACCTTTATTGGAAGAGATGGATAAGCTTAGAATAAGTTTGAGACAGGAGAAACCAAATGGAATTGTTGCCATATTCAGAGTGAGACTGATACTCAAAGAGAAGGTTAAGGAGTTACAAACACAGGATACAGAATTGAACAAACTCCAAGAAGAAATTTAGAATGGAAATAAGTCTGAAGTGGTAGTGAGGGATGATGAACTTATGACTGTTGAAAATAGGCTTTGTATCCCTAATGTCATGGAGGTGAAGGATGAGATATTAGATGAGGCACACAATGCACCTTATGCTATGCACCCAGGTAGCACCAGGATGTACAGAGATTTGAAAGAACATTACTGGTGGAAAGATATGAAAAAGGATGTAGCAAAATATGCAAGTAAGTGTCTAGTGTGTCAACAAGTCAAGGCTGAACACCAGGTACCTTCAGTTAACTTAAGGCCATTGTCCATTCCTAAATGGAAGTGGCAAAGATTGACTATAGACTTTCTGATGGGGTTGCCCAAAACCAATAGGAAGCATGATGCCATATGGGTTATTATTGATCGTCTGATGAAGTTAACCCATTTTCTGG
The DNA here is from genome assembly GCA_027575705.1 of Erythroxylum echinodendron. Taxonomy (NCBI): domain Eukaryota; kingdom Viridiplantae; phylum Streptophyta; class Magnoliopsida; order Malpighiales; family Erythroxylaceae; genus Erythroxylum; species Erythroxylum echinodendron. The sequence goes on from JANZXR010000172.1 coordinate 15,742,041, forward strand.
CAATCAAAAAAACTGATTCCCTGCATGTGCTAGCAAAGAAGTATATTGATAAAATAGTAAGATTACATTGGATCCCAGGTTCCATAGTTTCTGACAGGGATCCTCGATTCACTTCGAGATTCTAGGGAAGCTTGCAAGAAACTTTAGGAACCAAGTTGAATTTTACCACTTCTTTTTTCCCCCAGACAGATGGTCAATCTGAGAAGACCATTCGGACCCTTAAGGGAATGCTCAAGGCATGTGTGATGGACTTCAAAGGAGCTTAGGATGAGCATTTTCCATTGGTCGAATTTGCTTACAATAATTTGTACTATTCGAGCATTCATATGGCCCCTTATGAAGCACTGTATGGAAAAAAATGTAGAACTCCAATATGCTAGGATAAGGAAGGAGAAAGGAAACTGATAGGGTTAGAGTTACTTTAGATGACAGTGGACAAGTCCAACTTAGTTAAGCAATGGCTTAAGGCAGCTCAGGATAGAATGAAGAGCTACACTGATGCACACCGAAAGGAAATGGAATATGAAGTCGGTGAGAAAGTCTTCCTTAAAACATCTCCTTGGAAAGGAGTCATGAGGTTTGGCAAGAAAGGCAAGTTGAACCCGAGATATATGGGTCCCTATGAAATTCTTGAGAGAATTAGACCGTTAGCCTATAGGTTGGCGTTGCAACAAGAATTGTTTCAGATACATGATATTTTTCATATTTCCATGTTGAGAAGGTACAGGTCGGATCCATCCCACATCATTCATACCACTGTTCAGCTAAGGGATGATTTGACTTATTAAGAGATTCCTGTGGAAATTTTGGACATCAAGGAGAAGGTCCTCAAGAACAAGACAGGTCAGTTAGTCAAAATCCTGTGGAGAAATCATTTTGCAGAAGAGGCCATGTGGGAGCCATTGGAAACCATGAAGGAGAAGTATCCACAACTCTTCGATGACACAAGTAATAATTTCGAGAACAAAATTCTTTTAAGAGGGAGAGAAATGTTAGGCCTCAAATTGTTTTATTGATTTTATTAAGCATGATTTGAACAAATTTTGTGTACTTTTTAGATAAATCATTTTATTTCGAGTTTAATTATTATGTCAAGTTTGGGCGGATTTATTTCATGGATTGGTGGAATTAAATTATTAATGTTGTAAGGTGATATGAGGGCATTTTTAGAAGACCAATTAAGTTTAAATAGACATTAGGTATAAATGGAAGGGCAAATTAGAAATTTCACACTCATTAAAGGTAAAAAGGGGAAGAAGTAATTGTAGTCTTATATTGTTAGGGAAGCAAAAATTGTAAATGAAAGAAGAGAAAGGAGAAAAAGAAGAGAAGACTTAGGGTTTTGGAGATTCTTGAAGAGTTTGAAGACAATGAGGCTAATCAAGTAAGCATGAGCATTAGCCCTTCTTGATTGTTAGATGAAGCATATTTAGTCATGATTAGAAGTGAAAGTAAAGTGAATATGTGTAGGAAGTTGTTGATAAATGGTTTATTGTGAATGTTTTAGTTTTTGGTTAATGATCAAAAGTAGATTATGAATTTTTCGTGAATGATTTTGAGTTGGAATGAAGTTGAAAATGAAGTAAAAGAGATGGTTTAGGGTTAAGATGGGTTTATGTAAAATGTGGGAAGTTAAAAATAGGAAAAATTCGCAGAGCACGTCTTCGAAACACGTTTTTGAACAAGTTGGGTTTCGCCGCAGTTAATTCAATTTTTCCTACACGAACATGTTTTTGTAGTTTGGTCATAACGTTTTGTGTAGTTATCCAAATGGAGTGATTTTTAATTTTTTGCAAACTAGAGCCATAGGGATACAAAATGTATGAAGGAATTGAGTCTAAATTCAGTATCTAATCATTTCAATTTCTAGATGGAAGATGAACATAGAATTTTGTTTCAACATGAGAAATAGTTTAAATTATTGAGGTATGACTTTCCGATTTCTAAACCAAATTGAATGGAATTTTGGTTATTGTTAAAGGAAATTAAGAAGGTGATCAAGAGAGGCAAGAGGAGTAAGAGGAAGGACATCCTTAAGCTACTTTTATAAACAAGGATTTTAAGGTGGGTTACACTTTTATAATTAAGTAATGAGCCCCTAATGCTTCTTCCAAACTAAGAAAGTTTGAAGTGTTTTCAATTATGTTATAAATGTGCCATTAAGGGTTCTTGAATGCTTTGATAATGTTCTACATGTTTGTATATGAATTATGTTATTGGTTTATGAAATGTATGATGAAAATAATTTTTGAAATGATATTATAGTTATGAAATCAAGTTTTGGAAAAATGCCATTGAGGCAATATGTTTACGAATTGTGAAGTGCATGATTATATGGGTCTGTAGTAGTGCCCTAAGTTAAGTCGAGTGCATTTTGATCAAAGGTTTCACTCACCTACCTGCTAGTAGCATGGAGCTCCTTCATGGACTCCCATAAGTTCACGGCTACACAAGACCATTAAGTGGGATTACGACAGTACGTTCTGTTTTGGATCCACTCAAATCATTTTGGATGTGCCTACATGTTTATGATTTGTGAACAAGTTGATGAATGCATAGATCGTGTTATTTGTGAATTAGTTTGCATGAAGAAAATTTCAGAAATATGTGCTTATGATTCAATGTAAACTATTTCAATAGTTTTGCTTGTTATTGGTTATAAATTTGTTACTCACAAGCTTTAAGCTCACCCCCATTCTCCTCCCCCTATTCAAGTGGTAAGCAAGAAATTGAGTAAGTCAAGAGTTATGGCATCACTCCAATTGGCATACTTTTGTATTTTTGAGTTAGATTTTTGGGAATTCAAGGCTTTAGTCATATTTCAAGTTCTGCTAGTTCCAATGTATTTTGTATTATTGGTTTTCAAACTCAACTGGTGTATTATGGCTTGAATTGCCATTAAAGCTCTGTAAAACTTATATCTTTTGTTTTAAATGGAATTTATGTTTGGATTTGTCTATGATTTTTCTTCTTTTTTCAAAGTACAATTATGGAAACGAGACTAAGTTTTTAAGAACTTGTTTGTGGTTTTTAAGTTGACATATAGCAAGATAGGACATTTTAGGTTGTGGGTTCTGCCATAGGGGTTTTCGTTGTGGCAAAGCCAAGAGTTCGCCACGGTGTAATCAACCCAAAATTCTTTATTTTCGTTGGTATGGTGAGTTCGCCGTGGTAAGACCAAATGGTTTCCACAGTGAAGATAAAATTTCAGGCTTGCCGCGGAAAAGTTCAATCACTCGCCACGACATAAAATTCCCGAAGGCTCGAAGGGATTTTACATTATGTTTGTTGCCCGCTTTTGCTTCTGAAGGACTTCTGTTTTAAATTTCCAAATCCTAGGCCTTCCTCTGCACTCAAGTTTCATGATCCTATGGCTGACGTTGGGCTTTGGAAATAGGGTCCAACAATGCTGAAAGATAAATGTCTACCAAATGACTACTGGATAGAAGCTGTAAATACTGTTGTCTACATTCTAAATAGGTCTCCAACAAAAGTAGTAATGAAAAAGACTCCATATGAAGCATGGCATAGACAAAAGCCTCACATACAACTCTTAAAAATTTGTGGATGTATAGCTTATGCACATATCCCCTCACAGTATAGAGAAACATTTGATGAGAAAGGAGAAAATTTTCTCTTCATCGGATATAGCAACGAATCAAAAGGTTATCGGTTATATAACCCAAAAACAAATAAACTAGTAATCTCAAAGGACATGATATTTGATGAATCTGCATCCTAGAATTTCGAAGACAGCTCCAATACAGGTACAAAAATATTTGAAGAAATTCCAATTCAACGAAACTTAAAGAGGCAACCTATGTAAGGTTCAGACCCAAGGACAAGTTAATAAATTCCAGGGTCAAGTAAGAGTCACCATGAAGCACAAAATGTAAGCCAAATTATAGATAGAACATCAAATTCAGAATCACCACCACCAAGAAAGGTATGCTCCCTTAGAGAAATTTATGAAACTTCTTATGTTGCTTTCTTTACATATAAACCAAAAATTGTGAAAAGGTAGAAAAGGATGATATATGGATTAATGCAATGGATGATGAAATTGCAACAATTGAAAAGAACAATACATGGGAATTGGTGGACTTACTTGAAGGCAAGGAGGTAATTGGATTAAAATGGGTCTATAAGACAAAATACAAAGAAGATGGAACTATCCAGAAGCACAAAGCAAGGTTAGTTACCAAAGGATATTCATAAGAGTTAGGTGTCGACTTTACAGAGAAATTTGCATCAGTTGTCCTAATGGAGATGATCAAAACAGTTCTCACATTAGCTGCTTAATGGAGGTTCCAATTTATCAATTAGATGTCAAATCTTCCTTTCTCAATGGTGAATTCAAAGAAGAAGTATATGTGGAGCAGCCTTTAGGTTACAGCTATCAAAGGAAAAGAAAACAAAGTTGTGAAAATAAAAAAGGCATTATATGGATTAAAACAAGCACCTCGAGCCTGGAACAAAAAAATTGACTCATATTTTCAAAAAAAAAAGGATTTCAGAGAAGCCTAAGTGAGCCTTCATTATATGTGAAAAAGGAAGGTATAAAAAATATTCTTATTGTCTACTTATACATTGATGATTTAATTTATACTAGCACTAACCCAAAGATGGTAGAGGAGTTTAAAAATTCGATGATAAAGGAATATGAGATGAAGGATCTTGGATTAATGAAATATTTTCTTGGATCGAAGTTTAACAAACAAAATGAGACATATTTATTTCCTAAGAAAAATATTTAAATGATTTATAGAAAAAATTTTGCATGAATGCCTGTAAACCAATCTCAACTCCATTGGCTTTGAACGAGAAGTTGCAAAAAGATGATAGCGCAGAGAAAGCTGATCCAAAATTCTACAGAAGCCTAGTTGGATGTCTCATATATTTAACAAATAAAAGGTCAGATATTGTTTTTACAGTTATTTCTGCTTTTCAGATTTATGCACGAGCCAAGAAAAAATCATTTCAATGCTGCAAAAAGAATTTTATGCTATTTGCAAGGTATGAAAAATTTTGGAATCAAGTATGTCAAGGAAGAAAACAACAAGCTTGTGGGATATGCAGACAATTATTAGGCAGGATCCATAGATGACCATAAAAGCACTTCAGGATATTTATTTTGTTTAGGTACAAAACCAACTTCCTAGTCATCAAAAAAACAAAGAACTGTTGTATTATCTTCAGCAGAAGTAGAATATATTTTAGTAACAGAAGCAGCATGTGAAGAAGCATGGCTTACGAGAATTTTGTCAGACATGTAACATGAAGAAACTACTCTAACCATCATCAAGTACGATAATATGTCAACAATAGCAAATACAAAAAATCGAGTATTCCACAATAGGACAAAACATGTAAAAATTCGACATTACTTCATCAGATATCTTATCGAAGAAGAAGAAATCCAACTTGAATTTGTCAAAACAATTAAGCAACTGGTAGATATTTTCACCAAGCCCTTAACATGTGAAAAGGTAGAAGGCTTCAAAAACAACATCAAAATTATAAATTAAGAGGGGGCATTAAAAATATAAAATAGTAATTTATAATTTGGATCTATGGTGGCAAGTTTTCTTAATAGAGAAGGAAGCAAGTACTCGAATAGTCAATGGTGGCAAAGCATTAATTAATAACATGAGTTGTCAATGTATAAATATGAGTTAAGCATGAGCTGTAAACCGCCTCTAATTTCTCTATATATATGCATTGTATTAATTGTGATTAGATAGATGAATAAAAAAATTACACTAGGATTCCTCCCGTCCTCTCTCATTCATCGTTACTATTCATCATTTCTTTTATTATTAGCCTTCCATGTCCTTTTTTGTTGTTGCTTCTCTAAATATTAAAGTCCACTTTTCTAAGCTTCCGCATATAAATCCAACATCATCATCACTGGTAATGATTTGTCAAAATTGTATGCTCCTCTCATTCGCGATGTTCTTACGGAGAAATTATACTGGCCTCCCACCAAAAAAGATAGAAATGGAATCGGCACAGGTATCTAATGTATTTTCAGAACCTGATTGAGACTAAATTTGTCTCTCAATATGGCTTTTTGTGATAACTCAAGGATACCTCGAGAATGATCTTTATGTATCTGAATCCTTAGTACCAAATAAGCTTCTACTAAATCTTGTATCTCGAAATTCTTTGATATAATTTTTTTTACTTTTTCAATGAGCATTATATTATTAATAGCAAGTAGTACTTCATTAACATATAAAACTAGAAAAATATACTTACTTCTATAGAACTAATGGTATCTCATCTCCAAATCAAAAGAGATAACAACTTGATGAAACTTGAAGTACTATTGTCGAGAAGCTTGGTCAAGCCTATAGATGGATTTCTTTAGTTTGCAACCACCTCCCTTTAATCTTTGTAAACAAAGTTTTCAAGTTGATCCTTGTTTCATCGATGTTACTATTAAGGAATGTTGTCTTAGTATCTATTTGATGTAACTCAAAATCAAAGTGTGTCATAAGTGCCATTATAATCCTAAAAAAATCTTTCAAAGAAATTGGTAAGAAAGTTTCTTTAATAATCCATGCCTTCCTTTTAAGTAAATCTTCTTCTTTCATTTTTTTTTTGGTGATAAGTCTAGCCTTAAATATTTTCACATTGCCTTTTGAATTCCTTTAGTCTTAAATATCCATTTTTAAATAATGGGAAAAGATAAGATCTTAAACATCATTCTTTCTCATAGACTTACACTTTTGAGAATAAGAACTCTCAATAGTTCACGAAAGTTGATTGGATCATCTTCCACTATGTCAATATCCACATCATGTTCTTGGAGAAGTAAAATATAATCACCCAAAATTGCACTTCTCCTCTCTTTAGTGGACCTTCTTAATGTTATTTGTTCTTAAAGTTGTTAAGTTTGTCCTTTAGGAATATTCAATATATCTTGATTAGGGAGATTTTCAACATTATCTTGTTGCTCTAGAGTTGGTTCTTGAATAATGTTAAGAATGATAACATGATCATGTTTAATAAAAACTGTAGGAATAGAAATGAATTCCTCTTCCAAGATAAAGTCTCTTAACCTTATCTCTTCCTTCAAACTCAAAATCCTCAAGGAATTTGGCATTTCTATCTCAAAAATATATTTATTTATAGGATCATAAAATTTGTATCTGTGTGGTTGTTCAAACGATTCAATGAAATATCTACTGATTATTCTTAAGTCTAGTTTCTTTTATTTAAGTTATAAGGCCTTGCCTCAGTTGGACAACCCAAAAATGAAAATAATTTATACTAGGCTTTTTTTCTATCCATAATTCATAAGGGGTTTTAATCATTGCCTTTATTGGAACCCTATTAAGAATGTAATTCATGGTCTTTAATACCTCTCCCTATAGTAAATCTAGGATGATAATATGAATAATCATACTAATTACCATGTCTTTTAATGTTCAGTTTCGTCTCTAAACAACACCATTTATGATAGGGCTTCCTAGTATAGTGTATTGCAGGATGACATCACACTATTATAGAAATTCGACAAATGGTTTTGGGTGTTGTTCATTTGAACTATCATATATATCATAATACTTACCACTACAGTCGGATTTATTGCTTTTAATCCCTTTTTGAACTTAATTCTCAACCTTATATTTGTAAACTTTAAGGGTATGTTTAGTTAAGGGTTTACTAATGGAAAGAAATGGAATGTAACATTATTCCATCATATAGGAGGAGAGTTTATAATTGGATGGAATGGAGCAGGATAGAAGAGGAGGGTTTCATATTACATCTCATTCCATCCTAAAAAGTAAAAATAAAAAACCTACAATTTGGGGAGCTTAGGATGGAATGTAAAATGATAAACAATGTTACATTATATTACATTATAAATCTTTTATCTAAACAACATTTCACTATATTACATTATGAACCTTTCTGTCCCTCCCAAACGATAATTTTTTAATATTACATCCATTTACATTCCATTCCATTCTATTCCATTTCATTGAAAACTTTACATCTAACCAAACATAGCCTAAATATTTCCAGTGTCTGTGACTTCTCATCAATGAGATAATGGTACCCATAATGTGAGTAATCATCTATAAATGTAACAAAATATTTTTGGCCATTCCAAAATGGTATATGAGATGGACTACAAATATTTGTCAGCTTCCTCTTAATACACTCAATATAAACTTCAAAATTTGATAGATCAGGAAGATTAAGAATTTCATCTGATAAAAGCCTTTCAATTTTTTTTTTTTGGAGACATGTCCTAAATGCTTATGCATAATGAAGCAAAATTATCACTTGCTAATTTTTTTAATACCCCGTGAATTAACATGCAAGGATTAAATAAGGTAACTGTATCAAGTAAGTATAGGTTATCATATTTTAATAAAGAACCAAAACTAATAATTTTTGAATCATGAAAAAGACCTATTTTGAAAAGAATAACAATAACTACCGTTATTCAATATAGAAATAAAAACCAAATTACATTTAAAAGATGGTACAATTTAATTCTCTTTCAAATCCAAATAATATCTAGTCTTAAATGATAACCTAAAAGTCCCTATTGTTTCAAATTCCATTGTTGTTCCATTACATATATAGATGTATATTTCTCTATTACTAAATTTTTAAAACTCAGGGAACCCTAATTTTATGTTTTACATTATTAAGTTGTATTGTAGGACATTTTGAGTTTCCTTCAAGGCTTAATACATTCAAATTTTTCAATAAAAATTCAGGAAACCTTGCATGGATATACTTATGTGAGTAGTAACACTAAAATCTAACTACCAAGCGTGTATAGGTACTAAAATCAAATTAACCTCAAAGCAAACCAAACAAAGAAGTGTACATTCCTTTGTATGCAAAGTAAGATATATAGTATACTCCTTTTTCTTATAAGAAGTTTTTTCATAGAACTAGTAAGCAAATTCCTTAATTTCCTGCTTTTGTACCTTATACTGCTTCTTTGGTGGTATGCTATATATAACTTTGTTATCTTTCTCTCTCTTTTTATTATTTCTCTAAGAGTTGGATGCCAAATGAGCACTTTTGACCTTCTCTTACTTTAATATCACTTTTCTCGCACATAATGCGAAATGAGCTCATTAAGAGAACATTTCCCCTTTTGACATTTATAATTGACTATAGCTTAACTGAATTGTATGGGAAGAGAAATCAAATCCAAATTCATAAGTATGCCTTAGATAACTCTAACTTTAATGCCTTTAGTTTTGAAGCAAAATGAGATATTTTTATATTGTACTTCCTAATGTTGCTACTAGCATTATACAACAACAATAACAACACTCAGTAAAATTCTCGTTAATAAATTGGGGCTGGGGAGGTCTAGTAGTACGCAGCCTTATACCTGACTAATAAAGAGGTTGTTTCTAAATCCACGAGAAAAGAGAGAAAAAAACAAATTTTAATAATAATAATAATAATAATAATAATAATAATAATATTATTATTATTATTATTATTATTATTATTATTATTGATAATAAAAATAAATAATAATGATAAGGAAAATTTTTTAATAATAATAATAGTAGTAACTACTAAATTAAGCTAGGTAGGCAAAAAAGGATTAGGTTAAATCCTTAAGTGGTAAGTACTAACTATTTACAAGTTTAGGCCAACTACAAAAGGAAAAAGTTAAAAGACCTGTAACAACTACAAGGATCTCTCTTTACGAGGGATCAGTTATATGAATACTAATACGCCAAAGTTTTCTATTGTTGGTCATATTCTCAGTATGTTCCAATATTGCCATATCATTTTTTATCAACCTCCCCTTTAAAATTATTTTTAGGCCTCCCTTTTTTTCTCTTATAGTCTCTAAGTATGATTTTCTCGCATCTTCTCACTAGAGCGTCTGAGTATCTCCTTTTAACATGTCCAAACCACCTAAACCTAGTCTCTCTTAGTTTGTAAATAATATTAGCTACCTTTAATTTGTCCCTTACCATTACATTCTTGACCTTATATCTTTTAGTAAGGTTACACATCTAACAGAGCATCCTTATCTTCATCACCATTAGCTTCATGATGGAATAACACTCTGCCCCATATAGCATGGCTAGCCTAAACGCTAAATGATATAATTTACCTTTAAGTTGAAGTAGTATCTTCTCGTCACATGGAACTCCTGAAGCATTTGTCCATTTAAGCCACCCTACATCTGATCTAATGAACTGTCTTCATCAATCCCTTTATTGCTCTGGATGATAGATCCTAAATATTTAAAACATTCTTTTTGTGGTATAACTTCTGAACTAATCTTTACCTCCACATCAGTAACTATCCTATGCCTCAAAAATTTACACTCTATATACTCAGTCTTAGTCCTACTCATTCTAAAATCCTTCGACTCTAATGTATCCCTCCAAAGTTCAAGCTTAACATTGACCCTCTCTTTTATTTCATCTACTAAAACAATATCATCAACAAATAACATACACTAAGGCACATCCTTTTAGATATTCTTAGTGAGCTTATCAATCAATACTACAAATAGAAAGGATTTAAAGAGGAGCTTTGGTGTAGCCCGGTATCTATAGAAAAATGCTTTGTATCTCCTCCTATTGTCCTTACTCTAGTTTTTACACATTCATGTATATTCCTAATAATTTGTATATAAGTCATAGGAACCCTTTTGACTTCTAAACACCTCCATATGATTTCCTTAGGTTCCCTATCATAATCTTCTCTAAATCAATAAAAATCATGTCTAGGTTACGTTGTCTTTCCCCGTAGTATTTCATTAATCTTTTAAGGAGATGTAAAGCTTCTATTGTAGACCTTCTTGGTATGAAACCAAATTGGTTTTATAAGCCAGAAGCATGCTTTCTCACTCTCTTCTCAATCACCTTCTCCCATAACTTTATGGTATGCCTACATAATTTGATGCCTCTATAGTTTTTACAGCTTTGAATGTCCCCTTTATTCTTGTAAAAAGGAATTACTATACTAAATCACCATTCATCTGACATTTGGCAAACTTAAGGATCACATTAAAAAGCTTGACTAGCTAAGTAATACCCTCTTTGTCGAGGCTCTTCCACACCTTTATGAGTATCTCATCAGGCCCTATTTTCATACCACTGTTCATCTCCCCCATCGTTTTCTTTATTTCATCCCTTGTAATATCTCGGACGAGTTAAAGTCACCTAAAAAGATGTTATCCTCTACACCTTTATTAAAAAGGCTATAGCAGTACCTCTGTCATCTTCTCTTGATGTCATATTCAGCTACAAGCACCTGTCTTTATACCTTATGAATAAGATTTATTAGTAGAAGAATACTTGTGTCCACCGTTTCATTTTTAGCAAAATGCCACTTAAGTTCTATAAAGAACAACTTAATGTCCTTCTTGTTGGACATTATACCCCTAAATGCTTATGAAATTACATATTTCATGATCGTAAAACTCATGCAATTTAAGTGTTACCATTTTTCCTAGTGCCTATTTTCATTAGAGGAACTTGAATCCATAAGAGTAGGAATTTTCTCAATATAAAGAGCAAGATCTAAGTCTTATGTAGTCATGAATGATCATGGCGTTCTTATTTTTGGACCAACTTAAAATTTTTAAAAAATTTAAATAATTATCACATATTTACCATCACAAATATGTTTGAACATCAACCAAATAATAATTTTCCCTTAGGAAAATTATTATCCACATAAAATTCATTCACACACAACCATTTCAATAATTTTAGAATTAATTAAGCTACAAAAGGAGGTTATTTTATTACCATATTATTTTGATTAATTAATTCAAAATATCAATTAATGAAAATAAAATAAAATAAATTCCAAAATTTCAAGTTAATTAGTTTAACATAGAGATCTACATTGCTTTGTATTTTAAGTTTCAGAGTTTCAACAGTTCCAAAATGTTGATTCAACTATTATCTAGATAGATCTTTCAAGCTAATGTTGTGTGCATAAGGTATCGTGAGATAAAGTGTTAAATGGAATAAACTTGTTTAACAAAATGCTATTTGTTGAGATGTTCCTTTATTAGAGAGGAACTTCTTTAATGAACTTGTAAAAAAATAAAAGAAATAGTTTAATACACATGATGCTGAAACTGTCGGCTTCTACCCTTTTTCAACTTTCCTAAAGAAAAGGAAAACCACGTAATATTACATTGCAAGAAAAGAAAAGAAAAGCACAACTTTTCACCACCCCAATAAATTAGATTATATATATATACATATTTTATTACCCTGAAAATTAAAATCATTCAAATCTTAAGGAGACAAGGCCAATGTAATTTTAATAATCTAACATAAAAGAGGCTCCAATACTATTTAACATAAAATCTACAATAAGAGCTTAAACCAATCATATCAGTTATGAAGAACAAAAATGATTTTGGATGTGTATCTAGATATATTGAAGTAAACTTGATTAAGTTATTTTGGCTCTTCTATGTTTGGGCCTTCAAAGAGATACATATAAGATGTTTGTCTTTTATAATAAAGGGATATCATAAAAGAAATCCTAATACTCTATTAGAGACCATAACCTCTAACTTATATTTATAGTACTTATTTCTAATTTTTCCATCATAAGTTAGGAATATAACACTAAAGTTTATATAAATATAATAGTTCATACTTAATTAGATCATTTAGGTTCATTAAACTGAGATTTTATCTTAACCCAAATCTTATAATAGCTCATAACATATAATTAATATATAAATCCAATAAAAACAATTCCAACAAGTCTTAAGGTACTCTTGGTGATGCCAACAAAGATGCCATAGAAAGAGGAACGCTCTATGATTAGATCCCTTGATGCTAAAGGCCTTGTTAGGAGGTTTGCCTCTAGCTATATATGTCTATTCTATTCTTTTCGCAAAATTCAATTACTTTAAGACCATAAAAGTTTGCCTAACAATGTTCCTTTTATCAATGCTTGTCACAGGTCAAGCAACTCAACAGGTTAATGTTCTTGTCCTTGAAGGACGTAACAATCATCCAATTGTAAACAACTTTGATCTTATAAGAAATGATGACATAGGAAGACAAAAAGTGCTATATGCAACAAAGAAAAGCATAACTATAAGTATAATTATCGTTGCTTTTTTATTAAGGCAACATAATTTATATCGTTACAAAAAGTAATATAAGACAGCAGAATGTTTTGATTAGGCAATCAAATAAAAAATGTTATTTTAAGTTTTTTTTGTAAAAAATGCAAAATAAATATTGCAACACTTTTAGTCTTTTTAGGCAATAATGTTAAATAAATAAGGCAATAGGTGAATTGTTTTAGGCCACAATTTATCCTTTTATTAACAATAATATTTAACATAAAAGCAAACTCTTGTCATTATGTAGACAACATTCATATATACATTAAAACTAATATATAGATATTAATGTACAAGTAATATATAGATATTAATGTACATCTTAATTACTTACATACTATTAAATGCAAAAGACCAAAAAACTGCATTTATATATAATATATAGTCCATAAGAACTTAAAAAATTCAACTTTTAAAATATTCAAAATATAAAAGCAAATTACATGTGCTTTTATTATTACTAAATATAAAAGAAAATTCTACAATCCTTATCAATTGCAAGGAAAATTACATATGCTTCAACAACACTTCATCATTTGTAGACTTCTAGCCTGACTTTATATTGGCTTTGTAACCTTTCTCAAAGTTCTTTGGTAGCATAACGTACCTATTCTTTTGTATTACATGCATTTCAACTTCATATTGGCTTTGTAACCTTTCTCAAAATGCTTTGAAAGTATAACGTACCTATTCTTTTGTATTACATGCATTATAACGTACCAACTTCTTGACAGATGTTTGCAATCTGTGAGCAAATATCCAGTTATGATGAGGATAAAAAAGCAAAGCATTATCAAAAGGCAAGATATGCATTTCATACTTGTATGAAGACTAATAAAATATAAGTAGTAGTAAAAATACATATAACAATAGCATGTCGTCGATTCTATTCATGTTAAATGGATGAGAAATGTTTACCTTGCCTCCCGTCGAACTGATTCACGTATACCAATAGTTTTTGTTTAATCTACTTCATCAAGTTTCTCACTAATTGTAGAATATAACTAATTAATCAGCAAGCTACTTGCATTACGAATCTCAATTCATCCCAATGCATAAAATAAATGAAGAAAAAGAACGATTAACAAGAAGAATATCAAGTTAACATAAGTGCATGTATAACAATTTTCACCTAAGAAAGATGAATAATAGTATCTTCGTCAGATCTCAACTTAAGAGGCTACCTTGTCCTGACTTCAACAACTAGTAAAAAGAATTACATCAAATTAGAATTCAATGAACACCTCAAATGCCAATTTACCTATTGGTAGATAATAGATTGAGGAAATTGAAGAACATATCCGTGAGGACTACCTGAAAACTATGAGTATAAGCGAGAAAGCCAGGAGGAAGGAAAGCTTGGATACAAATTCAATGACCACCTTTTTCCCTTGTAAACACTTGGGCTATCTGACGACCCAATAATATGTTAGACATTTTTGCCCCTAAGGGCAATTTTGTCAATTTTCCCATTTAGTGGACAGTCATTAATTGTAATTTGGTTTTCAA
>JANZXR010000172.1:15761105-15771179 GCA_027575705.1 Erythroxylum echinodendron
GAGAAATGTCGTTTAAGTTGGACCGAGAATAAACATATGGTTTATTCATTAAGTTGAAGGGCTAAGAATGAGAAATTTTGTATATGTAATACATGGAAGATAATACTCACTATCAGAGGACTTATCGCCATGATTCATATATTTGATTTCTTGTTATATGTGGTGGTTTTGGGGTACGTACATGGAGTATATGAACCAAGTGGGAGAATGTAAGAGTTTTATCTTCACGATTCAACAATCTTACCTGTGATGGTCCATGACAAACCCATCGTGGATGGTCCAACCCGCAACCACTCCACATATTTCTGTCGCCCACTCAACCCGTTATTATGTTGTCCCTGTGATGGCCAGAGTGTTGTTGATTGAAGTTGGATATAATCATCCCAAGGTTCGGTCCCTATTCTCACTAAGCTAAAAGCACACACCATCCGTGAAGCTAAGGAGAGAATAGAAGATCTAACCCTACTGAAGACGTTGAGCAATGGCTGGAGGTATATGATTTGTTTTTTACGCTTATGTTATTATTGATGCATGTGTTTTACGTGACTTAATTCATGTATTAATGCATGCTTGAGGTGCTGTTTATTATAGTCTGAGTTATCATGGTCAAGGCAAACTCGTGGGCTAATTGTTACTTCGAAAATGACGTCGTTTTGAAAGTTTTTTTTTTTAAACAAATGACAGGTTGAGCCAGTCGACACGTCGGGCCAAATGTTGATCACGAGCCGACTCATTCCGTCTCGTTGGCTCATCCGACTCAACCCATTGCTCCGTTAAAGACTTCAAACTACCACAGCGAAGTAGTCGAAATGCGCCTCATATTTCTCCTGCTGTTGGTAGTTCAGTAAACACGATGGTTTTGTGTTGACCCACGACTCCATTGATCAAGAAAAGTTTTACTTCTTGTATAAGCAGAGGCATAGGCCTTTGTTTGACCCACCTTTCAGTGCTTTCCGTTTCTATCTTCAAAATTGAAAAGGGTTTACTTCTCGTCCAAGAAACATAGTCTCATATCTTAGTATTAATAAACATCATTATAGCCGTCATCACACCAACTAATTTAATATTTATCTCCCAGGTTCCCGATTACCATGCTAGTTTGTTAGTTGCACTACCAGAAAAATAGCCCTCCGAACGTGATAACATTCTTAAAGGAGTTGGAGCAGTTGCTGACTCTCCTGGTAACAGCTGGCGCATAAACAAGCATTGGAAGAATAACACTAACTTGTATGATATCAGCCCAGCTGTTAAGTAAACGACAACGAGATGCCCACGTAAAGGTTTCACATCGCGAAAGGAACAAGTGGTATTTGACTTGTATAATCCCATTTATAGTCAGCGAGTTCGGAGCTCTTCATAAACCAATCACTTTGAGTGACTTTTTAACTAAGCTCCCTCAACTTCAGCTAATGTCCAAACCTCAAATAAAATAAGGAATTAGATGGTCTTGACGCCTAATGTCTACTTAAAAAAAAAAAAAAGAAAAGGCACTATTTCTTCTTCCCTACAAGCAATTGATTCAACTACCACCACTTACATACTTTAGAATTTAGTTGAAGGGCAAATTCCATCTTTTGATTGAAGAAATCTAGAAAGTAAACAAACTGGATTCAAATTTGAGTTTGAATTTTGTCCTAACATAATGCAAGTCGGAATAGGTTGGATTGCCCTCGTTAGGAGTAAAAGCAATCCAAAATATTCTACTACAAAAATATATCTATATACATATATCTATTAGATATTCTATTTCAAAATTAGCGCTAATAGTTAAATTCCGTCTTTTCTGTTTTTGGTAGTTTCATCATTGTTTTGTAAGCTATAAGATTAGATGATCTATTGTTATAAGCTTGGAATAGTCTATAACATGATGTATAGAAACAAGCAGCAAGGGTTCACAGCTGTACTTTATGAATCTAACCAAAAAACTTAAATGTAGTCACTTTGCCTCGGTGGGATAACTCGAGAGGCGTAGAGCATGAACGGCCGATACATTCAGTGGCTGAATGCACACAGATTGAACTATAGAAAATTAAACAAGAACTGGAGTGAATCATCATTAATATTTCCGAGTGTTGACCAAATAAAGTTACCAAATTACAAAAAGAAAAAAAAATTATTTGGCTCAAAAGGGTTCTCTAAAAGATTATGGATTGGTCAAATATTTGACATGTCACTATTGTTATTTAATCTACGGTCGTATGCCCATACCTTCCACAATCTCAGTTCAAAGCGAGAAGACCAGGGATGGACAGAGGAGATAAGAAAGAGATGGTCTTCGAAGCCTTTATCTAATGAAGTTTCGGTACAAAATCACCAAGGGCTGAGAATTATAGTAATCAATTGAAGTTGAAGACTTCGAGTAGTGGCCGATTTTGATAGGAGTGACGATCAAGACTCGTATTTCGCAAGATCTTTTGACTTTATTTGTCATTTACTTTTGGTTACCTCAGCAATAACTTTATCTGGAAAAGATATTAAAACAATTCACATTACATTCTGTGCCCATTGGGTATTTCAGGAAATCTCATATCTTGCTGTACAGGTTTATTTCCTGCGTTTTATGTGAGTTAAGATTGTTACTAACTAAACATTACATAAATTCTTAAATTCAACCAAATTGATGATAATTAATTAGTAAAATGACTATTTGTCAACTTTTGCAATTCCTCCTTTCTACTCATATATATATATATATATATATATATATATATATGCACTAACGTTTAAATAAGGAAAATATATATATATATATACACTAACGTTTAAATAAGGAAAATATATATATATATATATACACTAACGTTTAAATAAGGAAAATATAGTCTCAACTTTATCTAGCAAATTTAGTTTGTGTACACCTCGTTCTAATTTTTTATTTTAACTAATTATATGTTAGATAAAATTTTAAATTTCATTAAATTTGAAATTAGAATTGACAGTGATTGCTTGTACTTACTCTTGCAATTCATCCATATTGATTTGTATCTATGTATAGAAGACTATGTTCAATAACCAACTAAAGCTATATCTAATTAAATATTAAGTAATTATTCAACTTCATTCAATTCATGAATTTGTACCAACTCTTGTAATTCTTCCGTTCTTATATTTACTTTTTAAATATTTTAATCATTACTCTTCATCTAATAAATTTGTTTTCATTGACTATAAAATAATAGTAATCAATATTATTTGAAATATTATTAAAAATTAATAATGGAATTAAAAATATCATAACATTTTACTAATTATAATTATTTTTGTTATTTTTAAGTATAATAAGCATGCATGCATGATAGACAAAACAAAATACAATACTTTTTATCTTAAAGTTTTTTTTTTCTTTCGAAAAACCATAGTATTTACAAAACACCCAAAATAAACTTAAGTAGACGAAATTTTGAATAAATTGTCCATTTGTTATGTGTCACAACAATATATTTTTATTGATAATATGGATCTCATGATGTCATGTGTATATCATGTCATACAATAAAACTCACTTTAAAATAATATTAAATAATTTAAGTAATATTAAAATTTTTATTATATTTTTAATTTAATTAAAATTAACAGATATTAGTTATTCTAAATAATATTACTTAATCATAATAATCTTAAATGAAACTAAAAACCAAATTATCATTCCCAAATTCAAAACTTTGATCCTAAATTTTGATTTTGTTTCTACACTTCAATTTTCCATTGTTAAAACAAAGTATGCTCCTTTCATGTTAATAAAAGAAGGAAGCATCAAAGAACAGATAACCAACTTAGCATATTACCAAATGATACTTGAATAGTAATAGGAATAAATTCTTACTAATGATAATGAATATACAAAAGACAGTATTGTGATAGTTGATGTTGCTATTGATACCAAAATGGTGGAAGTTGCAAGAAAAAGTAACTTTAAAAATGAAATTGATTGATAGGGTGATATGTTTAGGATCTTTGATAAGGAAGGTAGAGAAAATAATGTTGGAACGAATTTAGCAGTAGTTAAAAGTATCAAATAGAAAGAGAGGAAAGGTACATAAGAGTTAAACAAAAGCGTACAAATTGTGACAAAAAGAGGGAGGGCTAGTAGAAGTTAATGCTTACTAAGGTTAAGGACTATGAACAAAAGCAAGGAACATAAACCATGTAAGAAAGTAGTTAGACACCTATACAAAGGAGATTAGCACACATGAGGTACCTAGGAGATATTGCTTAGAAAGTGGATTTTCCCACGTGTAATATCTACGAGTTTTTAAAGATATTAGTGCATATGTGGGTAAGTTATATTGATGCTGTGTTTTTTTTAATGTTTTGTCAAGTATTGTACATTATTGGTTTCTTTAATGAATTATTTAAATTCTTAAAAAAAAGAGACTCGAGGCAATTTAAGTTAAGTATACCAAAAATAAGAAATATTGCAGCATTTCTATATGTATAAATAATTATAGTCTTTTTAATATCCTTATATTGTTCATTTCAATAGTATAAGGATTGAATTATTACATAATCATTTTACTACATGCACAATTCATAAATATTTTCATAATTAAGAGAAATTTTAGTTTAAGTTTTAAGGAAAAACTTTTTAATACATTAACCTACTTTTTTAGAAAAACACACTCTTTTGGAAAAAAAACTTGACACAAATAATTTTAGAGCTTCTAAACTTATTTGCTTCAAGTTTTTTTTTTCCAAAAGAGTGTGTTTTTTCTCTTGAAAGAGCTTGAGAGGTTCAAAAAAATTACTTGAAAAAGTGTGTTCATCCTATATTTGAGATTTAGTTACTCTTATATTAAGAATTTAAAGTGGTTTATATATTACATACATATATTGATCAAATTAGTGTAATATATTGGGCAATTAATCACTTCAGAGAAAGATATATTATGTACAGTGACTTTGTGATAGAATATTGGTTAATACATTAGTTGACCAGCATCATATATTGATCAATTAGTGTCATATGTTGGTTAAAAATATCATTATTGCTAGCTTTTACAATGACTAGATTATATTTCTAGCAGCTATATTTGACTTTTAGTATAAATAAAATGGATATAAGTGAGGAATTTTGTTGCATTCATATGTGTGAGTGTAATATGAGTCCTTAGTGGATTTTTAAAAAATATTTCTTAAGTTGTATTTGACTGATTAAAATATCAAATTAGAGGGCATTGATTTGTTTATCATTCCTCTTCCCCTATGACAAAGAAGATCTGTAATAAGTTCCTATTCACCCTAACAAAAGATTATTTTGTATAAAGAGTTCTTCTTCACCTATTAAAGGAAAAGAAATATTGGAATGTCAAATAGAATGTAGGAAGTACACATAGGCCAATAGTTGTTTGAATAGACCATTATAAATTAATTTTGTCTCTCTTTTCCTTACTCTTTTTTATTATCCTTATGAATTTTTATGTTTGTTATTGATCAAATTTCATAACCATTGATTTGAGTAAGTAATATATTTATTATAATTTTAGATATGTCAAAAAGTGAACATATAATTCATTCTCCTTTTCATGTGCCATACGTTAAAAAGTGAATGCATAATTCATTCTCCCTTTCATGTGTCATTTAGAGACTAACAATTGATATAAGAGCTAGTACTATTCATTGTATGTAGTGATAATAATGAGAAATTGAATGAATTGAATAATAAGGCAATACATGCTCTTCTTAATTCATTAAATATAAATATTCTAAATGGAGTCTCATTATATGAAAATAGTTATGATATTTGGAATATATTTCAATTTACATATGATGATACCAATGACTTAGTAGATGTAGTGTCAAAGAAATAAAAAAAGTAAAAAGCAAGAATGAAGAATATAAAATTGAGGTCGTATATATGTTTTTTATAGCTAACAATAATATTGTGCCCTTTTTGATACGACTCCTACTAATAGGCCTACTGAGATTCAATATGAATATGAACTAGATAAAGGATCATTTTACCAAAATAGATTGATTTAAGAAGATAAATATGCAAATATAATATGAATCACTACACTCTAGAAAAAAAAAGGATTGGGAGTGATAAAATTTTACAGTTTGATCGTCACTAGCAAGTAGATAAGATTGTAAGTTTTTAAAGAACCTAAAACAAGAGTTATTTTAAAAGATTTGATGAAATTCTCTCTAAGATTTTTTAATTAATAATAATAATGATAAGCTCCCAATGATAATCATAAAAAACCTTTTATAAGAATAAAGCTCTAAAAATAAAGAACCATAAAGAAGTAACATCTTTAAATAACAAAACCCTAAATAATTAAAACACATCTAACTCTTGTCTTAGGAAACATTGATGTTGGTTTTGTTATAAAACTATCAATGTGCAAAATAAAGATGAAATCGGTGTGCAAAATAAAGATGACCCTAACACTGATAATAAGTTCAAAAATGATGCTAGTTTACTTTTACTTCTCTAATTTATAAATCTGACGAAAGATTAATGATGATTTACTTTTGAGTTTGGTCTCAATTATGTTCTATAACCTTTTTCCAAAGCTTGTTCCTTCTTTTGAATCAATACCATAGCCTTCAATTTATCCTCTTGAAGAAATAAAATTCCACTCATTTCATAAAGATCCATCATTAAGTCTTCCTTGTGCTTATTTGGCCTTCTTTGCATTACTCTTTGTCAATTCCTCTAGTGTTCTTCAATTGATCTCTAATTTCTTTTGACTCTTAGCTTAAAATTTTTGCAAGCTATCTAAGTAAGTCCTTCTTCATATCTCTCCACTTGTGTATCTCACGTCAATTCTTGATTCCCACCATTTTCCCTTTAAATGATTTTTTTCCTTATAACAATATCTTTCCTGATATGTTTATCTCTTATTTTTACTTTATTCAAAAGGCTTGAATCACCCTCAAATATTTTCTCTCTTTTTTTCTTTAAAATCTTTTTCTCGTTCTTGTAAGTATGGGTCGATCTTTATAAGCTTTCTTTAGTGAAAATGGAGAAATAGTACTCAGTTTGTCGTTAATGGAAAAGGAATGTATTTTCTTGTACCCGTCAAATATTGATTTCCTATCAAATTTCAATGACTCCTTAAAGTATGTGTTCCACTTGCATAGGAACCACATTATATGAAGAAACCATCAATTTTTTATTATCTTAACCTTCTCACTCTTATTTAACTATTATAAGTTATATGGTTAGGGTTTTCTTTGTTGGCAATCCTAATTTCTTAACTAACTTCACACTAGCAATATTGGTATAACTCCCTCCATCTATAATTATATTACAAAGTTAATCCTTGATGGAACATCTAGTATGGAAGCGATTATCACACTATTCATTCATGTTATCCTATTCCACATACATAATTAATGCTCTCTTCTTAGTGACTAGTAGCCTTCCCTCTTTAAACCTCACAATACGCTCATTGTTACTAATATCCTTTAATATATGTTAATTACCATCTTCCTTTTCTTCAATCTTGAATACGTACTCTCTATCCTCCCTCATCATTATTACTCTCTTATTAGCACATTATGAAGCTATATGTCTCTCTTGAAGTACTCAAAGCATTAGATATCTCAATTCTTAGTTATTGAAGAGGAATCGGTTTTAAATTTTTATCCATTAGGCATATGCACATTTTTTTTAGTTACTTCATATTTTGACTTTAGAGCTTTTTCTTCCTACTTACTCCCCATTTTGATCCATGAAGAACAATCTAAATTAAAAAAAACTGAAATGGTTAAATACCTCATTTTAACTTACCTCTATACCTCTATGGTCATATACACCTTATCCTCAAATTTCACATAGTAGTTTAGGTCTATGTCATTGAGAATTTTTAGGTTCAACTTATAAATAATTGAAGTTATCATTATTTCCTAATCTTCCTCCATATTCACCCTAACCATGACAATCTATATCTCTTCATGATAATCCTATACACTTTTTGAAACCTTAAGTCAATGTTTGTAGCCTTTGGTAGAGATCCTTATAACAGAAACTTGGTATAAAACATTTTCTCATCACCATCTTCATCTACTCCTAAGTTCTGATAGGCATCTCTTGGTTACTCCTTTTAGAGAGAATTTATTGTTCTTAATAACTAATCGTTTATTTGTTAAACTTTGTAGTAATTAGTTTAATCTTTTTCTCTTCTAAAAAATTATAGCAATAAAAAAATAGCTCAATATACTTCTCCTACTCTAAGTAGTCATTTGGATATAGCTCCCTTATAAAAAGTGATATGGTCAACTTGATGCTACCTATATTATTATGGATTACCAAAAAAGCCTAAACTTTCATCAATTTTTTAATTATAGCCCAAACTTTAAAAAGTAACAATAAAATGCCCAAACTTTCAATTTTTTTTCAATTCTAGCCTAAACTTCAAAAGGTGGTAATAAAATGCTCAAACTTTCAATTTTCTTCATTTATAGCCCACTATTATCTGTTGTCCTCTTGATGCTCTTAGCCCTTTATTTTTTGTTTGTCCTTCTGATACCGAAACTACTCTTACATTATAGCATACTACATCAGTACGCTCTTCATTTTTAGTTTTTTTCCTAATTCTCTGAGTGTAAGGGCATCGAGGCTACATGATCTAAAAATCAAAGGGTGAAGGCGTCAAGAGAATAGATTGAAAACGAAGGGAAAAATAGAAATCAAAGCATAAGGTCACTGGGGATACGTAATCTGATTTAGGTCATTTTTAAATAACAACATCATTTTAATTATGTGATTAAATCACATCGTTTAATTAATCTTCATTTGTTGTGTTAATTTTGGCTAACATGTATTAATAGTTATATCAGACCCCAATTTTCGGAGTCTGACTAGGATTTGCTTTCATGCTCTGATACCACATCTATTACTTTCATGCATGTAGAATATCTTACTGCGTAAGTTATCTTGCAGAGATAACACCTTGATCACTTTCGGATTATCTTCTCAAAACTCCCCTTTATTAGTTTCAGCTCTTCAATCTCTACAACTTTCATGAAGACCTGGAAGGTCGACTATATCTTCTAAAAGGTCTATTATTTTTATCGTCTTATTGCTTGCCTCTCATTTTTGGCTTTCCTTTGTCTCATTTCTATCGTCTCAGCTCTTTCTATTTCGAAGTCTATGAACAGTAACACAAACAATATCTTACAAACTTCATAACTTTTTCTAGCGTAATCGGTTCGGGGTATTCTCCATATGGTTTGAAAGATGATTTCAAGCTCCAAAACTAAGGTCAATTCTATCTCCTGAGGGTTCAACATTAGGACAGAAGATATAAGGTGAACAGGAACACAGAAGATGCACTTCACTCCAGTACTTCTTAACTCCTTCTTATAATCTTTAGTCCTTAATCTATCCTCTGTGTTCTATCCTCTGGAATTGAATTTTATCTTCTGGGTTGACCCTCTATCGACTGAGAATCTATCGTCTGAAGTCTTTGAACAGTAACACAGACGAAGTCTGTGAACAGTGACACAGACGATAGCGCGATCAATAGCACAGACGAAGTCCATTCGTTTATAAACAGTAACACAGATGATACGTGTCCTCTATGTTTTAATTCGTCTGTGAACAGCAACACAGGCGATACGTGTCCTCTATGTTTTAATTCGTCTGTGAACAGTAACACAAACGATAGTGTCCTCTATGTTTTAATTCGTCTGTGAATAGTAACACAGACGATACGTGTCCTCCATGTTTTAATTTGTCTGTGAACAGTAACACAGACGATACATGTCCTCTATGTTTTAATTCGTCTTTAAATAGTAATACAGACGATACGTTTCCTTTATGTTTTAATTCGTCTATAAACAGTAACACAGACGACAAGTGTCCTCTGTATTTTTCTTCCTCCGTGAACAGTAACACAGACGATACGTGTCCTCTATGTTTTACTACGTCTGTGAACAGTAACATAGACGAAACGCTATTAATAACACAGACGAAGTCCATTCGTCTATGTACAGTGATATAAACGATTCTTTCCTCTATGCTCTATCTTCTATGTTTTCTCTACTCATTCTTCATACTCTTCATCTATCCTTTCCTCTATGTTGTATCGTCTTGGTGATGACGTGTCCTCTGTGTTCTGACGT
>JANZXR010000172.1:15771279-15792531 GCA_027575705.1 Erythroxylum echinodendron
AGCTCATGGGAAACAGGCTTATAACTTAGAACAAGCAGAAAACCTTTTTCGCAGTTAAAACATACTTAGTTTCAAATCATACATGCATTCATCATATCAGATAATTCATGAGCACTTAAGCACAACAGAATGGTTCGGGTGGATCCAACACAGAACGTACTACACATTTTCCCTAAGGGTCCTGTGTAGCCTTGAACAGAACGTACTAGCGCAATTCCATTTCATGGTCTTGCGTAGCCGTGAATCTTATGGGAGTCCTAGAAGGAGCTCCATACCACTAGCGGGCAGGTGGGAGAAGCCTTTGGACAAGTGTACTGTCTTAACAGAGGGGACCACCACAAACCTACATAACACAGAATTTTCATGTTCTTGAAAGATTAATACCCAAAATGGCAGTTCTTGAAATTCTTACTTTTCAGATCAAAACTCAGTTTCATAAAGTATGTAACTTCTTTCACAGAAAATAGTTTTGTATGCAAAATATGCAACAACAAATAACACTTCATGCCACACCAAGACAGAGCATGCAAATTCACATTTATGCAGAAAAACGAAATCATTGAAGGCAAACATTTATGGCTTATTTCTTTATTATAAAACTGTAACCCACCTTAAGATCCTTGCTTGCTTCTGTATCCGACTTAGGGATGCCTATCCTCTTGATTTCCTCGCCTCTCTTGAGCCCCTCCTTGATTTCCTTCATCAAAGAACACAACACCTATTTAAGCAAGATATTCAGATTCGGCTAAACCATAATGCACAATCCTAAAATGACTTACTGTGATTCTTCACCTAGTAATGAGATTCTTGGTTCCATGGAAAGCTCTTTCCTCCTTCTTTCTTTTTCCCCTCTTGCATGCGCTCGGATTCTCTCTTTAAGCCTTACAAAAATGGCAACTTAGCTCACAAATCTCTTCTTTCCACTCTCATCCGAAGACTCTCTTTTTCTTCTGTTTTTCTTTCATTCACGCTACCACCTGCTAAGAAGACATGCCCACCATGCCTTTCCTAAAAGTCCACTTTACCCTTGGTTCTTAACCTATATATCGAAAATATCCTCAATTTCTTTTCATGCATTTATTTCATAAGCTATTATGCTTAAGTTAATGGAAAAATTTTCAGAGCGGCGACAAGTTAAAGTTTCTAAAACACATGGCAAGTCGTATTAGCAAACTTAACACAAACACTAACGTTGGGCTAGAATTGAAAAAAATTGAAGGTTTTGGCATTTTATTACTATTTTTTAAAGTTCAGGATAGAATTGAAAAAAATTAAAAGTTTGGGCATTTTATTGCTACTTTTAAAATTTTAGGCTATAATTGAAAAGTTGATGGAAGTTTGGGTTTTTTTGGTGATTAACCATATTATTATCCACTCTTTTAATACTCTCTTTCATAACTTCTCTTAAATCTACCTCTTCCTTATCTTCCAATTCTACCTCATTTTCCATCTGTTTCTCCTCTATCACACCTTAAGTGTCCCTCAAATAGTTGATAATAGCCTTTACCTCATCATATGCCTCAAAATCGTTCATCCTAGCTAATATGGATGAGTTATGTTGTAGGCCAGTTACGCCTACTTAATGCTTCCCTAAAATATCCTTAACTTCATTAAATTATCAAATAATTTGCTTATATTTTCCTTATACGATGCTCATGATGGAATCCTAGTCTAGCCCCAATCTTTCCTCATCACTTACTTATTTGTCTTTAAACAGCTTCTTGATGTAGGTTTGAGTTATAATCTACCTATAAGAAAATGTTAGTAGAAAAAGTAGTCCCTTATATATTCCTCTCAAAGTTCACTCAATTCACAACCAAAAGTCTTGTCTAAAGGTTTTTTGCAAACTATACAATCTAATTTTAAAAAATTAAATTTATTTTGTCAAATAACTCCCAAAAAAGCCAATTAGAATAAAACCCAAAATAAAGAAATGTAACTAAAGGACAAGAAATATGAAAAAATCATAACAAGAAATTAAGCTCTAAAAACCTATTTTAAATGAATAGGAAAGAAGAATAAGAACAAAGAATAAGAACTTGTAAGAATGGATTAAACAATAAGGACAAATAAGACAACAAATAAATAAGATTTCTTTATTAATTTGTAAGATCAAGGAAATATGAACGAATAACCCAAAAATAAATTATTTTTTAACAAATATTGTCCATAAACAAAAAAAATTATATACAAAATAAAGATATAAGAATATTGAAAATGCAAACAAAAATATGTTAAGAAAAAACCTAATAATAGAAGATGGTTTTGGTACCAAATTATAATACGCATCATCAATAGTTCTAGCGAGATCTAATATCAATATGAATATAACCAGGGATCATTTTATCAAACTAGGTTGATTCAAGAACAAGGATATAAAAACATAATAAGAAGTATATAACTCGCCACTCTCTAGAAAAGAAAGGTTTAGAAGTGATAAGAATTTAGATTTTTATCACCATTAATCAGCTAGACTAGATCCTAAGTTTTTAGGGAACCTAAAACAAAATTTATTGTTCGACAATAATAATGATAAGTTCTCGTTACAATCAAAAGAAAATTCTTTTATAGGTATAAAACCATAAAACTAAAGTTAAAATATCTTGAAATAATAAAATTTTAACTGATTAAAATACCTTTCTAGCATCTATCTTGAGACTAAACAATCTCAATGTTATTTTAAAATTCCTAGTGTACAAATCAAAAAATAAGTATGCCACCAATTATAAGTTCAACACCAATGTCATTTTGCTTATAATTCTCTAGTCTACAAACCCATTGAAAGACTAACAGTAATTTACTTCTAAATATGGCTAAATATGGCATTAGTTACATTATGTAACCCTTTTGTTAAAGCTAGAATCAACATTGTGTACTTCGATTCATCCTGTTAAAGAAGCAAAACTCCACTCCTTACATAAAGATTCGCCATTAAATCTTTAAGAGCTTCTTTGGCCTTCTTTCCTCTTCTCCTTATAAAGGTACTTAATGTCCTTTAATGGATCTCCATCTTATTTTAATGCTTAATTTAAAACTTTCGTAAGTTGTCTCAACCCCTCTTTATGCCTCCCTTATGTAAAAGCTTAATTAGCTCAAGTTGATGCTAATTCCTATCACACTTGCTCAAATTTTGTTCATGATAATGATGATTAGTATTGAAATTTAAAATGATGAGTTAGTTGAATGCATATAATCTATTAGAATGAAAGGAAGAACTTATCTCTCAAATAAAAAGAGAGTTTAAAACTCTTTAAATTTATACATGATTAAGAATAGGGAATTGAAATATAAAATATATTATATGATAGAATCTGATTGTGTGTTTGTTATTAATCACAATGTTATTGATTTATTACATGAAATTAACGTATTAATACAAAAGATTAATATTTTCAAAGCATCATTGTCTAAGTTCTATTTAGATAATGAAAAACTATAATGCATGCTCAGAGCTGAAAATATGTTCAATGATATGCATAAATTGGTTATACTTATAAAGTGAACCATCTAAGTCCAAGATTATTTTTGTAAATTAAAAAAATATTCATAATGATGATTTATTACCTAGACTCCAATTAAAAACATAAAGATCCTAATGCTTAATAATCTTTTAGATCCCAAGCCAAAAATTTAGTTATATTTATGCATGATTCATTCTCTAAACTTAGAAGGCATGGTTTACTTGGAAAAAATTTTGGCACAATTTTCAAGCAATGCCACACTAACATCTTTTTCATTTATATAGGCCTCTTAATCATCAAAATGACATAAAACAATCTTATAATCAATATGGGCCACCATACAAGCATATGTACATGTTTATAATTCTTGTAGGCATATTTTATCAACGAAATATCATTGGTCAATTCATATGTTAGGACTTATAATCACATAAGAAGAAAATTTAATTCCTTATATATTCAAATGAGAGCTCTCATTCACCATTACATATAAAAAAGACCTAAAAAATACTTATATATTAAATTCTCATAGTACCTACTCACATGATTCATATAACTAAAAACATTTTTATGATATATATCATTTTGTTATAGTTATTGGGAAATGTTAAAATAATGCTTATTAATTAAATTTATTAGGAGATGGTTTAAAAAGAAATCATGATTTAATCCCAAGGAACTAAGTTTGAACTAAATTTGTATAAGTAATTAGAACATATCAATTTCTTTACCTTACAGGTAAATATCAATTGGCATCAAATAAATACCAAAAATTAGTATCACCTTCATTGGTACCAAAAGAGGAACAAAAATGGTATCTCTAACAATTGATTTCAAAAGCACATTCATGAAAATTCCTTGATGTGGTATTTCTTATTAAATGAATAACTTTACAAAGATTACGAAGGTTATTTATATACAACCTTTTAAAAGGATAAACACAATAAATAAGATAAATATATTTAGGTTGATAAATATAATAATAAGATAATAAGATATTATAGATATAGTCATCAAGCTAATATTGTGATGATGACTATCCTTACTATAATAAATATAAATAGCAAGAAAAGATAAGATGAAAAGATATAAGAGATATAATCATCAAAGTGAGATTGTGATGATGACTATCCTTAGTATGCCCTTTAAGTTAATCATTCAAAATTTTTGAGGATGAATATTGTTCTCATGATTTTCAAATAATATTTGGATAAGAGGTTTAGTTAATATATTGACTAATTGATCTACATTTGATTTAAAAAAATGATAATCAAGTTTAATGTTCTTAGTTTTAGAAAAATTGGATTATTTCAAATTCATAGGAATGAAAACCTATCTCACTAAGTAATTAATAAATCTATAACATCTTAATTATTGCATTCACAATTTCTTTATACTCACTCTCAGTCAATGCCTACAAATAGTTGGATGTTTCTTTACATTTTATAAGATGAGGTTACAATTAAGATAAACTACATAACTACTTGTAGATCATCTATCATCTGGACATCTGCCACAATTGCTATTACAAAAGCATTATAAGGTTGATGATGAAATCTCATATTAAATTTCTCATTCAATAAGCATCCTCACTTTTCTAAATGAAACATTAGTTTTATAAATTCCATCTCTGTATACTAAAGCAACTAAAAATATTTTAATGGTAAAGAACAAACCATAATTTTTGTTTATTTAAGATAATTGACATGTGCTTAATTAGTTATACATTTATTCCAAAACACTTAGTGATTAATGCTACAAAATGCTTAAGATATTTATTTTATTTCATATTTGGTTTTAGGTACAATTCGGAAGTAAAAGAGCTAAAGTGAGTTGAAAGCACAATATTTGAGTCATCTTCTTGAGGCTCATACTCATTGGTCTTCATGGAGCAAGAAGGAGAAGGATTAGAGTAAGACAAGACAAGAAAATACATAAAATGAAGAACATATTAGGCATTCATCCTTCATGGCCATATATCATTTTGTCATGGCCACGACTCATCTCTCATGGCCACTACCATGAATCATTTTGCATGGATGTGACACTTATGTCACACCTATGGAACAATAGCTCATAGTTGTGATTCAATGAAAGCAATCACGATCGTGAGCTAACCACTCACACCCATGAGTTTTTACCAACATGTTGCGTGATGGTAGAAGCTTTGAATCTGTTGGGAAACAAAAGGGATGATAGAAGCTTGCATTTTTGGAGACCCATGGAGGCTATTGAGGGATAGGCTTCCCGATGCTAGTTCGAAGGTCATATCGATGCCCAAGAACCCAGTTAAGCATTCCTTCATTGTTTGTTGTTCTTTCTCTCTTAGGAATTGATTATGTTATTCTATGTTTATTGTTTGGATGTTGTGTAATAATGATTTAATGCTATATTTGATTTTTTTTATTTATAAACACATTGCAATAATCAAATACAATACGTAATCGTTGTGTTTCTGATTCATTTGTGCAACTAATAGTTTTTAATCAATAGGAATAACATAATCTAGGTTAAATGACAAAATCTTGTATGGTTGTTGCCTTGATTAATTTTTTTCCTGACTCGTAATATGACTGTCCAATTAAATCTAGAGAGTTCGTTCTATGTTGTTTGATAACTAGGTTTAAATAACGAGCTCTTTTTAATTAAACACAATTTAAGGGAAAACTAGGGTTAACATAATTTATTATTAACCTACAATTAATAGTAGCTAGGAGAGGTATGACAATAACAATTCAATAAGATACGTTTAATCATGTGTAGGCTAATATTGAACCGATGACCAGGTCCCTAATACATTCATCATTTTTTAATGTTTTCTTTAATTTGTTTTCGTTAATTTTGTTTTTTTTAATTTTCTTATTTGAAAACTAATATCCTTCCCATTAACCTAAGCACCAATTATTTTTCATAACAAAGCTAATCGAACACTTTCTATGGGATCGATCTACACTTATTACTGCTATAGTTGTAGGTATAATTATTTTTAGTGTTACGATGTGCTACTGTCAATGGTGTAGTAGTCTCTCAATTTCGTTCCAGTATTCTTGAGTTAAGAAATTCATTAACAATTATAATGCATTAACCTAAAATGAAATGTCAAGTCTTTCATATCATATATTTTAATCCACCAATAATTTGTCTACACAAAATACTATCATCAAATGGAGCACCTAAAGATCTTATCAATGCTGGACTAGATGCCATAGGAGTAACATATGATTTGTAATTGTCCATATGTGCCTGAGAAAGTAAATTAAAGACTTGTTTATGTTAAGTAAGAAAAAATATAAAGATTGATTGTAACCCAAGAAAATTATGAAGACTATCAATATCTTAAAACTAGATATAATGAAGTTACTGAAAAAATCCATTGAATTATTAATAGAGAAGAACATGTAATAAGAATATCATTTGTTTAAATAAGTATTAGAAGTATAAAGTACCAAATGTCGAATGTATAAAGAGTTATCAACCTTGAAAACATGAAATTTGAATTGCAAAAACATTCATTGATATATTGAACCATGCTCTAGGTACCTTCTTGAGACCATACAATGATTTTTGTAATTTTAAAAAACATAATCAAAGTGCACATGAATAATAAAACCATTTGACTACTATGTGAAAAACATCTTTATCTAGAAAACTATATAAGATAGCATTCAATATGTCAAGTTGCCAAATTTATAATCACAAGTAGTGGCCATATATAAAATTGTGCAAATGATGATAGATTTAACTACTAGATTGAAATTTTCATTATAATCCACACCACTTTCTTGACTATACTGTTTTACTATAAGATTAGCCTTATATTGTTTAATGCTACCATCAACTTGTTTTTCAATCCTAAAGATCCATTTATCGCTAATGATGCTTTTAGTTTGAGTTTTAGGAATTATTATCCATTTTTATTAGATAGTAAGTTATTGAACTCTTCCATCATAACATTTTTCCATTTGAGATACGATTTAACTTTGTTAAATTTTCTTAGTATAATTTTTAGTGAGGAGGAAAAATAAATTAAGTTTGCTTGAAATTTGATTATCATAGATGATCTCAATTGCATATGGTGATTATGATTTTCTTGTTATTGATTATGTTGCTTATATTAAGTAAGGTTGACTATTAGGCTAATACTTTGGGTTTGGGTTAAATGGTAAAGGTGAAATAGGTAACTTGGATTTTTTTTTAATGATGGAGAGAAGGAAGAGATGGAGCTATTTTAGTTTGCAGAAGTATGTATATTGGAATTGATAAGAGGAGAGAAAGGAGATATCATGGGAGATAATAATGGCATACCTAAAGGTATTTTAGGATTTAAAGGATTTAAATTTTAGTTTATATGTAACAACCCGGATCACCCCACTCATAGATATTGTCCGCTTTGGCCTTGGCCCAACTAAACTATCACAGTTTTGCTTTTCCCGCACACTCGCTCAGAAAAATGCGTTAATGAGGGAGAGGTTTCCATAACCTTATAAGGCCTAATTCGTTCCCCTCTCTAATTGATATAAAAATCTAACATTCTACCCCCATTGGAGGCCCAGCGTCCTCGCTGGCCTGCAGGACTGGATCCACCCCCTTAGGAGGTCCAGCATCCTTATTAGCACATCAGCTCGGGTACTGGCTCTAATACCATGTGTAACAGCCCGGACCACCCTGCTCACAGATATCGTCCGCTTTAGGCCTTGGCCTAGCCAAATCTTCACGATTTTTCTCTTCTCGCACACTAGCTCGGGAAAACACATCTACGAGGCCTATCCAAACCCTCACAATTTTGCTCTTCCTGCACACTCACTCTTGAAAACGCGTCTATGAGGGAGAGGTGAAGCTAACAATATCTATGAGCTTGGTGGTCCGGGCTGTTACATTATATGCCCAACCAGATTAAGTTAAGAGATCAAGTTTTCCTCCTTTGTTAGTTATGATTGGACTATCTCTTTAACCAAAAACTCTTTTTCATTAAACTTAATATCTCTTATAAGGTAAATATGATCTGTAGTGATATCAAGACACAAGAAAGTTGAAAGATAAGGAATTTGTCTTAGGTAAACACAAAATTTAGTTTGAAATAAAAATTTATTGGTGTTAATAGTATCAAAGGAGAGGGTAAATATTGTAGCCAAATGGTTTAAATTCCATATTTGGATGTTTATTAAGCAATAAAAATATAATGATTTTTATATGTGATTAAAGAAGGAAAATTATTGATTAACATTGCACTCATTTGAAACGCATAATTTCAATATCTTAGATTAATTTAAATCAAATGTCTTATTTTTCTTTATGTTATGACATTATATTCATATGGGTATGATATATATTAAATTACTCTAGTATTTCGAAATAATTTATGTAGATTTTGGTATTTTCCACCCCAATCAGAATGAAAGGTTTTGATTCAATTATGAAATTGACATTAAATATAATATTGAAACTTGAGTAAAAAATAGTGAACATTACTTTTAGTTTTAAGAGGATACACTCGGGTATATTAAGGAAAATAATCAATGAAAAATAAGATATAACGATGATCTAAGCTTGATAAGATAGGAGTCAGACCCTAAGCATCTAAATGAATGATTTTGAATAGTGCCAAACTTTTGTGAATAACAGAAGCAAGAGGACGTTTTATAAGTTCTCCTAAGAAACATAAAGAAAAAAGAGAATAATATTAGACCTCGAAAAGGGTAGAATACAATTTTTAACCAATCAGTAATAATCTGTAGTTATGGAGGTTCAAGTCAAGCATACCAATTAGGCAAAGAGGGAAACTCGACCAAGTTATCTTCTTTGAGATGAGATTAGTAGAGAGCATACAAACCATATCCATTCAGTTATTAAAGCAGTACCTTTTTGGTTACTTGGTCCTTTATAACAAAATGGATTCTTTAAAATTCAAAGAAATATGAGTTATTAGATGTAACACTGGACTCTTTAAGTCCTTTTTGTATTGGTCTATACTTGGAGATACTATTGTATATTGACATATGCATGGTTGCATATGAGTTCAAAAATGTATTTGAATCCTTTCGGTATTTATGCCAGTGATATATAATGCTATATCACCTTACAAGAACTTAGAGTTCATCAGAATACGAAATCTTAGATTTCTAACATATAAGCTTCTAAGTGTGTAACATCGATTCCATTGGATGGATATGGCCATGGTGGCCGATTTAAATGTGTTCTAATGACTTAGAGGTGATTAGACATGATTTATAGACTTATTGGACACTTAGAAAGCTACATTAGAAAAGTTGATGCACATAAGAGCTTATTTGCAAATTGTTAGAAGATAAATGTAATTTTTCAATTTTTGGAGGATCAATATGTAATTTTATAAAACTAAGGGGCTTAATTATAATTTGTAAAAGTACAAAGACCAAAATGAAAATAAAAGTTTTGATTATTCTCAAATTTTGGGCTTAATTGCAAATTTAGGAAAAGTTTGAAAGGTATAATGGTAATTTCACATGATTGAGGGCAAAAAGGTAAATTCAGCATATTTAGTCAAAGAATAGTCAAATTCTAGACCCTTCTTCATCTTATGGCCATGCACCCATTATTTGGCCTTAAAACACTTGGTCTTTAATTAAAAGAAAGGAGAATAAAGGAGAAGAGAGGAGGAGAAGAAGAAGAATTCGGCTATCACCTAATTTTCACCATTTTTTTAATTCTCCAATTCTTAAAGGATTTTAAGATATCACCAAAAGAAAGTTAAGGTAAATTTTGTCTCATCTCTCTCTACATTATGATTTTGAGTTTTGTGTTAAGATATGTTGTTCTCCATGCTTGAATATGCATGAAACATGGTTTAGATGAATAAAATGAGTCATGGAGAAGCTTCTTTAAGCTAAAACTGAAATGCCCTCTCTTTGATGAAATTTGGTGAAATTTTGAATATCTTTGATATTAAATGAACTCTATGATGATAATTGAGTATGTATAATGTGAATTGATGATGAAAAATGAGGAAGATGTACATTGGATGGAGGCTTTCAAGTTTATGCCTTAGGTGTTCGATAAAATGCCAAAATGAACTTGGCTTAGGATTTAAGGATTTTGATGGTGAGCATTGGAAAGAGGCTTTCATGTTTACTTAGAGTAAACTTGAATTGTTGCTTAGATTGATGAGTATTGGCCTAATGTGCTTGGATAAAAATGTGCTCAATTATGCTTTGAAATGTGTAAGTATTGGATCAAGGCATTAAATGCCTTGGAAAATGCAAAAGAAAGCTTATGTGAATAATAACAGTTGAGTTTTATAACTTATGTGATGGCGTATAAATATAAGTTATATGTTTGAGTAGCAAGTATATTACATTTGTATGTATAAAAGTTCGGAAGCTGTGGATCAAGGAGTTTGTATAGAGGATTGTTGAAGTTAAACGAGTGTACACCTTCTTTTGAGGTGATTTGGGGGAAACATTTCTCTCAAATGGGATTTGGACATCCCAAGACATGTATGATGACTTGTATGTGAATTTTGAACCTAGGTAATACATGGTAGAATTGATTCTCAGAGTAAAACTAATGTTTTTTATTTCATATTTTGAGTAATGATATTGTTTTCAACAAACCTATACTTGAAGTGCAAAGGATAATGTTTTACTTTCTGAAACTACAATTTTGAACAATTTTGCACTTGGAGTGCAAAAGATGACTTTCACTGCATGAAATAATGTTTTGGAACTTACATATGCATAACCGAGTCATGTATGTTGCATGTATGTGTTCTCTTTTGGCTTAAAGTTATGGCAATGTTCCATTTTTATCGATTGGACTGATAAATAAAGGCATGGAACCTTACTTGATTTTTGTACCTAATATTTATATATGATTTTTTTGTGATTGGTGAGGAAACGATTGGTCAATTGTGTGCTGGGCACAACAGATTAAGTGACCCCCGTACCATTAACACTAGTACAAAAGTCGAGTCTTTGTAACAACACCATTCTATAGGACTAGAGGGTGATTAACACCTAGAGGTCTGGTCACCGACGAGGTCATCACTTAGGGTCATAACACTCTTGTAGACTATAGTCTGGACTCACCATAGATGAAAATCAAGCTAAAACTGGGATTTGGTGGGTGTGCACGCTAGTTTGGCCAACTAGGGGTGACACACATAACTATTTTGGCTTCATAATGAGAATTGATTTTTACATGTGATGCTTTTATACTCTTGTGTACTAGAACTGGAACCTATGTTCACGGAATAAGAGATGAATAGGCTAGGCCTATATGGTTCCTAACTAGTATGGGATGAGTCATGGAATAGGTCTATGTGCTTATATGTCACACATATTCACTTTTTAGGTGGTTTTATGCTTGTTAGATGTGTAAAACCATCCTTAGGTTATTTAGACCATTTTGGTGTGTTTTGGGTCCTACTTGCGACACATGTTTCTTTTCTACTCACTGAGTACATAGTGTACTTATCCCCTCCACTTTCTAACCATGTAGGTTAATTTGGTGAGTTTGAAGCTCTAAATAGTTCGTGCATTTTTTGACACATTCGGGGCATTACTGCACGTAGGTAGTCACCATTTGTACTTTTGTTGTATAGTGGCTCATGATTATATTGATATGCTTTATAATTTTGTAAATTAAATCTTATCCGCCTTGTGGTTTGTAACTGACTTTATGTGTGAACATTTTGTAATGTTGTTGGGATTGCTTTTGAGTGGACTTCAAAATCTAGAAATTGTGGCAAAGTTTTAATGTGAATATATAAGTGCGATTGAAACTAATTTATAGGTGTTTTTCATTTTGAGATTTTCAAATTACAGCCATTGTGCTAGCAAAATTTTATTTTAAAGATGTCCAGTTAGCCTTGCATAGTCAGGCTAAAGGTACCGTGAGTATCCTTAGCCTGGGTATGCGGCAGTTATCATATGCCATATATGGTTCTAGCTCGTGATATTAGAAGCAATTTTTTAGACAGATAAAAGATTTTCATCTAAATTTCAAACATAAAGAACATTATTTAAATTAAAATTTTCATGAACTAAGGGTATGAAAATAATACCATATGGAATATAGGTAATCCATGTCCCTTACCAATAAGTATATGGTCTGTACCATAATTGTCACTTGCTATGCTTAGGGATGAAAGATCAACAGTAGCATGATTAGCCTCTATATTCTGATACTAAGGTGCTGGAGAATTATTGAAAGAATGATGTAGTGTAATGTATTATGGAAAAAGATATGACTAAAGACAAAATTGACTTAGGTATGCTTGTAGAGTATTGGAAGAATAGGGTTCAGATTGCTAACGATAACAATAAAAAACAACTATATGGTTCTTAAACCTATCTGACATGGCCTTAAGCACTTTTGTTATTACCATTCGTATGAGATTCTATTGGTTGCAAAGAAATACTATTATGTTAGTGCAAATGACATATAAAGAAGTGGAGCTAAGTTTTGCTTAACAATAATATCAGCAGCTATGGTAACATGAGAGATTTTTAGAAATATCTTGTGTGCCACAGGTTCTCTTTGTAATTCAAAAAAAGAACCTAGATGAAAATGAAAATTAAAGGTATGATGATATTATGATTGTCTGATCCAATATTGTGATAGAATATGGAATTAAATTATGCTAAGGATAGGGATCTCCCAACTGTAATAAGTAGTCAACTAAAGAATTTACTTTTTGAAGATACTCTAAAATGATAAGATCACTTTTTTCTAACTCTTACAATTCTAAAGAATTTGAACATGTTTATTTTGTGATATTGACCTAAATGCATTTGATAAGGCCTACTAAACATCACAAAAGGATGTTAAAGTAATGACATATGGAAATATATCGTTGGTAAGGAAGGAAAGTATCCATGTGAATAGCATTTGCTCCTTTCTGTACCAAGACATTTGTTCCTTTCTGTACCAAGAATCATAAGCTAGATTGGCTATTTATTGAGAAGGATCAAAGGTAGAGGAGATAGTTTATGATGGTGAAGGGATCTTTCGATTGATAAATTATGCAAATTTTGACAATTTAAAAGGGGAATAAACTAAGACTTCTATGTGAAATAACTTATAAGATTCAATTTAACCGAAAAAGTTTGGTGCACTAAGGAAGAAAAGGTAGGAAGGACTGGTGTTACTAGAAGAAGTAGTAAATTATTGGTGGTTGTCATCGGGAAGAAAAGGAAAAAAATCAAGTTCTTGATACCAGGAGAAAATAAAATATAATATGGTATTTATATATTGAATGAATGATTTAACAAAGAGTATGGAGTAGGATAAATATAAAGAATAAGATAAATACGTTTGGTTTTATGAGTGCAAAAAACAAAAAAAAAGATGGGATAGGATAAGATAATAAGATATTATATATGTAGCCATCAAACCGATATTATGACGATGATTATCCTTAACAATCCTCACTTTAGTCAAGTAAGAAATTTGATGTCAACAACAACAATAACAACAAAAATAATAACCTACTGAAAGTCCTATTAATATACGAGATCTAGCGAGTTTCACTAGTACATAGCCTCAACTTTTTCTGATGGAGAGGTTGTTTCTAGTAGAACTACTTGAAAAAATAAAGAAGAAAAAAGCATATGTATAGTAACATAATAAAAATACTAATTAAAAATAAAATAGACATAAACGATAATAATAATAATACTTAAATAAATAAATATTTATAAATAAAAATATATAAAACAAGTGATAGTGTAAATAATACAATAAACATAAAACAAGATAAAGAGTAAAACTAAAAGATATAATAAGTAAAAATATACAGAAGTAAGAAAGAAGAAAGTAAATGAATAAGTCAAGTAAGAAATTTGATATCAAAAGACCAAATTGAACCAAGTGAAGAAGAACTAAGGTAACCATTAATGAAACTTAAAAATAGGTAACCAGTTGCTTTTACATTGATGGCACTTGAGTATAAGAGGGAGAAAACATGATTGCATGCACTTAAGAAAAGAAATATATAAATCTTTAACTTAATATATAAGGTCCTTTAAAATAATTTATTTGTTTACGAGTGTTTTGCATATACATTTCCTTCATATAATAATTTTTCAAAAAATGGATAAAGGGAAGTTATATTTTTTATTATCTATTTATAACTTTTTATATACCGTATACTATTTAATATGAACAAAAATGAGAGAGGGTGATGATATTGAAACTTGATCACTCATATTTAATGATTCATGTATTATAATATTGCTATAATATAGGAAGTTTACTCGATTTCATTTACTTTTTCAATATTGTCAATTATATTGTTATTAATAAAAATAAAGATTGTTAGACCAAGTTAGGTTTTAAGCTTCTTATGATAATAAAATATATTGCTATTAATGAATTTACTTTTGGTAATATTACTAGTTCTATTATAATGAATTCAAGTAATATACAAGATCAAGTTCAATAGAAGGGAAATTTAAGTAAAAGAGTCAATTGAATGAATGAATTAATCAAATAATGACCAAAAAGAGCACCTTGAAGCAGATATGTAATCAAAAAGAGTTTCAAAATAATGCAATCTAAATGAAGAAATAACAAGAAGATTAGAATCTTTCCATTTGTAACAAATTATTGTAATATTTCTCATAACCTTATCTTTAAAATTTCTAGGATCTAAAGGTTCAATCATTATATAGTCTCTTCATTGAATGTATAATACATAAATATTTTTATAATTAAGAGGAATTTTATTTTAAGTTGAAAGGGAACTATCTTGATGCATCAAAATAAATCTGAAATAGTTTTGGATAACTTTTTTTTGTCAAATAAGTATGTTTATATCTTTAAATGAACTTAAAAAGCTTTGATTTTTTTTGAAAGAATTGATCGAGCTATATTAGAGTTAGGTTAACTTATATTATGATTTTAAAGTAGTTTATAAATTTTATATATACAATGGTACACTAATATCCTTGAAAGAAAAATATTTTATGTATCATAAGTTTATGCAGGAATAATGGATGGTACACTATTTGACCAATATCATACATGAGTCGGCTAGTGTTACTATTGCATTGCATTTATGTGTATGTGAGCATAGAATGAGCCGTTAGTACATTAGATGATCAATAAAGGATTTCTTAAATTGTATTTGAGTGATAAGACAAAAATTTGTTTAGGATACCTATTTACTCATGGGAAAAAAGAGATGTAAAGGATTCTTCTTCATTCTTAAAAAAGAAAATGTTATATAAAAGGTTCCTCTTCGTGCATTAAAAAAACAAAATTAATAAATTTTGAAATAAGATTTAGAATGTGAATATGGATTAATAATTATTTGATTATGTTTTTAACGAAAATGATCTATTTTTCTTTATGATTATTTAGTTCAAGAAAACAACCATATAATAGGTACGTTTAGAGGACATTGATTTATACTTAATTTAACTCGGATCGAAAACTATAAAAATTTACTCAATGAAAGAAATAACATATTTATTTATGGATTATAATAAATTTAAGATTGTATGTTATGTTGTAAGCATTTGTACTATTAAAAGTAATATTTTAATCTTTATGTTATTTTGTACTGATTTTGAAGTTAAATAACTTTAATACAATAACGTGAATATTTAATAAATAATATAAACTGATTGAGTATGATTTAGAAAATAAATCTATCAAATCATTATAAACATGTAAACTAGTATACTTTTTAAACTTGGACATTACTAATCATGTACCTAACCCATTTTTGATCTCCAAATCTTCTTTAAATTACCTTAATCGATGATCTCCATTCGAAAGTCCAAAGTATAGGTATATGTATATGTCCAAGGTATATATGGAATCGAAGAATACTGATGGATATCCACCACAATGTATCCGAAAAAAGAATTGTAATTACCTACTCCTAATGTTAGTATATTTTGCCTCAAAAAAATTAATTTTGATTTTAGATTCTCGGTTATTAAGCCCATAGGTATAATTTAATAATGTTAACGTATAACATGCGAGGCAGGCTCACGAGTTGCGCCGTCGCTCGACTCATAGCTGGGCCAGGGTGAGCTGGGGCTGAGCACACCGTAGCTTATGCCACAACTTTTGAATTTGTTAAAAATAAACGTTTTTCTTTTTGTTTCCAACATATAGAAAACGTTATTGCCTTTTCGAAAGCTGCGCGTGCGGTGGCATCTACTTAAACTTGACAAAAATAAGTATATTTATATAATTAATAGACCGTTATTTGACTTCCCAACCTCCATCCATCCATCGAGCCCCCTTTGTTAAAACTACGTGAGCTTACGTATGAAATGTTACAAAATTACTCATTAAACTTTAGATTAATTTTAGAGTCTTCGTTTTGTACCTTATTAAACTTTGTTAGTCTATACCGAAAAGAACATAAGATTAATTAGTTATGTCGATTGTTATATCTTATTTGTGCACTTGGTTACTAAAAAGGAACTTCTTAGAGGCGGTGGAGTCTGGAGATCCACGAACAAAAGTGGAATTTCGGAATGCGACAATACCTAATACCATACTATTTACTTCCCTAAAACGTGGTCGTTTTGCATTCACAAGACGATTTACATCCGACTACCCTTACACACCACCAACAATGGGCCCTTCCTTCTTGCTTCAAGGTCTGTTTGTTATAATACATTTTTAGTAATAATCATATTATAATAATAAAAAATAAAATGTTTTTAGACCACTAAAACCTATCGTGTTAATCATGTAATTAGTTTCTTTTAATTATTTCTTCTACAAGCTTGTTTCACCTAACATACGGGTTAATGTTTAACGCACTTACTTTAGAACAACTATAGTTTGTCTTCTTGACAATGATGTCAACTATTGTCCACGTATAAATCCAGCGCCTACTCGCCCTATCTCCAATTTAAGGCACACTAGTAACTAATAAGCAGCTTAGCTCCAAGTTTCTAACTTAATAACGAAAAAGTTGGTGGCTAATGGAGAGTGATAGTAGCTTTTAAGAATATAGTCGCATTCAACTCGGATTAAGTCAACTTAAGAATAATAATTTAGTGACAGAATGAGTTAAAAAGCAACCCAAATCGTATGTTCAACGCTCTGTTTTGTAGCCGGCGCAAAATGGCCTGTGCCGCCAAGGCCAAGTTAGCCAGATTCGCTATCTGTGCAAGTCCATGTGAAATCGTCCCTCCTTTTCCATCTTCTCTCTCTTCCTGTCCCCTTTGAGGCTATACATACACCAATAGTGACCTTTCAGATTTTTGAAAGTTAGAGAGTAGCATCCTCTGTTTGATGTGTTAAAATTTTCTTCTAGGCCATGTATCAGCGACTCACCAGTTTCTTGTTTCTCGTCTTCCTTACAAACCCAGTTTTTTCTCGGCTTGATGAACTCTTCTTCGAAGGTTTCAACAATGTTAATAGCAGTATCAGCCTACACGATGGTTCTGAAATTGAAAGCAATGGCCTCCTTCGCCTAACAAACGACAGTCTTCGTGTTAAAGGCCACGCCTTTTACTCATCTCCCATTCAATTCAGGAATTCTAGTGGTAAAGCTTTCTCATTTTCAACGGCCTTTGCTTTTGCTGTAGTTCCTGAGTATCCAAGACTCGGTGGTCATGGCTTTGCTTTCACAATCTCTACCTCTAAAGACCTCACAAGTTCGCTTCCAAGCCAGTATCTTGGTTTGCTCAACGCAAGTGATATTGGTAACTTCTCAAATCATATTTTCGCGGTTGAGTTTGATACGGTCCAAGACTTCGAGTTCGGTGACATCAATGATAACCATATTGGCGTTGACATCAATAGCCTAGAATCGAACATGTCTGTTCCTGCTACATATTTTGTCGATGATACCGAAAGGACAGATTTGAATCTCAAGAGTGGTCAAGTGATTCAAGCTTGGGTTGACTATGATTCCTCCAACAATAACAATATGTTAGAGGTTAGGCTCTCACTTTCATCCACAAAACCCACATCTGCTATCTTGGCTTTTAATGTAGATCTCTCTCATGTTCTCCAAGATTACATGTATGTTGGGTTCTCTTCATCCACTGGTTTGCTCGCAAGCACGCACTATATTCTTGGATGGAGTTTTGCTATGAACCAACAGGCTCGTTCTTTGTCTCTAGATTCTCTACCTTCTATTCCTGCGCCTAAAAAGAATCAGACAGATATAATTGTAGGTGTCTCAGTTTCAGCTATTTTTCTTGTTGTCCTTATTTTTGGCGTATCAGTTTATCTCGTTAGAAAAATAAAGAATGCTGATATCATAGAGGCTTGGGAGCTGGATGTTGGTCCTCATCGGTTCCCTTATCAAGAACTAAAAATAGCAACTAAGGGTTTTAGAGACAAACAATTGATCGGCTTTGGGGGATTTGGGAAAGTTTATAAAGGGACTCTGCCAAATTCTGATACCCAAGTTGCTGTCAAGCGAATATCTCATGAATCTAAACAAGGTTTGAGGGAGTTTGTTTCAGAGATTTCTAGCATCGGTCGTCTTCGACATAGAAATTTAGTTCAGTTACTAGGATGGTGTCGCCGGCGAGGTGACTTGCTTCTTATATATGACTTTATGCCTAATGGGAGCTTGGACAAGTTCTTATTTGATGAGCCAAAAACCATTCTCAAATGGGAGGAAAGGTTCAAAATTATCAGAGGTGTGGCTTCAGGGCTCCTGTATCTGCACGAGGAATGGGAACAGACTGTGATTCATAGGGATATAAAAGCAGGTAACGTGTTGCTAGATTCTGAGCTAAATGGTAGACTTGGTGACTTCGGACTGGCCAAGTTATATGAGCATGGTTCAAACCCCAGCACCACTAGAGTGGTAGG
This sequence comes from Erythroxylum echinodendron, assembly GCA_027575705.1. Lineage (NCBI taxonomy): Eukaryota > Viridiplantae > Streptophyta > Magnoliopsida > Malpighiales > Erythroxylaceae > Erythroxylum > Erythroxylum echinodendron. The sequence continues at coordinate 15,790,524 of JANZXR010000172.1, forward strand.
CACATTGGGTTACTTGGCCCCTGAACTAACAAAAACAGGCAAGCCAACTACAAGCTCAGATGTGTTTGCCTTTGGTGCACTTTTACTAGAAGTGGTCTGCGGAAGGAGGCCAGTGGACCCTAAAGCATTGCCTGAGGAGCTCATTTTGGTGGACTGGGTATGGGAGAGGTGGAGAAGTGGAGCAATTCTTGACGTTTTGGATCCAAGATTGAACGGCGACTTTGATGAGCTTGAGGCTGTTGTTGTGATAAAACTTGGATTAATGTGTTCTAACAATGCTCCCGAGGCAAGACCAACAATGAGGCTGGTTGTGAGGTACCTGGAGGGAGAGCTGACATTGCCAGAGTTGGTAGCAGCTCCAGAGGCATATGATGATGGGAAGGCGGTTAGCACTAACGAAAGTGGCGCTGGGGATCACAAATTTGAGGGCTATGTGCATTCATGCCCGCGGTCAACTTATTTTGAGAAGATAGATACTTGGACTCCTCTTGGTGATTACGTGGATGTTGATCTTGAAGATGCTTCAACTTCACCTCTATCACTTATCGCAAGAAATGAATGTAGATAACCATGGGCAGGAGCTAGAACTTGATTCTTTTGCAGCTTGTGAACGGATTTCGTTTTAGTTTTTATTTGTTTATTGTAAATGAATTTACTAACATCTTCCTCTGCCGATTGTAAACAGTTTACCTGTAAATGTTGCAGATCTCATTTATTCAAGTTGGAACGGAATATGCTGTTTGACAATGTACCAAGAAACATACACTATCTAGGGGATAAAGTTTGTCATAATTATTCTTTGAGCATTTTTACTGCTTGTCCCCTTATATTTGACATCGTTCTCCCCAGCATCCCCTCGCATAATTTCATGTTTTACACATTCCTACGGCTCTTACTCTTGTCCTTTATCAAGGAACTGACCATTGTAGGACCTTGACTTGCAGATCATATTTATACGCAAAGTCCATTTCAGGCATAGCCCCATACACTGAACAATGTAAAGGGTTAGAGTGGCAAAGGGTTGTGCTTAAAATGTGAACATGGATTTCAGTATCCCTCCCATCGTAGGATCCTCAACATTCGGCATTATGTTTCGAGGAAGCTCCAACATATTTACGGAAAAAATCAAAATATTCAAATAGTCAACCTGCAGGTGAATAAATCATAGTTCTTTCTTTTCAACATCGAGTCTTTGACTCGTCAGAATTGCCAACTAGGAGAATATGGCTTGACCCGTCCGTGAGATTTGTGGCTGGCGCTTAACTTCCCAATTCTCATGGCATGCATATGCCAAGAATCATTTTAAATGATAGTCAACTTCAGAATTCTAATTACAAAAATAAGATTATGAAGATTTTATTGGATTTGCACATAATGAAGAATTATACATATATAAAAAAAGGGCGTGACTTGGGAAAGCCGAAAGTAGATTTTGCATTTTATTTGCAGGGCTAAGAACAGCATGAATAAAGACTAAAAGAAATGATCTGATGAGCTGGACTGAGATTTGTTTTAAGAGAATTCGTGAAAGTGATGGCCTAAGAGTTTGTGTTGTGTGAACCTAGGATTTAATTGATAAAGATTTGATCTCGAAAATAGTTTTATTCTTTGATTCATCGTAAACAAAAATGAGAGAACATTGAAAGGACATTGATGATAAAATAGATTTTAGATTTAAATTAAATTGATTGAAAAGCAGCCACGGCTAAATTTGAAGGGAATCTAAGACAAACAGAAATGAGCGTTCGTAGAGGTGATGGTTTTAATAGCTTGAGGTGGGGCTGGACTGAGTACACTCGTTCTTCCACATTTTCTGCAGCTTCCTGGCTTGGGCTGTCAACCTTAAAAGAATAACAAAAGTATAAGAATTCCAACTGCAAGAATTATATCGAGACCTTGTTAGTTTATGCCCTTGCAGTCAATTTATTTTAGTTGTAATTTTATTTGTATGACATTATTATTATTCAATAAAAGGCATTCTTTATCTTTGTGTATTTATTAATTATTT
>JANZXR010000172.1:15822882-15835325 GCA_027575705.1 Erythroxylum echinodendron
ATATATCTTTATTAATGGGAATGCAAACGGGTGGTCCGAAACTGTTGCACAAGGAGATGAAGCTGGGAATGCGAATGAATTACTATCCGCCTTGTTCAAGACATGATCTAGTTCTGGGCGTTAGCCCGCATTCTGATGCGACCTCTACAACAATGCTTATACAAGATAATGAAATCGCAGGACCGCAGACTAGATAAAAAGAAAAATGGGTCACAGTGAAACCAATTCCAATTGCCATACCGGTAGATATTGGTGACGTTACGGAGGTAAATCGTGAGATTCTACAATAATACATTAACGGACATATCACATGAATCACAGCCATGATAAACCCAAAAAAAGGTCCTCCAAATTATTATTTTTCTTAGAAGGATTCATACATAAGAAAATTTCAGATCTCTTAAATACAGGCCGTCTCGGCCCTGTCTTTTACGTATTTTAGGATACATTCAAATGTGAGAATACTACCTTCTCTCTTTACACATCTTTAAAACTTGTACTACTTTTTAACCTTTTTTTCTCTGCAAGGATCAGCAATTTCCCATCTGAGCCTCAGCTAGCCTTGATTCTAGGCATAACAATCTACAGTTTTTAAGTACATACCAACAGATTTATTTTCATCCAGCTCCTGTCCATCTAAATAAATAGACAAGGCCGACAATCTAGACATGAAAGGAAGAAAGAAGGGCTCATACTATTCCTCAGTTAACTGTACATTCTCCTACGCCACTGATGCAGCTGGATGCAGGGTAAGAACACTGATCCTCCTTTCTGCAATAAAATTATGCCAATTGTTGTTAGTTTTACCACCCTTCTATTCCCATTTAATATGACACAAAATTTCCATCTAGGAACCATAATAATCATTGACGAAATTAAGATAACTGCAACAAGAAGTAGATTACCTCCAGCTGCAACTAGTTTCTCTACACGAGCAACTATATGCTTCCCGTAAGTATACTTCTTCAGAGCATTCAAGTGAACCTTTATTCGATTAAGAATCAGTTCAAGTTGCTGGTCATCACAAGTTTCCAGCACTTTCTGTACAACATAATTCGCAAACTGGTCTTTCATCATGACCTGCATATGATGAAGCATAAAAACAGATAACCAAGAGCTCAGAGATTTCAAATTTAACATAATTCAAGGCGATTAAAGAATCATGTCATATGAGGCATATGAGAGAGTTAATAACAAACATTACAAACATTGATGGATAGTTCACCTACTTTGAGAGGAAATGCAAAAGATATTTCATTCTCACAGCATAAAAGAATAATTATTGGAGGGTTCTTTATTCCCTTTAATTTTTATCTTTTTTCAAGGAGATGTTTGAGGGAAGGGGATGGGGTAGTGGGAGAGATGGAGGGCCCTGGTGCAACAAAGAAGGAAACTAGTGACCTGTGAAGATTATATAGAACTTAGGCAGAAGATTAATATTCTCGATTAAAATGTTGCAACTACTTTTCTGAGATAAGGAAGTACATCACTGGCAGTAACATAGAATGGAAATATAGTAACACATGGTATATGAATAAACAGGTAAATACAAGGGAGAGGCACAAAAAGAAACAAGAAAATGAAGACAACAAAACCAAATTCTAAAGATTTGGAAGTTTGCGGAGTACAATCACATACCTGAAGAGGCTCATTTTCATCAGTAGAACCAAGCATCTCATCAACCAGGGTCTGCCTTTCTGTAGGAGTACCAAAAGTTAGACACTTCTCTATAACGTTGGAGGCAAACTTTTGTTGGCTCATTTGAACTATTTGCCCAGTTAGCTTAGTAATTATTGCTGAACGTTCATGTGGTTTTCCATGCTCCAGGACATGCTGCAACATTGTAGAAAACACCCATGTGAAAACAGACAAATAATTCACACTAATCGCAAGCAAGGACATGTATGGAGATGGTGGACAAGTGTTAGGTTCATGATGGATAAAACCAACAGTAACTGAAGGCCGAAAATTTTCCCAACACTTGAGGTGGCAGCAACTAAATTTCCCTTTTGCATCAGAGGTTAGTAATTCAGCGACTATATGCTTGTTTAGAGCACATGTGAGGCTTGGAAAATGATTAGGCTATGACAATTGCTCACGATCTCTTAACCTAAAGGAGGCAGGCTATTCAAAGAATCCTTATATTGAATTCACAGACTATATGCTTGTTTAGAGCACATGTGAGGCTTGGAAAATGATTAGGCTACGACAATTGCGCACGATCTCTTAACCTAAAGGAGGCAGGCTATTCAAAGAATCCTTATATTGAATTCACAGACTATGTCATTGCCCAGTTTGTTATCATGAAAAAACATTCAAAACGGCAAACAAACCTGTACAACATAATTCCCATATTGATCTTGTGCCAACAAGCAAACAGACTGCAAAATTTCATCCATCATTATTTGCTGGGTCTTTGCATCATGACAATGCTCCAGAACCCTCTATAAGAAAACATACTTGCCAAGTTAGAGTTCTTACTGTTGGAACTGCATATCATTTTATTAACAGGTAAAGCATATGTACATCCTGCAATGATGAGATTACATTTACAAACCTGTATAACACGACAACCATATGGATGGGTGGATAATGTGACAACTTGATCATAAAATGTTGAAATAATAAACTGTATAGCATTTTCGGGTACACATTCAATACATTTCTGGATGACATGGTTTCCATTCTGATCACGTACACAACGCATAATATGACCATCAAGCTCTTTCACCATTTTAGTCTGCTGGTCCAGCTTGACAACCTCTATAGCCTGATAATTCGGATCAAAATATGTAAAAATAAAAGTGAAGTTCCATAGCCAAGTTTAATATGTAATTCTTCACCAAGTCAACTTCCAGTATCAAAGATCAGTCTCCACAATATAAATATGTATCAATACGGTCAAGAAACAAGTGTGATATGTAAGCATGCACCTTTTTCCGTAAATATAACCATAAAAGTACATAAAACTTCAACAGAGTAAGTTTGTTATATGCATAACCAGTTCTCTTGCTCAAAGAAATGTCACAGAGGGATCATTAAATAAGTATACCCTTTGGATCACCCGGCAACCATACATTTGAAGGCTAAGAGTCAGCACATGCCCAGTTAGCTGGTCAGCCAGTTCTCTTATTTGAGACAGAGATCCGTGCTCAAAAAACTGCAGACAAAATATCATCTCATATTTCTTTTTGGATGTATCTGATTCTGAATGCAATCATTTCATAACAGGATCAAATTCAAGATAGTACAAGTCCAATGCAACCAGAAAATACCTTTTGAATCACATAATTACCAAACACATCAGTCATTAGTGAAAGGACCTGGGGCATAATTTCATTGAAGACCATGTTTTTCTCTTCTGTTGTGGCAGTCTCAAGTTTCTGTTGAATAAATCGACTCCCATACTGATCAGCACTATTCATCCAAGAAAAGTATTAGATATATAAAGGCCCGTAGTAAATAGAATTGAAGAGTGCAATCATGTACGTCTACCTGAACTCAACAACATGACTAGCAATTTCTGAAAGTTCAAAACATTTAGTTTTATTGCTTTTGAACTCATCCAGTAAAGAGGAAGGAAAATTGTCATTCAGGTTAACACCGGATTCCGAGTTCCAGGCTCCAACAAGACCCCCAGCAAGATTCCTCGTCCCAGATAAAAAATGCACATTTCTTTCACTCTGCCTGACTGGACTACCTGATCCAATAGGAGAGTTCAGAAGCAGAGGCCCCACTAATGAGCTTCCAGAATAAGACAGATCAAAACCAGGTGCTGGATTTCCATAGAGATTGTGACTCATACTACCAGATTTGCCAGGGTAGGGCACCCCATACTGTGATTTTTGAGGTGCAACCAATGCTCCAAGATAAGCCTTTTGTGGTAGATCAACATATGGATTACATAAGTAATCTCTACCAATAGAAGGATTAACAACACCATAGTCATTGGACTGAAGGTACTGCAGATATAATGGGTCCACAAGGAGGCCCTGAAGAGCAGCATTACCTCCACTTTGATTTTCAACTCTACCAAGGTTATGCAATTCTACTGCAGCAACCATCAAATTTAGGTCTAATGTACCCAGGGATCCAGAATCCAGCCCAGTTCCCTCCATTGCAGATGCAGCAGCCATATTATCAAATATTGGTGGAAATTTTCCACTCACAAGCTGAGCTCCAGTCATAGATGGGAATGAAGAGTTGATCTGATACCCACTTAAATTATGGTTTGCGAGTGAAGAATTTAGGTAGTCCATGTTTGGGATCTTAATAGGAGAGCCACCTCTGCCACTAAGAGTTGGGGTAGACAGTCCTTTCATGTAACAGTTGGGAGAAACAGAATTCGCATACAAGTATTGGTTGACATTGTTACGGCCGCCTACCATATTGAAGGGATTTTGGTTATAATCAACTCCATTTTGAGCTTGAGAATTTGAGTGATTCTCTCCATCAACCACCTGATTTGACGAAAGATTTAGTTCCGAAAAAGCGCCAACCAGCTCAGTAGATTCAGTCAAACTTGATGAAATCCCAGTGAATATATTCGGACTATTTCCATCTCTCTTGTCCATAGAACATGCCCTGCCTCCTCCAATTGGTAGAATTTGAGGACTGGGAACTCTAGCCATGATCTGAGGGTCAGGCGTGCCACTTCGTGATGAGGCACCTAAGACTGAAGCGTAACTAAGAGACGCTGATGAACCAGTATTTGGGATCAAAGACCCACCCTGTTTATTTGCATTACTGCACAAAATATCAACAGACCCCAAATCATGTTGGAGATAAGCAAGCTGGGCTTCAGAAGGATCTATGTCTTCCTTAAGGACATTGCAGCTTGCTGGATGAGACGAATGCCTCAAGATGGGTTTTGGATCCTGCATTGCAAAGCAAATTTGTAAAACTAAAACAGGGACCAGAATAAGAAAGAAAATGCTAGAAGATCTTGACCTAGCCGTACATAAAAATTAACATAGATAAACGAGTTCAGCAAAGATAGTAATTAGACTTGATCTCCAAGAAATTAATAAACATATGAATGTAAGGTAGATGAATATACTCCGGTGACCAGTGCTACTGCACTCACTTATAATAATAAAAGACAGTTCATACGAAATTGCACCAAAAAACTCGGTATTGATACTTTGTACTGGATGCAAACATTACTTGCAGAAACATGCTGCAGGATTGTGCGTGCTATAATATTTGCTTAATCATAAGAAGAGGGGTGAAGTAAGTCTATGTTATAAGACGTTTCAAAACAGAAAAGCCCATAGACAACTCTGGGTGGCACCAAGATAATTAGATTGGTATCCCCACATCAACTATTGATTGCATAATACATATGTCATGATATAGGAATCTAAAAAAATCAAACCAACTAAACAGGCAACAAAAACATAGAAAAGGCAGTATGTAGGTCGATAATTGAAGAAACCATATTAATAAAATAAACATCCTTTGCTCAAGAGATACCGTGAAGGATATAAGTAACTGTAAGGAAATTTTCAACAAGCAAATAAAACCCAGCAACCACATATGAAAACCGTTAAAAAAGAAAACAAAGAATGCTACAGTTCCGAGCTTCACCTGAATCATCTCTGAAATGCTGTTTTGCCCCACTCCTAGACCCCACCGGGCTAACCCGCTCAGCCCATCTCCTCCCCACTCCTCATTTCCAGCATTCCCGCTCCCGTTGTCATACTTCCCTTCACCAAATCCTGGCTGCACAGAGAAAAATGAACTCCTCCCTTCCTCATCACCAACTCTACTCCCCTTTCTTCCATCTCCAACAACAGAATTGACCCCAACACCGTGTAATTTCTGATCAAACCTCCGATCCTCCTTTGAAACAAGAGGAGGTGGCAATCTAGGATTCAAGTTCACATTAGAATAATAATAATTAATACAAGCTGGATCAGACTTTATTTCTTCTTCACTCAAGAAACCACCTTTATTGCTCTTTCTTACACCACGGAACCCAGCAGCATCAAACAACCCTCCAATCGAACTTAAAGACCCTTCCACTGTAGGCGGGGCCGACCCACTTCGGAAAATGTGTTCTTTCTCTCTTTCGCTTGCTGCCTGTTGTTGCAACCTTTGCTCTCTGATCAGCTTGCCCAAGTCCTCGTTTTTGAGCATTGACCCTATTGATATATCGGGTAAAATATTAGGATATGTATCTGTGATCATTAGATAAGAGGGTAAAGATTCAATCTTTAAGCTAAAAGTATAGACAAGAAGTCTCAAATAAGTTGGTTCTGTTGATCAAAAGTTTCAAAGCCAAAATCCTTGTACGAAAAAACAAAAAGAAAAAGAAAAAAGAAAAAATGCCAAGGCCCAAGTCTTGGTTGTGTATAAGAATAGTAGATTTTGTGAAAATTTGCGTGCATATACAAGAGATCAGATAGAAATGGTAAAGTGATGCAAATGACAGAAGGTGAAGGTGGCTCTCGCCATGCTTTTTAAGAGAGAGATTGGGCAGATAAAATGTAAACACAGAGAGACTGAAGTGAAGAAAATCAGAAATGGAGGAGAGCGTTAAGCATAAAGTGGTGGACAGATCTAGACCGTTGGATTTCAGAAGTGACCGCGGGGAGTATATGTTCTTACAATAGGCATTGGGTCGTTACTCCTTAAGCCGCTTTTTTTTTTTTCTTTTTTTGGATAATTTAGGTATCTCACTCGCTAATTCTTTAGCTATAGCTAATTTACTACCGATGAGCCTAATCTTGAATCTCAAAATAGCTACTTCTAGTTATTTTTGAGGAGGTAAATCGAGGAATGTGCATAAATTGAGTACTCAGCATATATTGCCGGCACAAACTAGGTACCAAAACCAAGCATCTATAGTGGAACTGGTTCTTATACTACCTCACTCTTGCGCAACATCCATCATGTTCCTTTTTGTCAACTCTCCTTAAAGACTTGATCCTCTCTACCCCATCAATGGAGAAAGAGAACCCTCCCTAGGAGTCAAACTCACGTTGCCGTAAGAGACTCCTAGGTACTCCTACCGTTTACTCCTTATCCGATTTGTTGGGTCGAATAATAATTCTATTATTGATATATTACTAATAAATAGTTTTTTTTTGTTTGGTTAAAAAATAATATGCGGAATAATTAATTTTAGGCTTAGTTATTCTTATATTTTAAGTAATAGTTGAAGACATCTCTCTTCTATCTTTACCTAGTCTGCAAAATGTGGAATAGGTTAAGACAATCTTTTTTTTACATAAGAAAATTAATAATAATAATGATAATAATAAAATAAAATACAATATAATTATAATAATAATATAATTAGTAGAGACTATAATAGATATTTTGTTAATTATTTTTTGTCATTTCAATTTTATATTTTCAAACTAAATATTAATATAGATCATCTTAGGAATAAAGCAAACTAAATAATATCTATTTCATTTCTTATGGTTTTATTTCCGCCGTAACTTAGTGACCAATAACTGTCTAATTTATGGGCTTTCCTTTTTTTTTCTTTTCTTAAAACTTTGTTGTAATACGATGCAACTCTACAAGTAATGCTATTACTTAGTTGCCACTTTTTGCGGTTGCCGTGTTTGGATGTCTAAATAAATACTTACAATCATAATAAGTTGGGTAATAAAGATGTTTAGTTTGGGGCACCTTAGTTTAACTGTTAATTTATCTTCTGGTTGAGACATAATTAATCCAACATTAATGCCCTTTTATTTTAGGCATTTAACAAATAAAATGTTAAAACCTTTTATTTCATTAACATTAAACCATCCTTTTCTTTATTTATAATTTGTAGGCTTAACATTGAAAAAATTCATAGTTAAAATTTATGATTGTAAATTAAAACGAGCATAATACATGTCCAACACACATGCAAGTGCCCTTTTCGTTCGTAAAGACAAAAATGAGCGTACGCTTTTGTTGTCTCAAGCTCCAACACACATGCAATGCAAGTACCCTTTGCGCTCGTAAAGACAAAAATGAGCGTACGCTTTTGTTGTCTCAAGCTGAGAAAACAATGTCATCAAACTTGTTAACATACTTTAAATTGACTAGTCATTGATAACCAGTTGATTATGGAATCTAACTATTACAAGATCTTTGAATGATAAGTAACGCATTTGTAGAATTCCATTGTAAGTAAGTTGCAACAGAGATAAAGAGGACATGGGGGGCTGCAATTTGTTTTTATTTGGAATTGAACCTATGGAGTCAACTTCCAATGTCGATGTTGAGTTATCTAATCCATAGCCGTGTCGATACATTAATATTACAATATAAATGTAAGGCTGAAGCTCGTCTAAGTTACATGACCTGAGAAAGAGAGAACACAGAAACATAATGTTGTTTGAGATATATAATTACCCTACGGCTTCCTTCTTTCTTTTCTGCAGGTGGGATTGAGCGCCCAAGACCTGTATGTAAAAGGTTCTTTTCCTTTTCTTTCCTTGTAATAACTTACGTTACCGTTTATAAACTCACCACAATGAATCAATATTCTATAACTCCAACAAATATGTCCCGGAAGAAGTTAAGCCTCCACTGAAACGCTCTCTTTGATGTCTCCGTCATGAAACAGGCAACTTTACCTAAACCATTGCCGTTCGTTCTATTTTAATTTGGACTTCTGTGGAATTTGCTGCTCATTTTCAATCTCATCCATAACTGATGTCAACTCTTTCTTTGTTTTTCAATTATTTTGGTGTACTGTATTTGACCGAAACGCGTATTGGTCCAAGAAAAGATATTTTTATGCACTGATTTTAGTGAATTGATCCGCAGCGAACCAAAGGATTGTTTCCAACGAGTTTAATCAATTCCATTTTAAACCGACTAATTTTTAATTTGGTTTAATTTAATAATTTTTATTATTCAAAATTTAATTAATCAGATAATTTTTATAAATTAGTTTATTTTAAAATTTTTAAATAAAATAATTAATTTTTATTTAATCTTCTCTTTCTTTAATTATATTTTAACTTCTTTGATAGATGTTATATTTTAAACTCTTCAATTTTATTTAATCTTATTTGATCATAATATTTTGTAGATCCACTTAAATATTAAAAGTTTTGAATCACATTAAAGTTTTTAATTAAAAGGTAAATACTTAAATATAATTAAGATAATATATTCACATATATATTAGTGTAATTTAAAAGAAATTCACTAATTATAATGTTTGAGATATATGAATAAAGATGTTAAACATATATAATTTCAAATATTACTGATTCAATAATTTATAAATTTTATATAACAAGTTACATGTGAATTACATAATTTCTATCATTTATGATACTTATTATATAAGCATTACAAATGTGATATTACTGAAGATAATTATGTAACAATATTCTTAATCCTCTAAATTTATGTCACCAAATAAAAAATGGTATAGTTAACAAACACTATGTAATTTTTATTCATTATTATTACGTAACCAGGAAAATGTTTAAATACTGAAATTAACTTTATATATCATGTTAGAATTATTTAATATATATTAAAAGTTTTGTGTTGCATATAATTCATATAACATATTAATCTTTACTTTAGATTGCTCTAAACTCTAAGTAACACCAAACATTTTTATGATTTAAAAGGATGAAAAATGAAAATCCAAATGCTGAGATGTCAACAAAATGCCTAAATAAATTTAGTCATTAATTACATTTAGATAGAGTAATATTTTCAAACATAATTTTGTACAAACGTTTATAAATTCATGAAGTGATAAAGTATTGCACTATTAGTTATCCATTCATTAAAAAAAATCATTATAGTGCACCAAAAAATGACATGAAAAGCTATATAATTTGGTATTATTTTTATTTATATATTTTTTCACTCCATAATTTTTATTAAAATATAAGTTGAACTTTAATTTTTTTAAATTAACTTTAACATTTGTAAAATATTCAAAATAAATTATAAATAGAGGAAAATTTAAATGAATTTAAGTTCATATTTATGAATGAATGTTTTCTTGATAGTGTGATTTTTAACTTTTTAATAATTAATTTTATTCTAGTATATAATTAAAATTAATAAATATTTTTTAATTTAAATATATTAATTAATCATAATAATCTTAAGTTTAATTAAAATTAAATCCTAATTCTTAAAATCAAAGCCCAATTCTTGAATTTGAAAATTGTTTGACTTGTTATACATCATCCACAAGATGTCGTTCAAGCACATGATTATTACAAGCTTGTGCCAAGTCGTGTTATTTGGCTTATTCACTTGTAGGCTAATCAACGAAAGTTGAAACAGGGGTTAAATCTAAAATGCCGAAAGACAAGCTGCTAGTAGTAGTCTTGCCTTCTTCGATGAGATATGCACTTACTTCATGCTTACAGAAGATTATGTCCTTACATCTTACAAATTTATGCTTTTCTGGTTCATAGAGTTTATAATCAAACTCCTCATTACTATGTCTACCAAATATGCAAGAAATAGTCTTCTAATCCAGCTTCGATTTCTCTGCTCCTTTGAATATTTAAAATAGTCAAATATATATTAGTGTAATTCAAATGAAATTTACTAATTATAATGTTCGAAGTATATGAATAAACATATTAAATATACATGATTTCAAATATTATTGATGAAATAATTTATAAATTTTATATAAAAATTACATGCGAATTACATAATTTCTATCATTTATGATAATTATCATGTGAGCATTAAAAATAAGTGTTAAAACGTGAGAATAATAATCACAAGAAATTTAACGAGGAATTATATCAATATGGCACAAAAAATAAAAGTTACTTAAAGAACTAAATTGACTCTTTGAAATTTTATTAACCATAAAAAGCCTTTCTTGAACAACAATTATTACCATGTATACCATGATAGTTAAACGAAAAAATATTTTAGAATATTCAATAATTAATATAAAATCATATATGTATTTTTAATATTTTAACTTGTGTATTATAAATATATTTCTAAATATGATGTTACTAAAGATAATTATGTAAGGATATTGTTAATCCTCTAAAATTATGTGATTGTAACAAGTCTTCATAAACAACAATAAAAAATGATAGAGTAAGCTTGAGTTTTATAGTAAGCTTCTAATTGAACAATGAAGTGATTGATTTCTCCTTCAAAACAAGTTGGATAGGGAGATTATTGGGGGTTTAACCCCATTTTGGACATATTTGTTAGATCAATTCCATTAAATTGGGCTTCACAAGTGTTAGAGATCTTTATGGATCAAACAAAATAAAGATCGGACTGATTTGAGGCAAAAATTGACAATTGAAAGTTGTTTATACACTACAAGAAAATCACGTAATAGTGTTAGAATATTTCTGACGGAAAAAAATCTGTCGATACTTACCGACGGAACGTACATATTCCGTCGGCAAGTAGAATATTTTACCAACGGAAAATATATCTGTCGGAAATACTGTAGGAAAAACTTTCTCGCAAAATCTCCGACAGAAAATAGCGACGCCAAAAGTCACGGCGACGGGAAAAAATACGGGAATCGTTCCCGCAATTTAATTGCTTCGCCGATTTACCGACGGGAAACCTACCGTCAGTATTTAGTTTCATTTACCGACGGTCGAATATTCCGTCGCCATATCTTGAAGCAATATACCGACGGACAGTCCTTTCCGTCGGTACATTGTTTACAGACGTCGTTGTGACGATGAGAAAGGGACGATACACTAACGGTATAAAGTTTCCGTCGATAACTGTCGGCATCTTCGTCCACCCTTCGTTGATATAACCCTACTATACCGACGGAACGTCTGACGTCCGTCGGTAACTGTTTTATGAACAAATTTTACCGACGGAACTAATATTTCGTCGGTACACTTGTCGACAGTTACCGACAGCAGATGATATTCCCGTCGGTAATTGTCGGCAGCGAAACCTAGTTTACCGACGAAATAACTTTTCATCGGTATTTGCGTTTCTACCGTAATAAAAATGTCGCGCTTTTACTGACGGAATGGTCTTGTCCGTTGGTAACTGTCGGCTAACGTGTATTCTGGAAACCTAGATTGTCGACGGAATATTGTGTTCCGTCGGTAATCCAGCGGCTATAAGTCGCGCCCGACTCCCTCTCCTCCTCTCGCACCTTCATTTCTCTTCTTACCTTACGGTTCAGAGTTTTCCGACTCCTTCTCTCGCATTTTTCGAACGTGTTTCGATTATTGTCTTACTCATTGTGCGTTGTTTGAGGTAAACTCTCTTATAAGTATATTATTTTACAAAAAAAGCATGTTTTTAAGTTTTAAAAGTGAATGTTTGGTTAGGTTGAGATTATACATATTGCATATAAAGTGTTCAATAAAATCCCTTTTATGATATTTGAAATGTTTTTTGTAATTTTTGTTTTAATTTGAGAATTTGAATATATAATTTTGATAAAATGTTTAGTGCGAAGTTTTAATTTATCAAATTTAACATTT
>JANZXR010000172.1:15846975-15878450 GCA_027575705.1 Erythroxylum echinodendron
TTATCTATATGTGTATATATATGTGTGTGTGTGTGGGTGTGGGTGTGGGTGTGGGTGTGGGTGTGGGTGTGGGTGTGTGTGTGATATTTTACATGCAATTTTATGTTTGATAAGATGAATGAAATTAAATTTCTCGTTAAAATATTAAGTATATGTTGAGAACGTAATTTTTGTCTTCCATTGTTATAAGAATAAATTAGAGTTTTGTTTATTATTAAGCTTGTTAAGAAAACTCAAGATCGTTTTAACCCAAATATATTTAGTCTTATAATAGTGAGTTCTATTTAACTAAATTTCTGTGATTTGGATGAACAAACTCATGAGCATATAAATTTAGAAATAGAGTTAGGAACAACATATAATATATGTCTTGATAAGAGTGATCACATAATAAATCTAAGAGTCACATGAGGTATGATTGATAAAATTATCTACCTAATTTAAGTTTATCAAGTATATTTAAATAGGATCATAGCCCATTAGGAAGATTAGAATAATCTTTCTAAATAGGGCTATTATTTTGAATAAAATAGTAAGAGTAACCAAATATATGATAAAATCCTAATCTCATTTGTTAGTTATGACATATAATTCGTTATTTTCTTTTCTTACATTATATTCTGTTTTGAATGGAATTTAACTTGTTTAATATAGTTGATACTGAGTTAATGAACCAAATTTCTTGGACATATGATATGTTTGAGAATAATTCTTAAAGTTAGATAGAAAATTGTATGCCTATTATGTTATTTTGCTATAATCCTTGTTGAGTTGACCAATATCTCATAAAATTTGATGAAAACATGTAAGATGTATGTTAACACCATGATAGCAAGATGCAAGAGGTTGCATAAGGTAGAGTTAAAAGGTATAGTACCTTGTTGGAATTTTTTCTCTTAATTTAGCTACTAAAAGCATAAACATATACATCAATTAAAGGCATTTGCTATATTATGATAATAGTTATCATAAGAAGAAAAATGATTGCATGACTTTTCTTAACTATACGAGATATGATAGAGATTGTATGTATTTCTAGTTCATGCTTATGAGTATTTGATACTGAATTTAGGTTCAACATTATAACCATGTTCAAAGCATGATAAGAAATATATTATTGAGTAAAAGTAATTGATCTAATTTTATACAAATAGTTTGTATGTGTTGGATCAAAAGAGACTTATGCTTAGCATAAATGACAAGAATACGAACTTGGATAACCGAGACTATTATTTTATGCCATGTTGGTTAAATCCACACGATGAGTATTATAAAGTTATATATAATGATATATTTATCCTGTTGATTATGAATCGTATGGAACTTGTTAAGTTAAATAACAATCAGATCAATATTTGGTGAAATAATGATGATGGTATTGAATTGTCTTATACATGTGATGTAGTGGATGGAATAACAATTCATAGAAGGATAATACTTATATTTCATTAGATTACTGATGAAATTATGTGATATAGTCATATGTATTAAATGAAATAATGATTTAACATTTTGGAAAGTTCAAATTGTTAAAATATAAATAGAAACTAAGCATTGAGAATGCTGGAGCACTTCGATGAGATTATTGTGGTAAGCTTTAAATTTTTGGTCATCTATAGGGAATAAGATTCTCTACTGAATATCTTTACAACAAAATTCTATAAGAGTATGAATTTATATAAGGAGAAAAATACAATATGAGATATTATATGATGTAGTAGTATTTCTTCTATAGCAATGCCTAGTATATGACTTACCTTCTTTTGTTCCAATTAAATCAATTAGTAAGATTTTATATTAGATATAAAATACTAAGTCTTTGAAAGAGTCAAAGTTAACGATTAAAGAATGTGATGCTTAATTGAAGCATATACTATTCATTAAGCTTAGAAATAAAATGGGTAACAAAAGGTTGTGAGATATCCAAAAAGTTGGATATAATCTTACAGATCCATTGAACAAATATTCAATATATACTTATAGCAGCATGATTCTCAAGATAACTAATGAGAATAAAATGAAAATTGAAAAAGTTCAAATCTCATGAGAGTACATCCAATTACAACTAATGCATTCGTTGATATATTTGATGTATAGTTGAAAGATTACGAGACATTGAAAGATTCACTTTTTTGAAAAATTCATATAGTTTATTTTTAAGATGATTGTGAATTTATCATGCCTATAAGAAGGTTAGTGGGAGTATAGTTATTCTTTTTAACGGCAGTATATGGAGACATATTACTTATAGAAAACAAAATTTTTATTTTTTGACTATTGAAAATATAATTGTCCAAGAAAAACTCTTATTAGATATGAAAAGATAACAATTTAATTATGGGAACCAAATATATCAAGATAGATTAGAAGTTGTTCACCTATTTTAAGTCCAAGTACATAGATAATGTATTAAAGATGTTTAGTATTTGAGATATCAGATACTTGTGAAGTATTAAAGATAACCACTATTCTATGTATGAGTTGATATTTGAGTTTAAAGAGATAAGGATATTTACTATAGAATTGATTCCTAATTAAGGTTTATTTTACTTTAAACAATATCATTTTAAGATTGGAAAGGTTCCAATGTAGCAATAGCTGCTAACTAAGCCAAAATACATTTGTCATTTAGTAGAAATGATTAATTGCATCAATAAGTTCTTTAATAAACTTGATATAATTCCTTACATTTTTAAAGACAGTAATATACTGTAGAACGTTAGAACCATTGGGTATGCAAAGGAGCTAAGGTCTCATCAATGATCTAAGGATGTATTGAGGCAAATTTTCTTAATTATGATGATAATCAAGATAGAAGTTGTAAGATTTAAGAAAGTGGGTACCATAGAGAATCTTGTAGAATTCTCTCATTAAGCCACTGTCCTAGCAATAATGTAATCATCATATGGTGATATGGTATGAGATATTTAAATGATTGACTTAGTGCAACAGGGAGATTATTGGTTTGTGCCTTATAGCAATTGATTAGTTGTAGTTTAGTGTCAAAATAATTTAAAGACATTCTTTATATTTTACGTGTTTAGATGTATTTGATAAATTCCATGATATAATTATACAGTGCAAATAAAATTTATTGAGATTATAATTATGAGATTCATATTGCATTTATGTATTATCTCTAAATTGTTTCTAATCATTGTTCTATTAACATTGTACATTCATAAAATGTAAAAGCACTAATACATGTTATGTTTTTTTCTTATGAAGGAAGTAGTCAAACTCATAAGTTAAAGTATGAAGATACTTAAACAAATGTCTGAGTGTTTTTTAAAGAACAAGTTCATTTAATTAACCCGATATGAGAAATCTATTTAGAACATTACTTGTATGTCTACGGAAATTCTCATTATGATGATTATATTAGTGATCCTTTGACTTGAGATCCCCAAAGTTATTTTATATAGGGGATTGCTACATTTTAATACTGTTGTGACCTATTCTAATCATGGATAGCTCATTAGTTGAGTGATTAAGATATGATTCATCACTTTAAGGTAATTAGGGAGAATGTTCTGTTGTTCTCAATTATTATTGACTTGAGAAATCCTTGGCCAAAGTAGAACGAAGTTTTGTAAATAGTTTATAAATGTCATTAATTTATTCAATAACTAATGAAAGAAAACTAATTTGATCATTCTCAAAATAGAGTAGATATTAATTCTGTGCTCTATGTCTAAAGAACATTATATAACGAACGGATTAAATTATACGAAAAATCATACATGAAAATGTTAGTCAAAACTACTTTGATATTCCTATATATTTGGGTGGTCATAATATATTACTAGACACCAATCTTGATATGTGATTGAAGAATTAAAGATAAATTAAAAGGAGTTTAATTTATCTAATTCTAATTATGAAATAAAACTATAATTTATAACCATTGCCAATATATTTGGAAACCTAAGGAGTTTCACATAAAGAATGAGTTGAAGAGAGTAAAGATGTTTTAATCAATTTAGACTTGATTGTAAAGTTTGACAAACTTTATGAATAAATATGAGATATTTAATGAATAAGAATTAATATGAGATATTGGATCTTATTTGGACATAAATGAACTTAGAATTTAATTTTAATTAAATTACTAAAATGTCCAAAACTTATTAAAAATAGACTTAAGCTTTAATGGAGTAAATACTTTTTGCTTAACCTTCTTTATAAGAGTTACAAAGTTCTCTCAATTGGCTTTGTGGATACCGTTAGAGACTGGACACTTGTGCAGCTACAGTGGTTCAGATTAGGGATGGAAACGGGGCGGGGCATGGGCAAGGAGTACCTTTCCCTCGCCGTCCCCTCCCGGCACCCCCTTTTCCCGTCTCTAAACCTCTATCTTCGAAGTGGGGATATTTTTGTCTCATTCCCTATACCCGAGATTTCCGTTAAGTCCCTGCAATGACCCCAATCCCATAACCCTCACCCTTCATACATTGCCCAGTCCATATCCTCAAAAGAGACCCGGTTCATATGCCCCACACAACCCTAATAACCAACACCCTCAACACATAATGTTGTTAGTTGTTATCGATATCAAGAACTCTTTTTGTATACATGGGCTAATAGCAAAAAAGATAATAACATATTATTTATGCTGCCTATAAATTCAAAATAAATTATTTTGAATATTATAAAACTTTTGAATAATTTATCATAATTTTTTGTTTATAATTTATAAGAACATAGATAATTTCTTCTCATATATTTTAAATTATTATATACATTAAATTATTCTTAAAACTTTTACAAATTTCTAATAATTTCAAAAAATTTATTCTATATTTTATAGAAACTGATTCGTGCTTCTTACTTTTCATATTTACATAGATAATTAGTGCTTCTTAGAACTGTAATTGTTAATATTTACTCAATTAAAATTTTCATTTAATCCAACTGAAATATTGTAGTTTTCGTCGATTATACCCAACTTTTAGTAAAGAATATAAAATTAAAAAATATATAATATATTTATAAAATTATCGTAAACGAGGATCTCATGGGGCGGGGATCATTCAACTCGTCCCCGTCTCCGACTCTATCTCGGGGGATTATATTTGCCCCATCTTCGATTTTATAGGGTGATTTTTTCCCAATCTTTGCCCTAAACAGGGAATCCCCACGGGGATCCCCGAACTCCGAACCCAAATTACCATCCCTAGTTCAGATGAATTAGTTTCAGAAATGGTTTATGGGATACAACAATAATATGATCAAGCTTTGGAATAAGGTACGAATTAAGATTCACGCTTTATTATAATTTATGTGTCAATAATTTTATAGAATTAAAGTGGCCTTAGTTTTTGAGAAATCAAAATACGAAAAAGTTTCATAATTATTGCTTTGTATTCAGGATATGATCCAGTGTTAATTTCCCATCACATCATATGATATATGAAAGTTAAAATTTAATTTAAACTTATTTTTATTATTTTAGTAATTAATATTTATTATTAAATATTTTATAATAGGTTATGATAATATTTGTATAGCTATATTGGTATTAACAGTGATATAGGTTTTTATTTCTAAATAATAAAGATAAAAATTAAGATTAGGAACTAAAAAATAAAAATGCCCAGCTAATCATTACAAAGAAACAAGTTCATCGGTTTCTAGCTCTTCGTATTGAAGCAGTTAGTTGAAGTGAAAGCTTTCTAATTATTCTATCTACGAGCAACACTTTTGTAGTTGTTCTGAATGCTCTTAAACGGAGAGGTGATAGGTTGGGGAATAGGTTCGAAACGTGACATGAATTCGTGCTTCAAATGAAATATGCCAAAATTCTTTCTGTAGTCTACTTGCCTTGAACAAAATTGGGCCATATATGACGGTCGGCTACCGTCAAATTGTTCCCAGCCTCAGATATACAAAGTCTCACGTCAGGATCCATAGCAACTACAGTTATTATAAGGAGAATTGCTGCTCTCATACCTGTTAATATAACATTGGCAAAAAATATTAAATATGCCTTTATAGAAACGACGAAACTAGTCCTCTACAAGGACCCTTTCAATTTAAGAAAGTTATAAGTTTGAGTTGTGATAAATGATAGAACTTGTAAATATTATTGAATTGATTTTACTTAATTTTGAAATTTTGAATAAATCATATAATATATAATTTATTATAAGCATTGGATAGTTTGTTTAATATAAAAAACAATAATTATAAGTGTATAAATATTAAAAAAGAAACTTATTGTCCTGCCCAAGTAAGATGCCCTTTTAGTCCTTTGGATGAGCTTAGAACTAGTTGTATCCAGGTGCATAGCAAATTTATAATGTGATTATATTAATATAGTATTAAACGGATAAAGATGATTTCCAATTCCATTTCCATAGCATGTGAGGATGTTCAGATCCGATTAAAATAGCATGGTTAGGAGATCACGTGACCCGTCAGTGCTCAGATTTACGTATCTTAAGCCAACCCAGACAGAATTGTCTAAAGCCACACTTTGCTTGAATGACACGTAAGAGATGATATGTAAGACGCTCTGTCTCTGAAATTATTATTCCTGTACTGTACGAACTTACATTATCTATTATTACCCTATGGTTCAGTGCTCTCTCTTAAGCACGTAAATGTGCATGACACTCTCGAAACATGGAAATGAAAAGACTAAAGACTGGAGACACGAGTTATGTACATGTAAAACAAATGATGCAGCTAATCAATCATGCTCAGGGACACACGGACACACGAGTTATGTGTATGTGCAACGAATGAATTATGGTGCAGCCCACAACCATGTTCTGACGTCTGAGATCCCTCACCTTAATTACTGCCAACACGTTAATTAGCGGTTTAGCCGTTGATTGTCAAATAAAATAAATAAATTGAATGTACTGTGCACTGCCCGCAAGGCTGCACTCACTATATCTATATATATGTATGTACTCTACGCCATTTGGGCCTACCACTTTCAAGTTGATAATTGGCCTTTCAGCATATAATTTTAAAAAGATTAAACAATCAAACTAATTCAGGGTTCTTAGTTTCTTATTAAATAATTAAAAGGCATACCCACAAAAAATAGATAAAAGTGTACGAAATACGAATCTCGTCTACAAAATGAAACATTTGCCCTAGAACTGAGAGACCCTATCTAGTTCGTAACAAACCGAACACGTCAATGGCTTAGCGGTCGGGTATATGGCCTTGCCCTTGGGTCATTGAATGGGCTCGTATGTTTCAACTGCTTTTCATCGATGGGTTACATCATAAATTGTTGTTTGGGCTTGTATGTTCAGCTGCTTTACATTGTTCGAGTTACGTGTATCCCAACATCAGGTGAAGAATAACATGGCCATGGTCATGCAACAATGTAAAGCGCCTTCTTTTTTTTCTTAGGTGGGACGGAAATACTAACGATACTGGCAAATACAGAGCCGTGGTGGATAACTTACTAACTAAATTTAATAATCAACAAATTATTTAATGATCAAATTTAAAATAATAAATTGATTAAATTAATATAACAAAGTAGATATTTGACTACTTTTTTTAGCTACGCTTTAAAAATCATCGCTATTTGAACCTTTTGTGATAATTTTAGAAAATATCACTAATTCGTTAAGATTTGGCCGCAAAAAATTAACCTTTTGAGTTTGGCGATAATTTTTAAAATCATCACCGAATGTAAAAAATCATCACCAAATGTGAACTCGTTGGTGATCTTTTTTGAAATCGGTCCTAAAACTCTTTGGCGACGCCAAAATAATAATTGTAGGAGGAAAAAAAATGATAAAGTTTATAGGAGGGAAACGAAAACGAAAACGAAAACACTGTATCTCATCCTCTGCTCGTAAATTCCCTTCTTGTTATCTCTATTGTGTTTTCATTTTATATTTTGTTTTTTGTTTTGTTTTGAGTTATCTCTATCCATCTTTCGATGAGTCTCTGTTCTACTGGTCAGAGCGAATCTCTTGGGGTTAGCCTCTATCACCATAGTAGGAGTTAGATTCCTCTTTGCAAGCAAGTTGTATACTACCATCGATTTTTATATTTCATCAATGCATGAATCTTTTTGCCTCTATCATCTGCTAATTAGAACGTCAGGTATGATTTCATTGTTCATCTATATTGTTCTCTAATTGAAGCATTTTTATATACTGTATTGAAAAGAGGCATCTTTATTCTCTACCAGTAACTATGCTTAGAGATATCTTCAAGCCAACTAGCTGTGGTATTCTTAATGTGATACTAGCTAGAAATTGTGTACGCTGATAAACAAATGGGTTATATTCTTTATTTTCTGTTGTAACTTATCCTCTTTTGTTCCCAAAATACTATATTTTTTGTAGACAATGCAACGAAATTACAAATTGAGTTCTTATTATTTGAATTCTGTTTCAGCAAGCTTTCTCTTTGAATAGGTAATTTTGGGATTTCTCTCTTTTATATTTCAAGTGGCTTCATATACAAGTATTTTAATCTTCAATTGAATTTTGGGATCTAAGTTCTAGAATTCAAATTTAGAAGAAAGTTGTACCTGTGAGTATTACCTGATTGTTTAAACCAAAGCATTTTCTTATGTAACTAGTAAGGACTTACACCTCAGTTGATTTTGAGGCGCTTGTTTTGGTATTGTGGTAATGGTAGGTGGGTATTGGTTGCATTGGGATGGAACTCATCCATTGTGGGTTTTTCCAATGAATACTAATTATTTTACTTCCTTACCCACTCCACACCTTTCAGCCCCTTCTCCCTTCTTTGAATCCATGTACTTTGTTGGGATTGCTTTCGTCAAGCAATTCTTCTATTGTTTATCTATTGTTGTGTTTGAAAATTTTACCATCTTAATATTGTGAATAAGCTCTTTTGTTTAATTTTCTTTCTTAGTGTTTGATTGGGATTTACTCTTAACATTTGAATTTCAAAAGTTTTGAATCTAGAAATTTTCTTCTGAATGGTACACGCTTATCCTTAGTTTTCATGGGGCACGTAATACTTCTCAGTCATGTTCCTAGATCTATTTGCATTTCCATTATGCAATTAAACATTACTTGTTTCTTTATTATCCATTCTGATTGTATGATGCTTATCTTTCATATACGATGGCTTTTTTCTTTACTAATTGAAAACAAACTAGCTTAATTATTCATAATTTTAAGAACTCTACCGATCTTGAACATGCTTTTATGATTCTCATAGCTTATTTTAGTACATGATAGCTAAGGTATAAAGTTGATTTCATCGAGATGGACAAACCTAACTAGTCATCCAAGCTACGTTTTTAATTTTTTTTAATCTTAGCATTTATAATTTATAAACCGATCTCTTTATTTATTTTACCTATAAGAATTGTTAAGGTTGTAATTAAAATCTTGTATATGAAGAGTATTCTTTTTGTTGGTATAATTTAATGATTTTTTTACTTTTTATATACAATGCTTCAAATTATTAATTATTTTTGTATAATAAATTAACAATAAAAATCTAAATATTATATACAATAATATGGATTATAAATGTTACAAATAATTATAATTAACACGGCATTACATTTCGTTAAAATGTATATTAAAAATTTGACCGCATTTTTCAAAACCTAGTTAAAAACATTTGGCTATGTTTTCGAAAATGTAGGTAAAGTTTTTGGCTACGTTTTTAGAAACATAGCTAAAAATCTTTGGCTATGTTTTTGAAAATGTAGCTAAATGATAGCTACGTTTCCAAAACTTTTGGATATGTTTTAAAAAATGTAGCTAATAATTTTTAGTTATATTTTGCTACGTTTTAAAAACTTTAGCTATGTTTTCGAAAACGTAGCGAATAATTTTTAGCTACGAATACTAAGAGTAGCCAAAAGATACTGACAACGATTTCAAAAAAGTCAATAATAATTTTTTGTTACAAAATAAAGTGTGGGAAAAAAATTTATTAGTGACGATTAGTGAAAAATATCACTTATAGTTTTTAGCTACGCGAATTTGGTGATGTTTTTGGTTATGAATATAAATCATCGCTAATAACTTTTAGCGATGATTTTTTCGTCGCCAAATGTGGTTTATGTTGTAGTGAATTCATATTTATAAATTATAGTTCATTTAAACTATTTTTCACTTTATACAATGAATGGCCATATTAAGAAATTAACTGACGAGCATATGCGTAAACAAAAATTTCACTAAAAGAAGCTAATCTATTGTAAATGTTAATTCCAAAAATTCATCTCTTATAGAATATTTCTTTTCTTTAATTAAAATTCCGAAGTTCTTACACTGGATTTCATGTTAGGGCTAATTACAAAAAAATCTCAAATTTTGGTTAATTTTGTAATTATAGCTCGAACTTTAAAAAGTGTCAATAAAATACCCAAATTTTTAATTTTTTCAATTCTAGCTTAATGTTAGTGATTCCATTATTTTTGCTGACATGGTAGCGCCATATGTCTAGGAACCATAATTAATAAGACACGTCGGCCTTAATTAACATAATTGACTTTGATTAATGAAACGATGCCATTTTATGATATAACTTAAAGAATGTCGTTTCAACAATATTAAATCCCTAAATTTGTCTGTCGATCCCTTCTTTGAGACGTAGATATCGCTATTTCTCTATTCTACAATTGTCTTTTAATCTTATCGGTGGTAAGAACCTATCATCTTATTGATGGCAAGAACCAATCATCTTTCTCATTCTTGAGAGGTCTATCTAACCACACCACCCTACGCATTTCCATTGGTCTCTACCATAGTTTGATGTAGTTTTTCCTGCAGTTCCATAGCTCAGAATTTGACACAATCCCAGAAACTATATGATAAAGTTTTGTGGTTTATGGGATCTTTGGGGTTTCATTTGACGTGGAAATAGTAAGCGATTGCTTAAGAATGATGTTTTGGTTATTAGGTGAAAAATTTCATTAATACGAGCATATGGGGTAGTGATAATAAGATATAGGCAATAAAGACAAAAAGAAGCTAGACCAATGTTAGTGTTGTGAGTAGTCAAGTAAAAACAGGATATGGAAACCTCTTATTTCCAAAGACCTTGGAGATGGGTTTCATGTTAACTTCAGAACAAGAACAGAAAAAGTAATAAACATATCAGAATGAACAATAATGTTTCTATCTGGGTAGTGTTTCACAATAAAAAGAACAACAAGTTTGGGCATTTTATTGCCACTGAAGAAGAAAGCGGGTTAGATTATTTGAACATAACAACGTCATCTACTGAAGTGATTAAATGATGTTGTTTAATTAATCAGGATTTTTAATCTTAACCCCTTCTGTTCTTCATTTGATGTCAGGTAGCATGGACTTAACTTAGTGTAAATCTATAATTTAATTCGTTAATATGATACGGTTGTCTTCTATTCTTTTCCACTTTTCATCTTAATCGATTAGTTGTAATCTTATTGATATAATTATTTAAATAAATTCTTTTTCTTATATTTATTTATTTAGTTAATTGATGTATAAAATAAAATCCATGAGATAAATATAGATTATAAGTAAAGTTATGCTAAGATCATAATTATAATATTTATATTGGATTTATTTATTATCCCTAAATTGTTCCTAGTTGTTATTCTACCAAGACTAAACATTAATAGAACTAAAAGACTAACATACATTATATTTATTTCTTATAAAAGAAGCAGTTGATCTTATAGACTAAAGTATAAAAATTCTTAAACAAATGTGTGGATAATTGTTGGAGAATAAGTTCACTGAACTATCCAAATACAAGAATTCTAATTGAAACGTTAATTATATGTCTATAAAAATTTTCACTGTAATGATTACATAATTGATCTTTTAACTTAAGGTTTTCAAAATATCTCATATATGGATTTCTATGTTTTGATACAACTTATGACCTATCATGGTCAAGAATAACTCAATTGGTAGCTATTAGATATAACATGAACTATATAGGGGTAGTTGAGAAGTCAATATATGATTCATTACCCTAAAGTGATTAGAGAGAATATTTTGTTGTTGGTTAGTATTGATTCGAGAAATTATTGGCTAAGGCAGAATTATAATTGGAGAATAGTTTTCAAATCTCATTAATAGAATAAATTACTAATGGTGGAGAACTAATATGATTAGACTTGAATATAGTAGATAGTAAATCCATACTTTATGTTTATTAGAATACTTTGTGAAATTTTTTTTGAATTATACTAAAAAATTCATGTACAGAAAAGTTAGTCAAAATTATTTTTATATTCTTAGTATTTAGGTGGTCATCATATATTGTTAGGTGCTAATCTTAATATATAAATTAAATATAAATTAAAGTAGTTTAATTTATTTAATCATAAATATGATTTAAGTTTATAATTTATATATATTGTTAACAAATTTAAGAACCCAATGCATCATACATAAAGAATCATTGAAGAGAGAAAAAAGGTAATTTAATCAAGTTGAACTTAACTATAAAGTTTGAGAAATTTTCAAAGTTAAATATGAGATCTTTTATAATTAATAATTAATATGAGATATTGGATCTTATTTAGACTTAATTAGTTTTAGTTAAAACCAATTATTATTCTAATTAAAATTAAAATTGTATTTAAACTAAATTATTAAAAGGTTCAAGTCTTATTATAAATAAGGGTAGGCTCTTAAGCAATTAGTACTCCTTGCCTACCCCATTTTACACCACTTGTAGAATTTTCTCAACTAGTTTATGTAAATACCATTTAAGGCCAAATATTTATGTAGCTATAGTGATAATGATGAACCTATTTCATAAATCAATTCGAAGGTAGATGGAGGAAAAATATCAAAAATTATAATAACGAACAATTTATTTTATGCTTATTATATTTATACAATTTGAATCAAATAATTCAAGTTTTTAAAATCCAAAATCAAAGAAGATGTTCATATTCAAAAGAAAATATTTTGTATAAAAGCTCAAATTCTTATAGGATCACTCAAGTTAAATAAAAGTATTATCCCTTAACAAATTTGATTTCCTAGTATTCATAAAGTCAAGATTGCATTGCAATCACTTAATCATATTATGCACTTAATTTTTAATAAAGAATCTTAGTTAAGAATTATGCATAAACTTATGCTATTAATCTAAAGAAAAATAATGAGTTCCTAAACAAAAAAAAAGAAAAAGCTAAAAGAAAGCTAAAATTTTAACCTAAAACACACTAAACACATAAACTAAAAAGTTTTAGATTTTTATGAATTCATCCCTATACTTAAATATGACAATGTCCTTAATGTCAAATAAAAAAGATACTTAAAACAAGCATGATAGATAATGAAGGCAAATAAATCTCTCTTAAATTCACGTAAAGTTTAGTGAGGCAAAATTCCAATAGATTAAAAAAACCCACTTATAGAAGAGATAAAGAAAAAATTAGTAGAAACTAGAACTAATAAACTAATAAAAGAAAAGAAGAATTAAAATGTGGTGTCGTAACTTAATAAATGCCTCTTTAGAAGTCTTTTAATTAGACATCCTACTTATGCCATTCATTCTGGATCTATAATATAGGCCTGCTTCCACTCTTCTTTAAGATTTATAGTTTAATAACTTCCTTGTGTTCCATTAGGATTGGTTTTTCCAATTTCCTTTCTTCCCTTTGTAGGAAGTACGAACATTCTTCACTTAAATTAACTATCAATAGCTGCTTAAACTTATTCTTGTTAGAAAAGAGATCTTTTTAGTATTGTTTAACATCTATAAAAGAGCAAAATTTTCTTCCTTTCCATCTATTTCACATTTACTAGAGTATGTAATTAGTAGCATATAAGGCTTAATAGTGAGTTTTGGTCACTGCTACTTTATAACAGTACCTATTAAAGATGGGACTAGCAATGGTTTGTTCCTATTCGATTTATCCTTTAAATTAATTAATACTTTGATTAGTATTAGATGGAGATGAGACTAAAGTTATTTTGCTTTTATTCATCACTTCCCCGTCCTCTTCCTCATACTTGGCTAACCTTTGCACTCCATTCTCTTAAACAACTTCAATAAAAGATGTTATTCATTCCAAAGTGGAATGATTAACATTTGATGTTTTGGGTTGACCTCTGCATTATTAAGAAGTTCACCTTGATCTCTTTCACCAACCATCTTATATATATGGTTCACTTGGATCTCTTAATTATGACTGAATGAATAATTATGTTACTCTATTTCATTTCATTCCATTGAAGATACAAGTTTAACCAATTTTGCATTGATGAAAGACAAAAGAAATTGCCTAAGCCTCTCTTCCAACCAATTCAAGTATTCCATATCATTGTCCTTTAATGGTGGCTATTGTTGAAATTGAGGTTGTTATTAGAAACCAAGTGGTCCTATAGGTTTACCTATTATAACTTTTTGGTCCTCTCAAAATAAATTTAGATGGTTTCTACATCTTAGATTATACTTATTGGAGAAAGGGTTATTTATGCTAATTCTCCTATAGGTAGCCATATAATTTCCCTCTTCTTCATAACATAGGGTAGGCTCCATATTCATACATATATGGCAAGGATCCTTATATATGTCAAAATGATAGCATGACCCCCTTTAAGTCATGTCTTAATTTAGTGACATCTTCATTTGGTTTGAAAGATCAACTACTCATAATTCCAAGTCTGAAGATGCTTGATCATGATGTCAAGTTTGAATATGGAACATATAAGAGTGCTACACAAAATTATAATAAAAATAATAATAAAAGAAAGTTTAGATTAACGAATTAGTAATTAAATAGTCCCTAACATGGTGCCAAAAACTTGATCGCATCTATCTGCAAATAAACTTACTAAAACTAGAGTATTCTAGAGTATCAATCCCATAAGGAATATACTACTATATTTACTAATCATAGCTACAAAAATTAAACTAAATAAAATAAGATATTATGAAATTAATTAAATAATTAAACTATTAACAACATAATTATGTGTTAAAAAAATCATGATAAACAAAAACTAGGATTTTAAAGTTTACTTATGATTTTCATATAAGTTTTATTATCAAGGTTGAAATAAAAATTAACCTAAAGTTTCTATGCCCTCTCCCGAGACACATAAATGTTTTCAACTAAGTGATTACCACCTCTTAATGTGAAATTCAGCCTAATCAAACTTATTAAGTCTATTTAATCTATTTAATTATCATAGTAGTCTAAAAATTCCCTTTCTTTAGAAGTAAGTTGTTTACTGTCCTTATGCACGAACCATACTTCACCTCTCAATCCTTTAGACAATCTCTAAGACTAAATTTATATTGATCTAGTATAAACCTAACATTAAGATCAAAGAGAATAAATTCAATTAAATGATAACTACTTATGCAATAATATTTGAAATATCCATCACAAACCAATCTCTAATCCTAATTAGAAATTTAACTATTAAAATCATGAAAAAATTAAAAAATAATTTTAACATAAAAAAGAAAGGAAGAAAGAGTTAGAAGATTCATCATAGTCTTTTCTAATCTCACTCCAAAATTCTTTCTTATTCGAAGAAGCCCTAAAACTAACAACTTAGTGGGAAAGGAGGTAATAACTAGCCTCTAAAGTCCCTTGTAAAGTCCTTTAATAAAAGTATTTATAGTATAAAGTCATATAAAATAGTTCTAAGGTGATTGAATTTGTAATTATGTGCATCCTTAAAGTTTAAATTGCGAATTTAACACGCATTAAACTTCTAGATTGGTGTTGATTTTATTTTTTCAAAGTCTAATTGTTCCATTTTATATTTGATTTTAGTTGTGTTCCATACAAATAACACAACAACATGGATCTATTATGAACTTGTAATTGTGCTGTATTGCCTCTTACTTCACTTTTCCTGAAGTGTTTAAAATATTTGAGCTTAAATAATTCTTAAATTCCTTCTATAAAGTTGTTACCCTTTGAGTTAGCTTCCCAACAAATCTAACTTCTTAGCTTCCCAACAAATCTAACCTCACCTTTTTAGCTTTCCAAATAATCTAATTTCACTTAGATTGTACAAATATGGAGAAGTTGCACTCAAATCTATGGTTTCTCCTCAAACTCATCACCTATAAGAAAATGAAATAAATATAAGAAAACATTATTAATTCATATAGAAGCTATAAAAGTGATAAATTACAACTAATATAACCCTTAGTAACATGTCAAAGATAACCTTATTACTAACATTTCATCAAAGTATAGCAACAGATGGATCAACAAACCATCTAACATCTTCCTAGAGTAAATACTATTATCAAACTGATTTCAAACAAAATTTTAAAACATCATAAATGCATTAAACCTCTTGCACCATTTTCTCAGTGACTATTTTAACCTATATAAGAATTTCTTTAGCAAATATACATGGTCTAAAGTAAAAAATCCTTCTGTCTATGACATATAAATCTATTAGTTTAGATTCATATGAAAATGTAGTTTTCAAATTAAGTTGCTCCAAATTTAGATTAAATAAGCTTACCATGGCTAAAAGAACTCTTATAGTCTTATGCTTCACAACTAGTCATGCCCTAAATGTAACTAACTACCTTTTTCTTTTTAAAGACCTATTTGCATCTCACTGACATTACACACTTTGGTAATGGTACAATTTCCTATGTTTTATTTTTATTTAAAATTTATATCTTCTCATTCATGGCAGTCAACTATTCTTATGCTTCTTTACTATACATTATTGCTTTATAAGTCGATGGTTCATCATAGTTTATATATTCAACTATTTTCAAGGTATATTATATAAAATTAGTTTCTTCAAAATCAACACAAGCTAAATACTCGACAAGTCTTCTTATTTCTCTCCTTTTCCATTTGTTGTTATACTTTATGCTTGTTCCTCCTGCACATCTATGGAATAAATTTTCACTATCTTATCTAGAGCTTTAATATCAAACTTCACCTTTTATTCAACATGTATACCTTTTTTACCTACAAGATCATCAATCTCCTCCCTCTGGACAAACATAGTAGATTCATCAAAATTAACATCTTTGCTAATAATAAACCTTATAATTATATCCTTTTTAGTATACCACAATCTATACCCTTTAACTTCAATGGCATACTGTAAAAATATGCACTTCATAAGGGTTGCTTAAGAAAGAATAAAATAATAAATGTGAGTGTTAGACCATACCTCTTGAAAATTCTTAAAGTATATTATAGTTGATGGAGATCTATTCACTAAATAAGCGATAATGTTAACTGTCTCAACCCAGAATTACTTCAAAAGTCCAACATTTAACCATATGCATCAAGTATAATGTATGAGTGTTTGGTTCATTTATTCTATAAATCCATTTTACTATGATGTATGACATATAGTGTGGTGCCTCACTATGCCTTCTTGCAGAACTCATCAAAGAGCTTATTGCATAATTCTAACTTATTATTAATTTTGAATGCCTTGACCTATTTTTGGTGTATTTTTCAACCATTGTCTTCCACTCCTTGAACTTTTCAAACACTTCATTACAAAACACATTCAGACTTTTCTCAAGTAATCATCAGTAGATGTGGTAAAGTAACTACTTCCTTTATATAATTGAATTAGGGCAAGACCCCATAAATTTGAATGAATATAATTAAGGATGCTAGTGAAAGTATGCTTACCAAAATCTAATTTAACCCCATACTGCTCATTAAGAATATATGACTCACAAAACTTCATCTTTCTAGTCACAAATCCATACAATAAACCTTTCTTACTCAATATCTCTAGTTTTTGCTCACTGATATGTCCTAATATATGATGCCACAACTTTGCACTATCATCATTCTATCCAAACGACTAAAATATAACCATCAATCCAATTACTATCTTGCCTATTAAGGCACAACTCTTATGTTTTAATTTTCCTTTTATTTTAGTCATATCGCTAGAAATGGAGTTGGGTAGGGGCCTGAGCTCGACTCAAAAAATTTGAATAAAGGCCTAAGCTTGTACCGTGACTTTAATCTAGTTTCGAGGTAAGGGCCCAAGCTTGAGAATAATAAGGATTGGGTGGTTTGAAGCCTAATATGGCTACACTAGGCCTAATTGAAATTATAGTTAAAATTATTAATTAAATTTGGTCTAACATGTGCTCCCAATTCAAGTAAATATAAACAATAACATAGCATGCTAACCTACACTCTCTTTTATGTTAAAATTCCCTCAAACCTACTAAGCCACAATGATTATTGAAATAAGAATTAATATTCATATAATATGCAAAATTGTATTTTGCATGGAAAAAGTTATACTCCATCATTTCCTAGTTTTTTGGAATTAAAAACCTCATAGTGAACTATCTGCCATAAATTCCACCCACTAAAGCATAAATGAGCTTTATCAATTAAAAAAACCATTTGAAGTTCCTCTTTTATGTCAATAGTTTGAATGGCATAACTTAGTTAAAGCTTTTTTGAGCCACGAATTTTATGGATTTAAAATAGAAAAGCACTTAACATAATTAAATTCTATATAGCTGATAAGAAATTGATAATAATTTAAGTCATTTTCATTGGTTGTGCAACTTTCAATATGGTATTAGGTTCTTTTTCTTTATATACAATGCTGTTCTGGAATCTCTCATAGTTACCAAGTAAATAGTTTTTTGTGTCTCGTTATGTGATAAAATATATGGGAAGCACTAAAAGGTGATTGGTAGTGATAAGTGTGAATTGCATTATGTTTTAGGACTTAGTTTGTTTTGTATTTAAGTGTTAACTTAATCGTTTAGTATGTGTTTAGGTTAGAATTGTATTAGTTTGTTAATTAATTATGCTTAAATGTTTTTATGGGTTAGTCAAGTCTTTGAGCTTAATTATTATGTCTTTAAGGTACCTTGATGTGTACGGCCACAATCGTGGCCTACATCGGACAGATGTGCAAACAAGAAAAAACATCAAAATTTGAGGGATTTTTCAGATTTTTTTGACCCCAAAAAACCTTAGGACTACTCAGAATACAAAAGGTATTTAAAGAAGAAGACAAAGAAGTAGAGGTAGCTTTTGCATAAACCACCATTGAGAAACCCTAGAGAGAGATCATCAAGAGATTGAGAAAGAGAAGAAGGAAGAGTTACATAGAGAAGAAGCCTATGCGAAGTACTTCCCGGAATAGGAGGTTTCTCGCCATTGCTACATTCGTCATCCATTCCGATATTGTTTCTGGTTAATGTTCCATTTTATTATTGTATTAAATTGGGATGGCCAGGGATAATAAGATTGTATGAATGTTGAGGATATCTGAACTCACCTTCAGGTTGTTTTATCTTTGATTTAATGAAATTTGATTGTTTGTGTTTTTAGTATATTTATTATGATTTAATTTCTGCACTTGCATAATTTGATGATAAACTAAGAGGGTGAACCGAGTGAAAAATTATTAAATTGGGCTAACAAGAGATAGGTAATTTAATAAAACGAGAATTAAATTAAGACAGTAAATTGTGTGAAAAGAGATCTTAAATAAGTTCCCGATAGTTTTTGGACAACTTCAGATCTAATTAAGGTTTTGGATAGATTGTTAATCGAGGGATTGCAATTCCCATAATCTGATAGTGTTTATAAATTAGGGTTAATGATTATAACTTCAGAGAGAGTAATCAACCCTAGGAATGTCTAGAACCAGTAATCCAGTAGTTCATAATCGGTTAGGTTAGCATTAAAGATAGATAAAATTCCCCTTTTTCTCAATTGGTAGTTCTTTAAGTTGATTCTTCATTGGGTGTTATGACTGCTATTTTGATAATATTTTCATAATTGATTCTTGAAATTGAGTGCGTGATTGAAATAAATTCTTACCTTATTTTTGCTCATTTTGAATTATTGCAAATTGTTTTTGGCCTTAGATTTAGGATTAGATTAACCCTCATCGTGGGATCGACACCTTAGGTACTACGTGAATGACCCATACGCTTGCGAATTATCAAGGTTAAATATTAAAACTTATACATATTAGAACATTGTGATCAAGTTTTGGCGCCGTTGCTAGGGAGATGATTAGTTTAATTCTTTAGTTTAAGGCTTTTTCACTATCTTTTTTTAAACAAAAAAATAGAGAAAGAAGTTTGGGGCGTAAGGTAGAGACACAATAAGACATCTTAAAATGAGAAATGAGACATCTGAAGAGCTAGATGCCAAGAAGAAACGGAAAGAACAATGATGGAGGATAGATATTATAGGGAGCAAGGAACTTTTGTAAACAACAATAAGGCACAATATGGTTAGGGAAGTAACGATCCTTATTAGAACATGTACACTCTGGGGTGGCAGAACCACCAAAATTTCTATTGGTCCAACAATGCAAGTACTAACATGAGACATCAACCTATTTGAATTTCAATAAGATAAGTACAGTTCATGGGATTCCAAATTGGAGAAAGTTATGGATAAGCTAACAGATATGGAAGAGAACTAGAAGAGACTAGAAGAGCAATTTGATCAAGTAAAAAAAAATCATGCCACTTTTATTCACAACCTGGAGATTCAAGTACGATAACTTTCCTGTGAATTTTGTAAAAGAAGTGTCAAAGACTCTCTGAGCAATATGGAATTATATCAACGAAAGTAATATGAGGCCATCACACTTAGAAATGGGGAAGAATAAGAAGAACTAGCAGAAGACCATGCTGAACCCTACCTTATATAAGACCAAGAAATCAAGAAAGAAGATAAAGAAAAGGATGAAAATCCCTCATATTATCTGTTAGATCTTAATATACCATGTGTGAACATCAAAAAATCTTTAGTAGATGTCCATGAAAAGAACCTTATCATTCAGGATTAATGATGACCAAGTGATATTCAACATGAATGATGTATTAAAGAATCTGAAGGAGAGTAGCTCATTCAGGATAATTGATGTGTTCGAATCTTCTAAAGAAAAAAAGGATGAAGGACACATGTCAACAGACATCAAATTTGAAGAAGCTATGAAAGCCTCTATTCGTGAAGCGAAAGAAGCAGAGGAGACAAAGGTGATTAAGGAAGAAAGAGAGCAACTCACCTTCGTATAAGACAAACTATTGGATTTAATGGAAGACTCGGGGAGTTTTTAATTCCTTGTTATGTTGACAGTTCACTTGAAAAAGGACATTATTGAGCTTAATTGATTTTCATAATATTATCAATATTGTTCTTTTGATTATTTTGCAAGTTGTAGCTTACTTACAAGCTACAAAACTGATGTTGAACAAAAAAGTCGAAGAAGGCCGCTCATAATTGATCTTGTCTGAGTTTCCAAGGATAGAGCGTCGAGCTACTGACATTAAAAGAAGTGTTGCATAGGAGGCAACCTAAGGAATTTTATTTCCTTTGATTGTTTTTAGAAAATTTGGATTTTGTAGTTAAGTTATTTCGTTTCCAAATAAAATCAGGAAGGCATAGGACTTCACCACTAATTAGATGATTGAGGAAGTAAGTAAGGAGAGGTCAGGGTAAAAAGTGGACATGTGATTTTTAAGTCAAAATTTACCATTTAACCCTCCAATAACCTATATATTAAGATCTAACTTCATTTTTTCACCCACTTCCATTTTTACTTCATCTCTCTAGATTTGAAACCTTGAAATACTCTCACTCTTCTCTACCCAAAACTTCCAAAATTTTTCCAACTTTTACCGACTCACAAGCCAGTATGCCCCGCATCAAGCAAACAGCAAGACGCGATCAATCATCGGGACGAAAGCAAGTCTCAAAATGAGGAAGAAGGAACAGAGCTGCCGATTTCAAAGCACCATTCCCGATCTACACAAAGGAGGAAGGTATTCATTTTCAATCCCTCGATGCTAAACAAATTGTAGTCCCTAAATATTTTGATTTTGATACACTTGGTGGGCTAGAATTGTGCGACAGGGTAGATAAATTAGCAGAAAGAATTCAGTGGGCAAAATTCATACACTTACAATTTTCTGTTTACCAGGAGGCACTCTAGAATTCTTTACTTCCTTTTCTTATAAACCTAGGAACCCTATAAAAATGTGATTTAGGTTGCGGGGACGAGCTTATGAACTAAACATCAAAATCATGTGCGAGATGTATGGGCTCCCTGAATCTTCCATTATTAATCAGCACAATGATTTTTGTGCTTCTCGTTATTGGAATGAGCTCACTGGGTTAGAGTAATTCGATGTCAAAAATGCCCATAACAACATCATAAGGACCTATGATCACTTGTTATTGCACAAATTCATGTGTCAACTAGCTTTTGATAAATAAAAAACCAACAAGTGTTCAACAAAGGAACTCTTCATATTGTGGTACATAG
The DNA here is from genome assembly GCA_027575705.1 of Erythroxylum echinodendron. NCBI lineage: Eukaryota > Viridiplantae > Streptophyta > Magnoliopsida > Malpighiales > Erythroxylaceae > Erythroxylum > Erythroxylum echinodendron. Next base: position 15,869,196 of record JANZXR010000172.1, read on the forward strand.
ATCATACATTCCAGTGTGCACCTCCACACATGTACTGAACACTATTGTTGCAACTTCGTACAAGAGGAGGAACAATTTAAGTATGGGTACTTAGTTTTGGCCATTGCTAAGTATTATGGTGTGGAATGTAGTGATTTAACTGTCCATCTCCCAGACTTCCTAAATCATCGTCATCTATGGCGTGTATAACATGGAACTCTAGGATGTTAGTCAAAAGATGCATGTTAAGATTAGGGCTATATAGACGAGTTCAAGTACAGCACCGTCTCAGTAGCCAAAAGAGGAATCGACTAGTGAAGAGTCCAAGGAGGCAAAAGAACTGGGCTGGAAGAAAGTACTGGATATAATCTCTGCAAACTATAAAGTAATTATAGATACACTTGCAGAGAACTCCAGAAGGATGAAGGAGATGGCCCCAACTCAAAGACGTTAGAGCTGGGACATACGTCATATCGATCATTATTTCGAGGCTCAAGGCATTCAATTACCACCTCCAACACCATCTCTGCCTCCATCATCATGAGGTTTTGTCTAACCCTTTTCCTTTAAAATTTAGTCTTCATTTTTATTTTTTGTTTTACTTTAATTTATATTTCTTCTTTCCTTATGTGTTTGTTTATCCCTTTCTCACAATAAGGACAATATGATGTTCAAGCGTGGGTTGGATTATGCGTTTTGTTTTGAATGTGATTTTGCATGTTGTGTTATAGTTGTTAGGTTGCATTTTGTAAATTGTGCGAATATGTCAATAGTTTAGATGAATTGGAATTGATTTAATTTTGAACATACTCTATTAGGTTGTGAAGAATCATTAGCTCATAAAGTTAGTGAATTGGGCTCTTTGGCTAAATATGCAGCTTAATTAGGATTTAGTGTGAGTTTGTCACCCTTTAAATTGTCACATTCATTCATAATTTGAGGCCTTTTGACTTAAGTATCTTTACTCATATTTTTCATGGAAACGAGTAGCTAAAGTAACAAAGTAGGCAATAAAAAATTAAAAAAAACTATTCTGTTGACCTTCGGGTTATGAATAGAGCTAGTAGCTAGTTGAGAACGTGATATAGCTGAGTAACGGGATCGACACGCATCACAAATGTGTGCCTTCGAGTAAAAAGCCTATAATGACATTCTGACCAAGCAGTTTAATAAAAAATATGACTTAGTCGAGTAGCAGGATCGACATTCATTACCAATGTTTGCCTCCACGTAAAAAAACTAAGTCCATGTTCATAAAACGTAAATAAAAAAGCTTTTTCGAATAAAAACCTACCGAACTTGTAATAGTTGACTTTTCATGAAAACATATTTAGGAGTAGTTATAGAGTCGAAATGACCAAAGAATTATATGTGGGTATGTGCAATTGAAAAGGGTAAATAATTTAAAACTTGAGTCTGGATTAATATGTATATATAGCTCAAAGGCCCAAAATTCAAATTTAGCATGTTAATGATTGAAATGACTCAAATGATTATGTTTAAAATTAAGTTCATTTCAGAAAGTTGAATCCATTGTCTCATTACTGCATTGTATGTTGCGTGTTTGTTGTTTTGTGAGGACAAGCAAACATTTAAGTGTGGGGATGTTGATAAATGGGAATTGCATTATGTTTTAGGGCTTTGTTTGTCATGTATTTAAGTGTTAACTTAATCGTTTAGTTTATATTTAGGTTAGAATTATGTTAGTTTGTTAATTAATTATGTTTAAGTGTTTTTATAGGTTAGTCAAGTCTTTGAGCTTAATTTTTATGTCTTTGAGATATCTTGATGTGTTTGTTAGTGTTTCAGGGTCAACATCAAAGAATGGAGATGTTTAGGAGACATTCGGGCTTAAACAACGACCTACAATCGTGGCACAATAGACCACGATTATGGAAAATACACTGGAGACAGCCCACGATAGTGGCCTATATGCCACGATTGTCACAGAAGCCCAAGACACTACCCACGCAATAATCGTGACAGAAGGCTTAGATGTAGGCCACGATAGTAGCATGCAAGGCCACGATCGTGCCCTGCATCAAGTAGACGTGCAAACAAGTAAAAATGTCAATTTTTGAGAGATTTTTCAGACCTTTTTGTCCCTAAAAAAACCTTAGGGCTGCTCAGAACATAAAAGGTACTTAAAGAAAATGACAAAGGAGTAGAGGTAGCTTTTGCATCAGCCACCATTGATAAACCCTACAGAAAGTTCATTGAGAGATAGTGAAAGAGAAGAAGGAAGAGAGACATGGAGAAGAAGCCTACGTGAAGTACTTCCTAGAACAGGAGGTTTCCCATTGTTGCTGCCTCTATCATCCATTCCGATCTTGTTTTCAGCTAATGCTCCATTTTATTATTGTATAGAATTGGGATAGACGTTGATGATAGGATTGTATGAATGTTGAGGATGTCTAAACTCACCTTCAGGTTGTTTTATCTTTGATTTAATAAAATTTGATTTTTTGAGTTTTTACTAGATTTATTGTGATTTAATTTCTGCACTTGCATAATTCAATGATAGAATGAGAGGGTGAACCAAGTGAAAAATTATTAAATTGGGCGAATGAGAGTTAGGTAATTTAATAGAATGAGAATTAAATCAAGTCAGTAAATTGTGTAAAGAGTGATCTTGCATAAGTTCCTGATAATTTTTGGACAACTTCAGATCTAATTAGGATTTTGGATAGATTGTTAATCAAAAGATTGCAATTCCCATAATCTGATTAGGGTTTATAAATTAGGGTTAGTGGTTATAACTCGAGAGAGAGTAATCAACCCTAGGACACTCGAGAGAGAGTAATCAACCCTAGGACTATCTAGAACCAGTAATCCAATATTTCATAATCGATTAGGTTAGCATTAAAGATAGATAAAATTCCCATTTCTCTCAATTAGTAGTGCTTTAGGTTGATTCTTGATTAGGTGTTGTGAATATTATTTTGTTTATATTTTTGTAATTGATTCATGAAATTGAGTACGTGATTGAAATAAATTCTTGCCTGTGTTTTATTCATTTTGAATTATTACAAATTATTTTTGGCCTTATATTTAGGATTAGATTAACCCTCCTTGTGGGATCGACACCTTAGGTATTACGTGAATGATCGAGGTTAAATATTAAAACTTATAAATATTAGAAAACCACAATTAGGTAGCAAGGGGGTTTTATGATTTTTGTTTTGGAAAAAATTATGCTATAGTGATTCAGTGAAGTGAAGGGCATGAACAGGTGAGAGGGTTTGTGATTTAATGTCAGCACTTTGTTTTAAGAAACACTATCATTTTTTCTATTAGCAAAATTATGTCATTCTAAGTTATATGTCATTCAAGTTTAAAGCCACAGTTCTTGAACTCAAGCCTGACTTGAAGCCTTAAATTTTAAAAAATCCTGAGCCCGAGCAAAAACTCAGTCAAATTAAATTAAGTTTATTAAATTCAGGTTGTTTAGGTTATACGAGACCTACATTAGGTAAAATTGTCAATCCTACATGGTGCCCTTTAACATCTTGAACAAACCATAGCCACTATAAAACTTATACCTGTGATGATCAAGAGTACTCATAGAAATCATATTCTTTTATTAGGAATACATGAGACAACTAACATTCTAATAATGTTATCATGTATTTGGATTTGCAATGAACCACTATACTTGATAACACAGTCTCCATTATCATCCAATCTAATAGTAATATTCAATTCTTTAAAAGAATATAACTAATCCTTATTGAAATTCACATGATAAGATGTGTTAGTTTTTATCACCCACCAATTTGCAGAATCAGAAAAACTAATAATATCACTACATCTTCAATTCTCTTCATCGAAACTCTTTTGCGCTACAACATCATTTGAATTTTCTTTTATTTCTTTTTCACATTTCCCTTCTTCTATTGTGGATTATCCTTTTTAAAGTTCCTTTTCTTATTAAAGGTAAAGCATCAAATAACTTTAACCTTTAGCTTAGATTGTGACTTACTCCTATTTTTAGAATTCCTTTCTTTGCTCCTACTACTACTAATAACTAGACCCAAATTTAATCCATATTTGTACGTGCCACATACCTTTTTCTTTATTTCTTTAGGCTATAGAAAGTCCTTCATGTCACTAACAAAAATAATTTCTTTGTATATAACATAATATTAACAAAAAGTGATTTTAAGAAAAAGAATGGCTTTTAAAGAGAGGATCTCTTCCTCTCTCTAAATTTCTTCCTTCAATTTCAGTCTTCTTAGCCTTCCTAGATATCCTTTTTTTTGGTTCGTTGCTTCCATTGTTTCAATCTACTCTCCTACATCCTATTTCCTTCTCTAGTGTTTTAATCTGTCTCCCTTATGTTCCCTTTCTTCTCCCATTTCTTCTCTAACTTCCATTCTCTTGCTATGATAGCCAACCACCTTAAAGAGTAGTTTAGGAAGCTTACATTAATTTGCTTCCTAATTTACTATCCAGAGAAACTGCCTTTTTAAACTCTCCCTCCTTTCGACTTCCTTTCTCCTTTTTTTTTTTTTCCCTTTCTAAGAAATGGCCTATCAGAGGATAAACCTTGATCAATGTTCAAGAGTTAAGCTTCTGCCCCTGTCCTTTAAGCCTCTACCCTCATCTTCACCTACATCTTTTGCTATAACCTTAACCTAACCTACCATGAAGGACATATCAATAATGCTATTGCCATTACCTTCACCTCTTCTATCTTTTGGTCCTACCTCTATTCTTGCTTTAAACCAAAAAAAACCACCTTAATTATGGAGTAATCCAATTAAATCTAAATAAAATGAGGAAAGCTTGAAACTCACCCACTAACTTGATGCTTCCTTAAAGGAGGGTGTGGTTTATCCTCGTTTTGGTCTTCTCAAAGCAAGATCAAACAATTAGTCCTACTCACTAGTTAGGTTCTTCCTAGAAGAAAACTTTAATGGTTGATGACAATAGCTTCATCATTAGGTTCAGTAAGGACTCCAACCTCTCTAATATCATTGAGTAGGGGTTATGACATATAGGTGAAAAACCTTCCCTCTTAATGAGATGGCAACTTGGGATGACGCTTAATAGAGACAAGATAAGCATAAGTTCCTATTTGGATCCCATCCATTGTCTCCCTCTTGAGTATTAGACTAAGGAAAGCCTAAGTTTTTGTGGTGAGTGCATTTGGAAAACCCCTCTGTATAGATCAGGAGTTACCTACCTCACTAATTATCAAGAGGTTGTTAGATTAAGGAAAGTTATTAGACAATGTCATTCAACTAACCTATAGTTGGAAACCTTTAATAATCATGGCATAAAAACTATGGGTAAATTCTTCAAAATAGGATCTTATATTTAACTAATGGGAATACAAGAGGAGGTGCCACCCAACCACAAAGTGGATAAACCACCATCAGAAGTAGTAGAGAAAACATGGAACAATATCATCAAGAAGGGTAATACCTAGGCACCAACAGATAAAAACATCAAAATTATTGAGAAACAATAATCGAGTAACTGACTTGAGTTACATAGGCAAAATTTTCACATGGTCTAACAAACAGAAAGGATTTTTCTTTATTAGAAAGAAGCTTGTTAGAATATTAGCTAATCATTTATGATTGAGCAAATTCTCTTATAGTTTTGCCCTATTTGGTTCAACTATGTGTTAAGGTCATTCCATCCTAGAGGTCAAGTGTATGCTAAACTCTATCCCTCTAAAATCCCCTTTTAGATTCTACAATCTTATGCTTCAATTAGATGGCTTCTAAGAAGCAATAAGGAAGGGTATCAATTCCTATATTCCAGGATGTAAGGCCTTCCAACTAGTAGCCAATTTGAAGAAAGTGAAAATATAATTTGAATTGCTAAAAAGTCTATTATGCCTGTATTATGAAGTGTTACTTAAGAATACTAAGTCCTAACTCAAATTTCCCAAATATGAACTTTACAGCTCACCTAGTAATTCCAATCTCAATTTCCAGGAAGATGCTCTTAATCACACTACCCAGTCCTTATGTTTACACAACTCCTTTCTTAGACAGAAGGCCATAATATAATGGCTCAAAAATGGTGATAAATGAATTAGCTTTTTCTTCAATACCATATTGGCCTATAAAAATATAAGCTGCATTAAATATCTCATAAATAGTGACGAAAATGTAGTCATAGATTAACAAGCCATGAAAGTGGTGGCTTATAAATATTACAAGAATCTCTTAGGCTCTTTAATTGTAGCCTCCTTTACTGTTTTAACAGTTAAGGAGTATATTTGAGATGGACTTCAAAAAGAATCATCCTCCCTCCTCACTAGCCTAATCACTTAAGATGATAACAGGAAATTTATCTTCAATTTTAATACAAATAAGGAACCTGGCCCTGGTAGCTTCAACACATGTTTCTTTTAGAAAATTTGGGATATCACTGGGGGAATTGTAGTAGATTGTCTATTAGAATTTTTCAATAATAAAAAATGATAATGGAGCTAAATAAAACTATCTATGTGTTATTCCTAAGATAGAAAATCCCTCTTCACTTCAATATTTTTGTGTTATCTCTTATTGTATCCTTGTGAATAAGATTATTGCAAAGATCTTGATAGATAGAATTAAGATTGTCTTTGCCCTTTTGTAATCCCTTTTCAATATGCCTTCATTGATGGCAGAAGAATTGTACATAACCTTTTACTAGATCAGGAGCTTTGTAAGGATTATTCCATTAATAGAACAACAACAACAACAACGCAGTGAAAGTCCTACTGTTACGTAGGGGTCTGGGGATGTCTAGTAACATATAGCTTTGACCCTGACGATTAATCCAATAATCTCGAAATAAAGATCGCTCTCTGAAATACACATTTAAAAGGCCTTTGATTTAATAGATAGGGATTTTATCCTAAATTGCCTCAAAGCATTTAACTTTCCAAATATTTTCTTATCCTGGATAAAGATCTGTGTCACCACTACTTCTTTTTATACTCTATAAATGGTAAACCCACTCAAATCTTAAGATGAGCTAGAGATATAAGGCAATGAGACCTATTATCTCCCTACCGATTCACCATTGGCATCAAAATACTTATCAGGATTACTCAGAAGCATATTCTCTACTCAAAAGATATTAGATATCATCGTAAATGTGATAGTTTAAATCATTTTTCTTTAACCTATGTAAATGGTCTATTGTTCTTATATGGAATGAATATACAATCTCTAAGATCCACCATTAACTACTTAGAATTGCTATCCTTAATGTCTAGATCGAAAATAAATTTTAAGAAAAGCAAACTAATTATTTCCAATAGTGTTCCTAATATGGCTTTATTATAGCAGATATCAGGTATGCATGTACAAGATGTTGGTTTATGCTTAGATTCAATCTCATGTTTTTTCCAACACAAGAGCTCCCCTTCGTATATCTCGCTTTACCAATTTTTCCATAAATTGAATAAAATCTTAGATTGTTGGGGCTTAACGAACCAAGTTCCTATCACTAGCTAGATGTATATAACTAACTAAGAACATCCTTTCTATCCTATACACCCATTGGAGCTCACATGCGATGCTTCTTAAAAGACTAATAAAAGAGCTAGAAAGGATCTTGAAGAAATTTCTTAGGTCAAGTGATATCAATTATGCTTATGGAGCTAAATTATGTTGGGAGAAAGTATGCTCTCCCATTTAAGACGGAGGTTTAGTATTGACATCCCTAACGAATAGGAATCAAGTTCTTTTGGAGAAATGGGTTTAGAGACTAAAAAAAACAAAGAATATATATGGGTCATATGGTTACATACCTACTACTTAGTAAATAACAACTTTTAGAGAATGAAAGAAACCAGCGAACATTCTTAGCCTTTAGTAGAGATACTAAGGATGAGGGATATGCATCGGAAATGGGCTTGGTACATGGTTTCAGATGGATAAATGGTCTCCTATTGCCCTTTTTTTCCAAAGGTCTGAACTGAATTCCCTTATAAATAGACTTCAAAGATTATAAAAGATCTTAACTGGTATCTACCTTACAGAGGTATATCCTTTAATTCTAATAACCACCCAAATTACCTACCCAATCCCTTACATTTAGATTCTCCTATTTGGAACCCTTACATTTAGATTCTCCTGTTTGGAAGCTCTATAAATTAGGAATATTTATCAATACATCCTTTTAGACAAAATGTTGGACCCGTTATCGGAGTCTAACTCTTACTTGCTCTAATACCACAATTATTGGACCCCATTATCAGAGTCTAACTCCTACTTGCTCTAATACCAACATCTGTTAGACCCCGCTTCCGAAGTCTAACCCCTTTTATTCATGTTCTGATACCACATCTGTTAGACCCCGCTTCTGGAGTCTAACTTTTTTATGCTAAAATCATCAGACTTATCATCATCGGGTCGTCTTCTCAACACTTTACACATATACGTGCTTCGAAGCTATTAGTATAACTTTTCTTATAGGCGTCCAACCTAGGGTTGCTTTGGACAGATTTAAAGAGCAATCCAAAATATACAACTTTCATGAAGACCTCGAAGACCAACTTTATCTTCTGAAGGGTCGAAAATGGGATAGAAGATATACAGTGAACAGTGACCCAGAAGGAGTTTTGGAAACACAGATGATGTTTTACCACTGCCATAACTTTCTTTAGAGGGATCGGATCAAGGTATTCTTTATATGGTTGGAAAGAGAATTTCAAGGTCTACAAATTCCATGAAGACCACAAAGGTCAACTCTATCTTCTAAGGGGTCAACAATGGGATAGAATATAACCATGAATAGTAACCCAGATGATAGCGTGAACAGTGGCACAGACGAAGTCTTGTGTAACACAGACGAAGTCTGCGAACAGTAACATAGATGAAGTCTATGAATAGTAATACAGACGATACTTTGTGAATAGTAACACAGATGATACGCTGTAAACAGTAACACAGACGATACTCTGTGAGCAGTAAAACAGATGATACGGTGTGAACAGTAACACAGACAATAATCTGTAAACAGTATCATAGACGATACGCTGTGAACAGTAACACAGATGATACGCTTCGACTCATATCACTTCTTAACTACTTCTTATAATCCTTGACCTATGAACTATCCTCTGTGGTTGATTTTTTTCTCTTCTATGTTTGACCCTTTATCGTCTATGGTCTATCCTCTATGTTCTATCGTCTATGTGATGGCGTGTCCTCTGTGTTTTGACGTTATTACAGACAATACTTCTTCATTCTATTCATCCTTTCCTCTATGTTCTATCGTCTATGTGATGACGTGTCCTTTGTGTTCTGACGTCATCACAGA
>JANZXR010000172.1:15880570-15896115 GCA_027575705.1 Erythroxylum echinodendron
TATTCATAATTTTTATTAATAATTAAATAATTAAATAATATATATTTAAATGATAGTAAATCAGATTATGAAAAAAAAAACAGAAACAAGAAACAAATAAACCAAAACCAAAACCAAAAATAGAAACTGAAAATTCAAACAAACAGATTTTTTAGTGAATTTAAAAACAAAAACAAAAAACCAAAAACAAAAATGGAAACAAACACCACCTTAGCTTTTTATTTTCAACATAAAAACCCAAGTGTTGCTTATAGCATCATCGAAAAAAGTAACAAAGTATTTGTTACCACCTATGGACTCCACCTGTATACGTCCACATATTTTAGAACACCAACTCCAACTTAACGTTCCTTCTAGTAGATCTTTGATAACATAAAACTTGATGTTGCTTTCCAAACATGTAATAATGATAGAGGTTGAGGGAAATAGTAGTACTCGTAGGGACAAGTAATTTGACAGCTAATAACTTGATACCTTTCTCACTAATGTGTCCTAATCTTCATTGTCATAAATCTGAAGAATTTTTCCCTTTAACTGTATGTAGTTCTATAGCACACACCTTCGAATGCGTCTTGTAAAAGGTGTAACACAATCCACCACGATTAACTACCGATGATCCTTTAGAAAACTTCCACTTTCCATCCTTAAATGTTTGTCAACGTCCTTCTTGGTCAAGCACATTTGAAAATAAAAAATAAGGTGCAAGTAAGAAATGATTAGTACACTTCTCAAGGTTAACATACACCCAACATTAGTCTGAACTTAAATATCTCCCAAGCCAATGATACTAACAAAGCTCTGATTTCCCATCTTCACACTTCCAAAATCACCAATCCTTTAATTGGTAAAGTATTTCTCTTTAAAACATAGTAATAGGAAGCCCATAAATCAACAACTCACTTGGAATCTAAGTGAAAATTGTGGAGACACTAACTGATCTCAAAAATCAATGATACCTTATCATCTGTGCTTGAGGTTGTCACTATGTGTTGTCATCTCCATCTTTTTGGTTGTCTTGCTTTTTCTATTTTTTCTTCCATTTATAGTAGAACTTTTTAATGTGACCAGGTTTGGTGCAGTAGTGACTCTTTTTGGTCTATTCGCCATCTTTATACTTAAAATTCTTCTTAGATTTACCTATCCTTTGGAACCTCTGCTCTTGCTTCTTCCTTTATTCTCTACCATAAGAGTATGTACATTGTCGACACTAATTTCTTTCCTCCTAATCTCTTTATTGGACATGCTTTTGTCAATTATATCTAAAGAAGGCACACCATCCAGAGTAGAGTTTTTGATAGTTGTAACCAAAGTTTCCCAATTACTTAGTAAGGTATTCGATAGGAACAAAGATTGTAACTCATCTTCAAGAATGATCTTCATTATAGTTAGCTAGTTGATAATATCCACAAAACCCTGAAATACTTTGACATTAATTTCCTAGCCTTCAAATTCAAATTCATAAGTCTTCTTTTCAAGGAGGCTTTGTTGTCGATGGTCTTCCTCTTATAAAATCCCTCTAATTTTTAAAACTGCTCTAGAGGATCCATCTATAGAGATACTTAGTTGAATATGTTGATATCAATCCGTTGTATAATAATTACTAAGGTCTTCCACTTGATCTTTTTACCACTCTTTATTTGTCATCTTCTCTAGCTTAAAAGAGACATCATCTTTATACTGTTTTTCCATATCAATTAGATTATAAATATCCTTATAATATATAAGATCTTTCATCAAAGGTCTCCATATTAAGTAGTTGATCAATGTCAACTTTACCATAGAGTTATTGCCACTATCTATACCTATGGCTCTAGTACTAGTTATTAATCATAGATCACTCAGCCAATAACAAACTACTCAAATGGTAAAAATGATAGAAAGATAAAATACACATAGGATTTAATGTGGAAAACCCTCTAGTATAGAGGTAAAAACCATTTCACAAACAAACAATAAATCCACTAAATCATAATAACAAGATATAAAAGATAAATGTTTTAGGCTAACTCACTTAACAACACCTCACAAAACAACTATAGATAAACTCTCTTTTTAGCTCTCTCTCTCTCTCCAAACTTCTAAGACTTCTATATATATATTATATATACATGAAGGCTACACCCAACTAAACATAGAAATAAAACTTTAATAAAACCATATATGAGTAATGGTATTTACACTACAAGAAAATAACAAATTACCGACGGAATATTATCGACGAAAAGAGACATTATGTCAGTAAAGTGAACGGGTTTATCGACGGATGAGACATTCGTCTGTAAACGTGGAGAGAAAATAAACCTGTAATTTTTCCATTGTAATATAGTGACGGAATACATAGTTTTGTCACAAAATAAGGTAGCAACAAATGGCGTGAGATTGGTGACATTGAATACCAATGGGAAATATGTCCCGTTAGTAAATTACTGAAGAAAATGGTTTTCCGTCGATAGTCTGTCGGTAAATGCCAAATTGTTCATAAGTAAAACGACGTCATTTTATCATCATCGTTTTAACCCGATCTTTCCTCCCCCTTTTCCATTTTTCTTCTCCTCCCTTAACTGCGTTAGTTTTCTATCTTTTTGGTTGCTTCCATCGGTCCAAAAAATGAAGCTCTTAGATGGTTAAATATATGTATATTGTGGGTTGGTGTTGGGTGGTGGGTTTTGTTTTGATTGTTATATTGTGCGTTTTTTGGTTGAATTTTTGGTTTATTTGTTGTTTACATGTGTTTTTGTTGGTAAATAATGGAAAAATGTATTTGTTTTGTGTGAATGTTAGAGATAATACATATTGCCTATAAGGTGTTTGATGAAATGTCTCTTAGATAGAGACTTGCATGTTGAGTATATATAACTCCAATTTCGTCATGGTTTATGTAACCTATTCAGAACCACACTATCTTAAAAAATGTTCATATGAAAGAGGAGGTTCAAGTACTATATAATATTCAATTTTGTACTATAATTTTTATATACTAGATCTATACAATGAGAGATGTGATATAGGATAATCGGGTGTATGAAAAAGTGCATGGTTGTTGTAAGCCTGAGCATAATCCCTTAAATTGAAGTTTTTTTTTATTTGTTATGTTTATTAAGAAGTTTAAAAGATACTTACATTTTATCTTCACTAATTTTAATTTTAAATATTTATTTTTATAGATTAATAAAATTTTTTACTTTAGGTTTATAATATTAAACTTTTCTTTTAATATTTTATTTGAAGCTTTTATATATGATTTGATTTGATTTAGGTATGTTTTATAATGCTATCTAAAAGTATAACTTACTTTATTAAAATTGAATTGTCTTATTATATATTTGTAATTATAAATATCAAAATTTTCAATATTGACAATTTAGAATTAATTAAAGGATGTCAAATCATGTTCGTCAGTAAAACTGTCGAGACAACCACACTATTAGGTTATATTACGTCATACATTTTTAAATTTTAGCATCATACTCATTTTTCATTAACAACCACACTCATTTGCATTTTAATTTTAATATCTCATTCTCAATTATGAATACGTCTAGGGTTTTTTAATCTTTTTAATCTTTTAAGTTTATATGTATTATATTCTTTTTAATTCTTTCATATGAGAAAGAATTAAAAGAATATAATACATATAAACTTTTAAGTCGTGATAGAAGATGCAAGTCATATAATATTCTCTTTCGAAAATTTTGGTGAATAGGAGCTCTTCTTTTGTGACTTTGATTCTTAGCATATGAATTGGTAGATGATATGCTTATTTGCCTTTATGATAAATGGGGCATATGTAATGGCTTTTATAAAATGTGATGCTATAATGATAGTGAGATTGGTGATATTCTTCCGTGCTCTTTTAAGATGACCTTATATGAAAATTTTGTCTATTTTTGCTTTTAGATAATGATTATTTGGGTTTATTGATTTCCCTATTTGATGCCTTATTTACTTACATCAAAATATTTTCATTATTGTTGACAAGAACACACTTTTAAATTCTATCATATAATGCATATCACATTTTAATTTCTTAATCTTATAGTAAATATTTTATATTCTTTTTCGTAGGCCCTATATTATGTTAGAGAGTGTCGCTCATCTTTCTTCAATGTAGTCTGAAGTTGTCAATCCATCTAGGTTAGTCATCCAACTAATATTTACTGTATGTATTGCTTTAATAATATGATTATGATACCTTTGGATTTTGTGTGAATGCAAAGGAGGTCTTCATTTGTGTTATTGTTTAGAATGTTCTTATAATCATTGATGAGTTTTTATGTTTTTCTTTGAAAGTCTATAAAACAAAGTGAAACATTTTGGTTATTGATATTTTGTAATTTATGTTTGTGTTTTAAAAAAAAATATGTATATCGACTTTTGACTGTTTAGTGATGTGGCACACCACCCTTGCGGGGCACGGGCTCGGATATCACCATCGATGTCGGGTTTGGATTCAGCGGGAGTGGGGTGTTACAGTCTATGTATTTACTGTATGTGGAATTAGTTTGAGTTACTTGTCATAACTTCGAAGGACTGAAGCTTAATATTAATTTCAGATTGAAATATGCCACCAAAAAGAAGACAAGATATGATGCAACCAAGATTTAGACCGCGATTTGGAGATACTTACTGTACAAGTGTTACAGTGTGACATTCGTTAAAAACTGTTATAGAGTCATCCGCCGCCTCTAAATTAATAGTGTACTTTTGGTCATTTTATTAGAATTCCAAAAACTTATTATGTACAAATTTTATTATCAATTAAGATATTTTCAACTTTATATCATCAATCAAATTTATGTTTAAAAAATTAAATTTATACGATTACATTAATAGCTATTTAAATTATGCATCAATTATAACATCATGAAATAAAATTTATTAACGGTATTGACAGTACATTATAAAAAACATTTTCTGATTATTTACCGAAATAAATATGAGATTTGTTGATAAAAAATACCTACTGAATAATGTATACCTTAGGTAAAAATATCGAAGAAAAATAATGTTCTGTTGGTAAATTTATCGACAAAAAAATGTAAATCGTTGGTAAATTTACCAACGGTATACATTTTTCCTTCGGTAAATTTAGTTATGGAACATTATTTTTTGTCAGTATTTATTAGCTATAGTTGTTTCTACGATGCCTATGTCTATCGCTAAAATCCGTCGCTAATGTTAAATACAGACAGAAATTGAATATTTTCCGTCAGTAATTTTCGTCGCAAAACCACGTTTTTCTTATAATGTTAGACTCTAGAACTCTTCTTTTGTTAAGTGCTTATGTCTCTAACAACTTCTATCTTTCAAAATTATATTTTAATCTTAAAACGTTAAGATTTTATATTTCATATGGTCACCTTGTTAAGGTTATGTAAATATAGTGCCTTGGAAAGCAAGTGTATTTACATATAACTTAATATTCTTCCAGTTACAATATTGTAATGAAAATATTTATTACTAATAAAACAAAAGAGTTTGGTTTTATTTGTATGAGCATAATATAACTAGTCATAATGTACCAAGGTTCTTAAGTCAGTAATATACATGTACATGGAGATGTATGGGAAACATGTATATTGTTAGAATCTAAATTAATTAATTCACAGTCGAATAATCAAGTTGGTCGCTTGATTATGGTTTAGACTGTAGTGTTACGATTTACCTCTGTGTAAGTAAAGAAGTTTACTTCAAGGGAATGATGAGTTTTAAATTAGGATAGTAGTTGACTATTGGTAATGGCACTATTAAATGAATCTAGAATTGCTTATGTTATAAAGAACAAAGTAGGTCGTTACTTTAATCTTAAAACATATATCTTAGCATTCGTTTATTATTAACCACAAACTTGATGAGTGGTGAACTCATGTGTGTTTCGTTATAATTCTTGATATAATCATAATGGACTTTTACAGGGTATCAATCCAGTGTTTGCATGTTGGAATTATTAATTGAAACATGCATAAGGGAACATTCACTCAAGTAAAGAGTTTATAGTGATATCATCACTTCTAGATGTTTTACAGAGATTGGTAATTAAACTGGCGTTAGTAGTTTGATGGACTAGCAACCTATCAAATCTTAACACCAAGACTAGATCTTGTGTGTTAATCACCATATAGACTGAAACGAAAGATCTAGAAGGAAAAACTAACATAAAGGTAAAACGGTAATTTTACCCTTTATTGTGCAGATGGCTATAATATGATTCATAATAGAGTTTGCGATTGGATAACGAATTAATAATTTTAAAATAAAGTTTCGTTTTTGTTTTCATCCAATAAATCCATATGACTATATGAGGTTATTGTGTCCCTCAAAAACTTAATTTTATAGACTTATACAATCAGTGGACATAGCTATGTCCATTAATGATAGTGGCGTGTCTGACTCGTGTGTTTATCCTCAAGAATCGTCATCTAATTTGTACATGATTACAGAAGCTTACACATTCATCCACACGGCCATGTCCACCATTAATATGGGCATATACTACCCATACATAAGTGTGTGCTACAAGCAACTTTAACTCATCAGTTTTTACTTCAAATCCACCTAATCTTCATTCTGTTTTATTCATAAAGATAACTAACACTTCCAGAGCTCAAACTTAGGGGAATTGAATGAAAAAAATTCTCTAAAATAGGACTGAACCTATAAAAATATCCCCTTTCAACCGATTTTAAAGGAGAAATCAACCATTCCATAATAACCTTACTATAAAGCTCAAGCTTGCTCCTGATGATAGTTATGCATTAGTCTATGCCTTTTTAAGTATTTGACATATGTTTCTTGTGTAATAGTTCATTATTGTTGTATTATAGGATTTATTTTGTATGTTTTCATTTAGATTGGTCTTCATTGTTGTTTTTTTATATTTGATGTTAATTTAAGGAATGAAGATTAAGCAATTTAGAGATTGAGCTAGAGACCAAAGAGGAAAAGCGAAAAGAAAGCGTTCTGTTTCAAAATCCCATTATCATGGGAATCATGCCAATTCCTATGATCATGGGATGTGTTATTCAAGAACATATGTAGGGTTTAAAAAAAATTTAGGTTTTCTAGACTATATAAGATATAAAACCCTTATGAATGAAAGAAGACAAAAATGCTTTGTGTAAACAGCCTTCTTGAGTGAAAAATCTAGGTTTTGAGTCTTTAAGAAGGTAGAGATTCAAGGATCATCAATCATAATTGGGAGAATAGCACATCAACTCTAGAATTTCTAGATTTTGGCAAAGAAGAGAATGAGTTTTTATCTCTTCTAGTCATTGTAAGATGCAATATTTGAATGTTGGTGATGTTATAGAGACCATAAGTGGCTTATTTGTTTTTATGGATTACTTTTGAACTATCTTATTAAACTCCTATTTTATTGATTTAAATAAAAGATGCCTTTGATGAATATTGATTATATTTATATCTTGATTAAGAGATTGAGTAGGGTAATTTGTTTAGGATTATATAACGAGAGTTGGCGACCTATAGACTTATATTCATCACGTTAATTGATTAGTTGAAAGAGAGATCTTGGCTAATTTAATTGATCACCTATAGGATAGCTTAATAATTAGTTAAATTGGTGGAGTTATTCGGTAAATTGAGAGATTGCTTAATCATCTTCATTTAATTTGATTAAGGATAATTAATTACACCTTGAAAGAGGGTAGTTAACACAATTGGATGTCTTAGGTGAGACAATTTGATTAATAAAATAGGAGGGAGACAAGATAAGGAAAAAGTGATCTCCAGTTGTTTAAACCTTGACTTCCAATTTTATGCATTTTGGTATTATTAAGTGTTCATTATTAGTCATTTAATTTTGAATTAATTTTCTAGATATTTTCATTAAACAATTTTAGTTCTTAAACAAACTTTGATCTGAATAAATTAGTGCTTAACCATCAATCCTCATAGGATCAATATCTTCTTTTTAACTACAGGTCACAACCCGTATACTTATAGTTTTTGAGCATAAAACTAGTAGACTATTTTGCAAAATTCATAGACAAATTTTTGGCACCATTGTCGGGGATTGATTGTTTAGCGTCTTGTTAGTTAAGGTTACTTTGATTTAGGAGTTTTTGATACTATTTGTTGTGTATCTAGAGGTGCATGAACACATGGAGCACGCAAAGATCGGAAGAATTTATTAAAGACTAGTTTCTCGATATTAAAAGACACAAAAGAGAGTTAAGAAGAGCAAAGTGTTGAAATATTACACAAAGAGATATGGCTGAAGAAGGAGAGCAAGGAGGAGCTAAGAGGACACTAATGGACTTTATGAGGCCAAGATTTCAAGGAGTTATGAAGCCAGTTGTTCAATCTAACAATTTCAAGATCAAGCCAGCACTTCTCAAAATATTGTAGAATAGTGTGCAATTTTATAGGCTATCCAACGAGGATTCAAATGCCCACATTGCTAATTTCTTGGAGATTTGTGACACTTTTTGGTCTAACGAAAAGTCCAATGAAGTAGTAAAGTTAAGGTTATTTTCTTTCATGCTAAAAGATCAGGGGAAGGCATGGTACAACTCACTTAATTCGGGGTAGATTACTACTTGGGAGCAGCTAGCCCAAGCATTCCTTATGAAGCACTTTCCATTGACGAAGGTGACGAGGATCATCAAGGAGATCATGAATTTTTAACAGAATGATAAGGAATCTCTCTATGAAGCCTGGGAGAGATTAAAGAATTGTAGAGAAGTTGTCCCCACCGCAACCTTCCAAGGGAGTTCCTATTGCAGTCGTTTTACAATGGTGTGAATCCGAGCACGAGAGGAACCATAGATGTAGTTAGTGGAGTTTCATTGGTGAGGAAGACTATTAAAGCAGCTCGTGACCTTTTAGAGGAGTTGGCAAGCAACAGTTACATGTGGTCAAGCGAGAGAAGCAAATAGGGGTAAAAGGAGTAAAAAGGTATGATTCCTATTGACTCTATTACTACTTTGCAGGCACAAATTACAGCCCTTATGAAGTAGTTGAATAACATGAAAGGAGCATCTCCATCTACAGCTAAGACAATGCACGTACAATGTGAGCTGTATGGATAGAACAACTATGGCTCAGCTGAGTGTTTTCCATTAGGATCCGATGGTACAGATAAGATAAATTACCTAGGCCAACCACAGAGAGGTAATAACCTATACTCAAATACTTATAATCTGGGGTGGAAAAATTACTCAAATTTTTCTTGGAGCAGTAACGATGCAAATGGTAAAAAAAGATCGCAAGGACCTCCAAGATTTAGCAAGATCGAATTGGATTGATGGAAAGCAAAATAGACAAGATGATGGAGGTTTTAGAGTCCAAACTGGTAGTTCAAGAAGAGAATCAAAAGAGGATGTTTACCAGCTAAGAGGAAAATCAGAAGAGGATGGAAATAAAATTTGACTAGATTGTGAAGAACCATATATCACCTATTCACAATTTAGAGGTTCAGGTAGGTCAACTTGTCAATA
Organism: Erythroxylum echinodendron; assembly: GCA_027575705.1. Classification (NCBI taxonomy): domain Eukaryota; kingdom Viridiplantae; phylum Streptophyta; class Magnoliopsida; order Malpighiales; family Erythroxylaceae; genus Erythroxylum; species Erythroxylum echinodendron. The sequence goes on from JANZXR010000172.1 coordinate 15,890,032, forward strand.
TGTTGTCTTCTAGAAGTACGGGTAGTCTTCCAAGCAATACCGAGGTTAACCTGAAGGAATGGATTATGGCCATCACGCAGATACAGAAAAAAGGAAAGTAAGCACGAGAAGGAAGACGGAGATAAGATAGAAGGAAAAACAGTTCTAGAAGTCCTTCCAAGTGAGCTAGTAAGTGAGCCAATCAAGGAGCCTAGACCTGTAATTCCATATCCCATCTTTGCTAAGTGAAAGTCAAGTTCAAGTAAAGCAACAGGAAATTTTAAGGAGTTTGAGTCAAACAAGATTAAGGATATAACGAATAAACTCTAAACAAAGCTCATGTTAAAGGAACTGGTTAAGAAAGAGGTGAAGGAGCACATAACTGGAGGAATTCTAGCGTAGCACAAAAGAAAGAAGACCTAGGGGACCTTTTCATTCCTTGCGGTATCAATAGAGTTAATATAGCTAAGGCATTCATGGATTTGGGAGCTAGTATTAACATAATTTCCTACACTTTTAGTTAGAAGTTAGGGTTAAGAGAGCCAGAGTCCACAAAGATATTAGTGAAAATGGCTGACAGTACAGTGCACCAACCAAAGAGGATTATTAAGAACATTTAATTACAAATTGATAGATTCATCTTCCCTGCAGATTTCTGCATACTGGATATTGGAGAAGATGCGAAAACCCCTATGGTCCTTAGACAACCATTCCTAGCTACTTCTTACTTTATCATTGACGTTGATAGGGGTGAACTAACTCTGAGAGTAGGAAAGGAGCAATTAACCTTCAAAGTGTCAAATAAAGACTACTATTCTCCTGTACCCCTAATAGATATCAAGGAACCTAAACCTCGACCAGAATGGGAAGATATTGAGGACCATGGGAATTTGTTCAGAAAGAAGTGATCATGTAGGAGAAGGAGAAGGAAGGAAAACCACAAAGAAGGTGGAATCCATACCAAGGTAGCTCATGTGTAGAGTTTGAGATCAGTTTCTGCACTGCCACCATATCAACATTAAAAAGAAAGTGTTGCATAGGAGGCAACCCATGGAATTTTATTTTTCTTTTGATTGTTTATATTAACTTATTTGTTTGATTTATTCAGTTTATGATCATATTTGATTTGAGTTTGATTTATGTTTATTTGGATTCTTTTTGAATTTTAACTTGTTTTTCTCTTCAAATTTATTGTTGGTAATACTATTTTGAAGTTTTTGTAGGTTGTGCGATCATTGAGAATGCATGATAGGTTCGGAACAAGGTTTAGAAGTAAGGAAATTACACCAACTCATGATCACAGGAATTGGTAAGTTTCCCACAACTGTGGGAAAACTCTTCAAAAAGTTTCTAGAGAGTGAACCCATAATCGTGGGAATTGGTATGATTCCCACAACCATGGGAATTCTCTCCAGAATGTTTCTGAAGAGAAAACTAATGATCGTGGGAATGAGGGGTATTCCCACAATCATGGGAATCCCATATGAGGGAAATTTTAAAATTCCCTCCCCTCTTCTTCTTTCATTCATTCTTCAAACTTTCACCTCTGGCCTCTCTAGACCTATGAAACCCACTCTACCATTCTCCAAAATCTTTCTTCCTACATTAGATTCTTGGTATTTTCTTCATATTTTCCATCAATCTTACAATCATTTGTTCTTATCATACATTAATCATTCAAAAACACAAGGCTTTAGGTAAGATTTTCTCTCTTTCTCTCTAAAAAATGAGCTCACCCTTTTCTTACTTATTTTTGCAAGTTTTCATCTTCCAATGGCTTCAAAGAAGATGGAAACTCGAAAATCGGCATACAATTGCGCCTTCAAGTCTTTGTTGAAGGTAAACCCGATTTGGTGGAAACTTTTCTTGCCCCATTCTCCATTTATTTGGAAGATGAAGATATGCATTTCTAAGACCTTAGAGATATGGAATCAATAACTCCTTGTTAATTTGAGTTTAAATTATTAGAAACCATAGGAGTGCAGCGAAATGTTGAGTGATTAACTGCAAATATAGGTTGAATACATTCATTTGTTGTGATGTGCCTATTTACCCTATAATGACTATAGAGTTTTTCACTAAAGTACACTTTGACCTTAGAATGGATGTATTCTAGTTTAAGTTAGGTGGCAATGTTCATAAACTTGATTATCATGTCATTCATGCAATTTTTGATTTATCAAATACAGAAATTTCAGATGATTAAGATGACTTTGATGTGTATAATTACCAGAAAACTTTAACAGGTGAAGCAAATTTTAATTCTCGAAATGCACTGAACACTTTAATCTAAAGCATCGAGCATTTACTTTTGCATAAATTTATGTGCTTAATAGTTTTCAATAACACTGAAATAATAAATGCTCAGCCAGATAACTTTTCTTTCTTTGGTGCATGGATCGAAAAATAAAAATCAATACTCCTTATCTGATTTTTCGAACAATAGTGAGTGTTGTGAATAAGAAGAGCTCTAATTTTGTCATGTCTCATATTGTTACTGCTTTGCCTTTATTTTATAACTTTAATATGGATAATGTATGCTTAACTCAATATGATATATTTGACATATCTTATTTGAGGTGCTCCGAAATTTTGGAGCTCCATTCTGTAGAACTCCGAAATCCTTAGAAGCACACTACAACCAAGAATAGGAAAGGCAATGATATAGCCACTTCTCGACCCTCCACATCCCAAGTAGCCCTGGAGCTATAAGAAGAAGCAGTGGAAGAGGAACCAACTGTACTAGCAGAGGTTTATAGATTTCAACAAATCCTTGACCAGATGGCCTCCAATCATTAACACATGACGCCGCAAATTAACAAGCTCAGCACCTAGATGAGGCGAGTCTATAAGGAGTAACAGTGCTTGAAGAACAAATTCCTTAAGTTCTTTTAGAGGAATAATTTTGAAGCTTCTTCACCAACACCGTCACCACCACAATCTCCATAAGCCATTCTTACCCTAAACTTTTAAATTATGTCAATTCTTTTGTTTGGTTTCATTTCTTTTGATTGGTTTCATTTCTTTTACTTGGTTTCATTTCTTTTGTTTGGTTTGCTGTATTTTGTTTGGTTTGCTATCATTTTTGTTTAGTTTGATGTCATTTTTTTATTTTATGGTTGCCTTGTCATATTAAGAACAATATGTTCTTTAAGTTTGGGGAGGTGACATTGATAATTGCATCGTGTTAATTACTGTTTACATTTTGTTAAATGGAACAGCACTTGAATCATTTGGACTTATTTTTCCATGAGATTTTGTCATGTCATGCTAGTTGGATTTAGATTGAATGCATACTTGAACTTGGATTAGGCTATTTGAGTAGAAAGTGAACCATGTTGAGTGATGAAAAGTAGTTGGTAGTTGGTTACATAAGTTTACTCACAATTTGACATTTGAGCAATGAAGTAGTATGGAGATGCATAATGAATGTACATTTGAGTCAATATGAGGATTAAGCCTATGTGACTCCATCTATAGTCATTCTATTTCTTTATTGTGTGATGCTTCCTTAGTTTATTACCTTCAGAACTTGCTTTGAATCGATTTGAGTCTATTGGATGCATGTATGATTAAGGCCCTTTTTATGTTAACCCTCGGCTTAAATGACCTATGCTTTTATTATCCCTTGCTACCCTCATTGAGCTTTAACCATTTTGTTTCTTGAAAATGCATAAAAATTTTAAAACACAAGACCCCATTAGCCTACCTATTCATAAGCTTAGTTGAGTATTAAGTAATGCATTAGTGGGATTGTTTCGAAAATTTTTGTCGAGATAAGTTGTGGATACTTCTACCTATGAATAATATGATATTTAGTTACTATTTTATTCATAGTTTCATCCATGTATTAAGAAAAAGAAAAAATATTGAAAAAAAAGAAAAGAAAAGAAAAAAGGAAGAACACTTGAATAGCATTAATAAGTGCACAGTATTAGCATAATTACATTTTTTCATCTTGAATTATGTTTTATTATACCTTTTACCCGCTTTTTACTTTACGAATACTTGTGTTAAACGCTTTGCCCTCTTTACCCACCTTAACGCTTACCACACCTAAGCAAGTCCTTTTGATCTATTTATGCATGCAATCATTATAGAGGAGAATTGGTGTATTAGTAAGTCTATGGTATTGTAGTCTCCTATAGGAAGTTTGAGCAAAAATCTAACCATCAAACACTTGAGAGAAATTAGTGAAACTGTGACGAAGATTCATTTTGCATCTATACTTATCTTTGAGTGATGGTTCCATGTGTTTAGTTTGCTTATGTACACTAATAAAAAGTAGTCATGATATATGTAGTAACTTGATATTTGAGTTGGCTAAAAGTTTAGGGATTGTATGCTTCGATCTTTGTGAAACTTAAGTGATGGAATTGATTGGTTGTATTTCTTTTGCTTGAGGACAAGCAAAGATTTACGTGTGGGAAAGTTGATACTTGTGTATTAGTCTATGTTTTTCTAAGTATTTGGCATGTGTTTCTTGCATAATAGTTTATTATTGTTGTATTTTAGGATTCATTTTGTATGTTTTTATTTAGTTTGGTTTTCATAGTTGTTCTTTTATATTTGATGTTAATTTAGGGTAAGAATTGATCATTTTTATGTAGGAATGAAGATTGAGCAATTTGGAGATTGAGCTAGAGACCAAAAAGGAGAATAGAAGGGGAAGCATTCTATTGCAAGATCCCACAATCGTGGGAATCATGCCAATTCCCGTGATTATTGGATGTTTTATCTAAGAATATATGTACAAAATTTTAGGTTTTTTGGACAATATAAGATATAAAACCCCTATAGATGAAAGAGCACAAAAACCATCTATGTGGAAGAGCCTTTTTAAGTGAAAAATCTAGGTTTTGAGTCTTTAAGAAGGTGGAGATTCAAGGATCATCAATCATAATTGGGAAAATAGCATATCAACACCAGAATTCCCATATTTTAGCAAATAAGAGAAGTAGTTTTCCTTATTCAATTTTCTGTCGTTTTCATCTATTCTAGTCATTGTAAGCTGGAGTATTTGAACTATCTTGTTAAACTCCCATTTTATTGATTTAAATGAAAGATATCTTTGATGAATATTGATTATATTTATATCTTGATCGAGAGATTGAGTTGGGTAATTTATGTAGGATTGTACAACAAGAGTTGGCAACTTATAGACTTACATTCATCACGTTAATTGATTAATTGAGAGAGAGATCTCGGCTAATTTAACTGATCACCCATAGGATAGCTTAATAACTAGTTAAATTGGTGGAGTGATTTGGTAGATTGAGAGATTGCTTAATCAACTTCATTTAATTTGATTAGGGACAATTAATTACACCTTAAGAGAGGGTAGTTAATACAATTGGACAATTTGATTAATAAAATATGAGGGAGACAATGTAACATCCCCTCACCTATGAGAAGGGTAATATGGTAATTTGGAACGGGTTAGGAATGTGTAAAATTGCATTGCTATGTTCATGCATTCATATATGCACATGAATAGTGAATAGTGAATTTTTGCACATGTAAATGATTGTACATGCATTCATGACATTTCCCGGTATTAGTGTGAATAAATGTGTTTTATGAAAAATTTGCTTTGTGTGAATGAAAAATTGCATTAGAGAAGGTTATTGGGGTTTTCTAATTTTTAGAGAATTATAGGAATTTTTCAGGAATTTTTCGGAGTTGTTTCCGGACCTGGAAAACTGTCAAGTGATAGAATAGGGTCTACCGGTAGCGAAAATGACTGTCCAATGGCACTGGAAAGTTAGACACATGAAATTAGGAATTATTGAATTGAGCCATTGGAATTTAGGAGAGAAATTAGAATTGAATTGGAAGAAAATGAAGAGAGCCAATGAGAGTGTGACATGTGGCAAGTGACACATGTCACTTGCATACATGTCCACTTAATTTCTTCATTAATTAATAGGCATCATGTAATTAGTCACTCACGACACTTCTTTAGGACTCCTTATTGTGTCTTCCTTTTTATCAAGTGCTAAGTGTTCTTTGAATGGCAAATTGCTCCCATCCATAGCTTCCATTCTTCCCTTCTTTTTCTTTGGTTTTCTCCCTCTTTTTAGCTAGAATTGCTACTCATCTTTA
>JANZXR010000172.1:15906635-15921121 GCA_027575705.1 Erythroxylum echinodendron
ATTTGTGTGAATGTGAGCTGGATGTGTATCGTGATGTGGGATTTTAGCTAATTGGTGAAATATTTGCCTTTCTTTTCTTTGCGGCAACTTAAAAAATTTTGTGAAAGATTGAAACTTTATTAATCAACACTGGAGATTGGACTATTAAATTCGGTTGCTCCCTTTGGTGGAAGCGTCCTAGGCGTTTCTTCTTTACATCCAGTGTTGTTGAGCATTCTCTCATGGAGAGTTACTTTAAACCCTCATTGAAAAATGTTTGACATCAGATTAGTTATTTTATAAAATGATGTTTTTGGTTCTGTTCAATGACATGTACATTCAGCTTCGACTTGCAGAGGAGCGATGTGAGGAAGCAGAGGTAAGAGCAGAATAACTTGAGAAACAGGTACCCTCCTTACTGTTCATGGAGCTAATATCTCTGCAGCTTTAAGTAGTGTATACTCCCTCTGTAGCTATAAAGTCATACAAATCTTGTTCAAACTTATGAAAAATTGAGAGTGGGACCTCTCTTATAATTTCTTTTTTTTACAAAATTTCCTGTTATAGAAAAACTCAATTTGAAGTTCTCCCCTTACATTTTGAACTGAGGATGGAACTATTTTCTCATGAACAATCATAAATAACAAACTCCATGGTTGGAATCTGCTATTTTCTTTAATTTACACCTTATGACCTGCTTTCTTAAGGTTGCTGCTCTTGGAGAAGGTGTAACTTTAGATGCCTGTCTTTTAAGCAGGTGAGTATTTATATTAAAATCTCTTGATCTTACATTAAGATGATATCTCCGTACAGTAACATTTCCGTTCATTTTTTAGAAAGGAGGCAGCTCTGCAGCAGAGGGAGGTTGGTACAATTAGTACAATTTAAATCGGCTGTATAAACAATGCAAGGAATATAGATCCATTATTATGTGTTCTCTACCCTCTATTTCATATGTTCTCTACCCTCTATTTCATCTTCGAATGTGTGTGTGTGTGTAAACATATGGATATAAACCTTACCATTTGATTTCCTTATCTTTTATCCATCCGTTGTTTCTTAGTTCCTACAATTCCTAGGAGATTTTAAGCATCATGTAGTATATCTTGTAAATTAAAATCTAAGAGTAAATCTTTGGATCACCTCACTTGTAATTTCAGCTTTCTATCAAATTTGTTGATGTATTGGATAGCACTGCCTCTATTACCTCTGACAATTTGAAAGAACTAATTTTGACAAATGAAAAATCTGACTACATTAGTAGATTTAGTGTTTGAACAGAAAGTAAGGAATAATGTATTAAAACTACTTGATTAGGCAGCAGACATGTTTTGGTTAATTTCTAACTGACACCCAAGGCAACTTCAACGAAAGTATCAGATGAAGTTGCACGTCTTTAGTAGATTGTAAAGTGCCCTTTGAACAAATCAAAGTGAGAGGAAATTGCGTTTTTGCATAATCAGTGGAGATATTGATATCATTATAGGACATAACTTTGTAGTAGGACCAATGATCAATTGCGTAACCTTCCGATAGATTGATTAATTGTATCTGCCAAGTGCTGTATTCCAATAATATATTGCGGTTTGCGCCTATGTCTACTGGTACAAGTCATGTGTACTAAATTTGTTGAAGAGAAGAGAGAACTGATCTATGCCATTCTTCAAAATCGGAAGTTTTCTGATCTACCAAAGGTCACACAGGTACCTTCACCTTCTTGCCTATTTTATCATGACGGTAAATGATTGAGCATATATGAAATTGTGTCCTGCATGACAAGGTGTGCCTGAACAATTTATATAGATCCCAACTGCATATCCTTGCAGCTTCTAACACATACAAATAAGGACAAGTACATCTAAATAGCTTCACATTCAAATCAAAGAAATAGGAGTTTTACTTTTTCAAATCACATAAAATTACATTCTTTTTGGACTCAAGTTTAACATCAAAGATTTGAAATATATTTCTTCTATCAAATATTCTCATATTCCGATGATTAAATACCTTTGTTTTTTCCAAATTGATGGACAACGTTGTAAGAATTATAATCACCAAAGCTACAGTTTCAATTCTATTACATTCTAATAGCACTTTCCATTATCGTGATACTCTATTATAATGATTTTATTATACTTTAAAATTACTAAAAAGGATATGAATGCCTATAAAAGAGAACATTTAAAACTTACTAAAGCCTTTAAAACATTTAAAACATATAAACTACAGTTGCAAACTTCTTGCAATCACTAACTGTTTAAGTGAATATATCTTTTATACTAGTCTCATGACTAATCACATTTGAATATGAAGATCAAATAAACATTCGACATGCTGCATTAAAACATAAAACAATCTTTGTAAACTTTTTTGCATCGAACTTACATTGAATATCATAATTGTGTTTCTTATCATGTTCCTTTTTTATTTGCTGAGTTGCTAAACCTTCTTACCTTGGTGTCTGCTATAGGTAGATATATATGGCTACAGTCACTTGACATACGTGTTTGAGTAGATGGGAGTGCATATAATTCCTTCGAAGCAAATGGTGTATATGAAAACAGTTTGATGGAAGGAAAGAAATCAAGATGGAGAAGAAAGCTTAGATTTTGTTGCTTTAGTCCTGGGAATGAAAGGGAATAGAGATGGCTTGTGAGACTATTATTCTTAGGCACACTCCATGTAGGCATTCACATGTAGTATGAGAGTATATCTGCGTCTGCCAATTCTCACATATTGACAGGCTACTCTAAATGAATATAGCGTACTGTTAAATCATTTTCGTTTGATTTATCACTACCTTAGCAAGAATTAGTCATTTACCTGTTTCTTTTTTCTCTTTTTTTTTTTTTGTAAAATGGCATCACTAATACAGAACAATTCTCAGTTTTTTGTATACATGCTCAATTTACTTTGAGAAATAATAAACCAGGTTTCTTATAGATTTTTATATTAATTAGTGTATTAAGACATATTTGGGAATTGCAATTAAATAATAAATTGTTTGCACGTATAAAATTCGTGATGCATGCATAATTATTAAAATTAATGATATACTAAAAATTGAAGAATTAAATAAATAAAGTTTATAAATAATATTGAATAATTATTAAACAAATAAGATTTATAAAAAAATTATTTTAAAAATAATTATTAAATTAAAAGTTTGTAAAATTAAAAAAACGTCGCAGAATGTGACTTTCCGTGACGTTTTTGAAAACGTCGCGGAAAGTTCAATCTTTCAGTGACGTTTTTAAAAACGTCGCGAAATGTCAGTATTTTCTGTGACATTTTTTCGAAAACGTCGCAGAAATCTTTTACCTACACCACATTCCGCAACATTTTGTGACGTTTTAAAAAAAAATCGTGAGCTAATTTGACTTGCTCCTTGCTTTAAGTTGTACTTTGATGTCTCAACATTGTGAGGTCTTGTTGGTTGTGATTACTATTGATCGATTCTACTATTATATTTACCATTATTATTAGTCATCTATATCTTTTTGATTTGTATATGTAGTTTTCATAAGGTTAAAGGTTGGTGGTGAACCAACTTGACCCCAATTACTGTATATATGCATTGTTGGCATATGGGTGTGAGGGCTTGTTAAACTAAAACAAAGTGTTAGAACTAGAGAGTTTTTATAAATATTTTAAAAATCAAATCAGAACGACTAGTTCAATCGGATTAAACAGGGATTGGCCTACTATTTGACTCAATTACTTTGTAAAAATCCCTAAAACTTAAAACTAGTCAGTTAAAAAACAAATAAAAACATAACAGAGACGAGGTTTGTCCATTTTGTCTTGTTTAATTTTCTATGTTATTTTTTGCACGCTCAACATAAAATATCTTATTATTAATTTTTATAATTTGAATTAATATTAATTTTCAATCAATCCTGGCTATGTTTTTTAAGACAGGCGCAAACAACCTAGAGCTTACTCACCACTAGGATGAAATCGACTATCTGAGGTTAATAGCTCTCTCAACCCAAGCGGAGGATAGAGCATAGCATGAGAACCTGGCGTAAGGTTACGAGCATACCTCGCAATAAAATTTACGCAACGATTGACTTCCCCTAGCACATATTGGATACTTATTCTCCATTCTCTACTGGGAAGCTCCTTGATACTGTGTATTAATTGCTCATGTCCACTAACGTTATCTCCATGTAGTCCCTGGTTAATGGCTACTATGCAATTAGTTTCCTATACCACATTTCTCGTTCTATGCTACCATGAAAAATGCAAGCTATGAAACATTCCAAGAATTGTTTATAGAAAAAACCCTAATCTAGACTCCATTATAGTCAATCCTGACTAATATTGATAATGAATGAAGGACCACCAACACGACTAGCACCCACTCGCAGAGAGCCAGCCAAGACAAAATAGCTTACAACTGGAATAAGTGGACACGCGAAGGAGAAAAGTGAAACGTGGCACGCGTTAAAGATCCAAGTCATGATTTGAAATAAGGTAGACCCCCTTGTTCCACGACGCGTCACCGTCTAGTCATCCATAGCATTAGCATATATGCAACGCGTGTTCCCGTTTCATAAGGCTGCGTTTGGCTTTCTGTCTCGATGACCCAATTATTATTAGGCTATAGCCATTGATCAATCTAGAAGACCAGCCCTGTCGACGCACTTGTTTCTTTTGATTTTTATACTCTCCATTTAATTAGATTGAATGTGTTTCTCTGGTTTATTGATGTGTATATATATATAGAGAGAGAGAGAGAGAGAATCTGGTTTGATGATTTATTGGGGATGGGGTCCTTTGACCTGAATTAAGCCTAAGGGCTCATCTGGGGGGTTCATTTAATCAACGATTAGCCTTTTATCCTTGTCTATACGCCAAATGTAAGTGATACTGTGTTTTAAATTGGTATTTTATCAATGATTTTTAAATTTTGAGCGTATTCAAATTGTTCAGAGATATTAGTTGTGAAATTGGACGTTTATGACTAAAAATAGGCGCAAGCGCAGGCGCATTAATCAATTATGGTTTTTTACCTTTTTTTTTTTTTTTTTTTTTTTGCTTGTTTACCTTTTATACTCTTCTTTGTTGTCTTGTATCCATATAATTGCTAACATATGATGCGTTCATACTAGAAAATCTGAGTATCAGTTTGATACACAAGTTAAACTTAAAAAAGTAGTCCTAAACTTCAAAATTAATATATAGAATCCTAAAAAAATGGAGATCGTTTAGACTCCTAAACACAAAATTTATCTAAGTGGATTATGAGAATCTATCCCTTGAACACAATATTTTAAACAGAACTCAATTCTCTTTGTTTTATTTATATTCGATGATAATTTAGCATCTTAATTATTATCAAATTTAACTTTCATTATATAATAACAATACTAAGTAATTAAACAAAAGTGTAATCTGCATCACGCAAATTTTGCTATATTAGTGACAATTGTTAAAAGTCTCACTCTTAAGAATTTCTACAAGATCATAGATCACAGCTAAAACTTAAAAGTTGATGCAACAACAATCTTACAACGTTACACCTAACTTTTAAGTTTGGTAGTGCAAACTATAAAGCCGTGGTGTATACTGAGAATATAAAATCCTTCTAACTAGAATTAATAGAAAATTAGATAAAATCCAAATACTTTTGAAAAGTTGTGATGCCCGTAGTTTATTCTCTAAAAATTAGTAACTATTTATATAAATGCAAATTTCTTACTTTCTTTTTTTCTTTTATTGGCATCCTTTATGGAACAAGTAGGAATGTCATGGAAAAAAATTGCAACTTTTATTATTCATAGGAATCTTAAGTTGATCCAAGAATCAAGGCTTAACACTGGCCCTTCATGAGTTGAACTATTATTCAGTCCCCATTTCCTTGTAACCCATTATTATAGATGAATAATTAATACTTCGTGATTTTCATTTAAACAATTCACTTAAATTACGGAAAAGGATTAAGCGTAACTTGCTTGTAAATGATATGCGATATAATATTGTCATCTTTTCTTTTTGCTTATCAAATTTGCAGTTATACCCAATACCCACCAAACGGAGCCTCTATTCAAATATTGCCCCCACTTGTCGAGAGAATTAACAAAAGCGACCAGGTCACAGCCTGGAGGAATTTTCTCTTACCCCTTAGTAAACGTCCTTGGTCATTCAACAAATTAAACACAGCCACGTGTCCAAGAATCCCAGCGTAGCTAGCACGCTAACTCCGTGGACGCAGCATCGCCGTTAATCCCACCTTAAAACCTATCTCCTCTCTCATTTTCTCTCTCTGAAAACTTTCCCCATTTTCCACCCCACCCCAGCGCACCTCTTCTCTTAATCTTCTCGGTAGATCTGTCTCCAAGGTTGAATCCCGTGTCGCTGATTTGATGTCCACGCCGTCTCCGTCTCATTGGTGCTACAGATGCAGCCGTTTCATTAGGGTATGGAGTCAGGATCCGATTACGTGTCCGGACTGCGACGGCGGATTCATAGAAGAGCTCGATAACTCGTCGCAGGTGATCCAAACGGAGACTCGAACCCGTAGGAGGTTCACTCCTGCCACGATGTTAATGACAGGTAATCGTCAAAGTCCTGATCAAAACAACACTCCGACACGTAGAAATCGCCAAAATGGTGGCGATCGGTCCCCGATCAACCCGGTAATTGTGCTTCGTGGAGGCAACAACAACGCCGAAACCGGACGGGGATTCGAGCTGTACTACGACGACGGCGCCGGCTCGGGTTTGCGACCGTTGCCGCCGAGCATGTCCGAGTTTTTATTAGGATCCGGATTCGAGCGATTGTTAGATCAATTATCGCAAATCGAAGTTAACAGTTTCGGGCGTTACGAACAGCCACCGGCGTCAAAAGCTGCAATAGAGTCGATGCCGACGATTGAAATAAACGAGTGGCACACGTCAATGGAGTCTCACTGTGCGGTGTGTAAAGAGGCGTTCGAATTATCAACAGAGGCAAGAGAAATGCCTTGTAAGCATATATATCACTCAGACTGCATACTACCGTGGCTTTCACTGCGAAATTCGTGTCCTGTTTGCAGGCACGAGTTGCCCGCGGATGATGAACCGGGAAGCAGTCAGTCCGGGCGGGTTTTGGTAGAAAATAACGATGAGGAAGCAGTTGGGTTGACTATTTGGAGATTGCCCGGTGGTGGATATGCAGTGGGTCGGTTCACGGGTGCGAGAAGAGGTGAGAGAGAGTTGCCTGTGGTTTATACGGAGATGGATGGCGGGTTTAATAATGGCGGTTTGCCGAGAAGAGTTTCCTGGGCGTCGAGGGGCGGGAGAGGTAGGGAGAGCGGTAGTCGTGTCAGTGGGCGTTTGGGGTTGGGTCGGGTCTTGAGGCATTGGTTTGCTTGTTTTGCAAGGCCGGTGGGTGGGAATTCGAGGAGGAGAAGGGCTTTGGCCGTGGAAATTCACGGTGGGAGAAGAAGATTGTGATGGGTGGTTATTTTTCTGGGTTGGAGTTGGTCAGTTGTATATACCAAGATCTATCTTTGAAATGGATTACAAAGGTAATTGTTCTTCGACTCACAATATATCAAGTAGAAACATGTTTCTCTGGGGATTAAGAAAGGAATCTTTATCTTTGAATTGGGAGAAACATGTTTTGAATATAAGTGTAAGAAGCGGCAGAGACGAGATCGATGGGTATTTGGGGGAGCAAGAAGGTGACTGCGCCTCATTCTTACCAAATTACCTTTCAAGAGCTAGTTTTATTCTTGCTGTTTTTGACTTCTTATATTTGTAGTTACTGGCATTGTTTGTCATTTTTATTGTTATAAACTCCCAGTTTCTCACGGCCCATGCATGTATATCATAATTAAAAAGTCTGCTTTCTGACCCATGAGCTAATTCAAGATGAGCAAATTGTAGATATTCCTCCATAATCCTACAGTTTGCTTATTGTTTATGGTAACGATTGAGGTTCTATTGCAAATGCCTTGCGCAATTAAACAGGGGACTTAATACGTGTTGCATATAATCCCACAATCACTGAAGAGCCTTTTCCAGTCGAGGATTTTTAGAAATGCTGTCTTTCTATCTAGCCAGGAAGATTCAATTATATTATTATGTCATTTCTAATATAGTAATATCTCCCAATTGTTATCATGTTGCCAACTTGTTTTGTTTTGTTTTTTTTCTTCTTAATTTAATTTATAGAGAAACCGCAAATATCGACCTAAGATAAGGAATAAGATGCTATTCGATGCGCTGACTGCGTAATTCCCAAGAGAAGAATACTCTCCTTACTCTATGATACGTGTAATCAGTTTACTATAAATAATTGAACTGCCTTGTCAATTTAACAAACTCACATTATTAGAAAGTTCCATAAATTTAAAGGAAAAACTCCCTACTTAGCAATTGATGAGGTGAATTGTTAGATTTCCACATGTAATTGACATGTTTAGTCTGAGAAACTTTCTAATTTCTGTCTGTAAAATAGAACTTATTCGGTTCAGATGGTCTTGATAAAATCATGAATGCAATTTCTATTATTGTCATAATTTTTTATCGAAAGTTTTTTATTCTCTATACTTAGACGAGCATGTTACTTTCTTGTTAGAATTTGATTCCAAAAGACTTCGTTGCAGAATCACATTCTTGAAAACAAATGAAATACGATCCAAGATCGAAAAGATTAATCATCAAGAATACCAAACACATTATAGACAAAATTTGAAAACCTCTTTGTGGTCTTGAAAACCCAAATCCTCAAGTTGGTTGAAGGTGCACCTGTTAAGACTGAAAACCGGGAAACTCTCGAGAACTGGAACAAAGAACAAACACAATCGTCACTAGGCCCTAAACGACTCTTCGTTTAAATAGTTTATGGACCGGAATTAGGAATCAATACTATTTGCGCAAGTTGAATATAACTGAGTGAAAACAAAATAACTTTTGCTGAAAATGGTGCTGTACATTCACTTGACAATTTCGCAGGTCTAAAAACTAGAAGAAGACAAGAAGTATTTTCTGAATAGGGATCATTAGCTACCAACAGATTCCTTTTATAATGTTACTAAAGAGTCTATTTCCTAATTCTTAGGCTACATACCGGCAATTTACAGTTAACAGAAATTATCTAAGTATGGACAAGAATCCTATTTAAACATGGTAAACATATTATACATAATTACAATATATTCCCGTAATACTCCCCCTCAAGTTGGAGAGTAGACATCATGAACTCCCAACTTGTTCCTTAAAGTCACGAATTGATCTCTTCCCAAAGCCTTTGTAAACATGTCTGCTAACTGCAGTCGTGTAGGAACAAACGAAGGCTTGATCATTCCTGCTTGCAACTTCTCTCGCACTATATGACAATCAATTTTGATATACTTCGTACGCTCATGAAAGACTGGGTTTGCTGCTATATATAATGCTGCTTGATTATCACAATATACTGGTGAAGCGCCTGATATAGGAACCTTCAAATCCAGAAGAATAAACCTTAACCAAGTTAATTCCAAACATGTAATCGCCATTGCTCGATATTCAGCTTCTGCTGATGATCTCGAGACATTCGTCTGCTTCTTTGACTTCCACGATATTAGAGAATTGCCAAGAAATATGCAATAACCTGAAATTGATTGCCGCGTTGTACGGCAGCCTGCCCAATCTGAATCACAAAATGCCTTTAGTGTAAGATCATTATTTGAGGATAATAGTAAGCCTTATCCCGGAGTGCCTTTAATGTAGCGAAGAACCCGTAAAGCTGCATCCCAGTGTGGTTTATGAGGCTTATGCATGAATTGGCTTATAGTGCGCACGGAATACACTATATCCGACCTTGTAACAGTCAAGTAAATTAATCTTCCAACTAACCTCCTGTATTTGGTCGGATCAAGTAATAATTCTTCATCTTCTAGCGTTAATTTTAAACTTTGCTCCATTGGAAAGTTTTCAGGCCGTGCTCCTGTCAAGCCCGAATCTTGCAAAATGTCCACTGCATATTTCCATTGTGACATGAAAATACCGCTTTTGGAACGAGAAAATTCTATTCCCAGAGAATATTTCAAGCTTCCCAAATCCTTGATAAGGAACTTCTTGAGCAAAAAATCTTTGAGACGCTTTATCTCATGAAGATCATTTCTAGTTAAAAGAATATATTCGACGTAGATAA
The DNA here is from genome assembly GCA_027575705.1 of Erythroxylum echinodendron. Classification (NCBI taxonomy): domain Eukaryota; kingdom Viridiplantae; phylum Streptophyta; class Magnoliopsida; order Malpighiales; family Erythroxylaceae; genus Erythroxylum; species Erythroxylum echinodendron. Next base: position 15,916,746 of record JANZXR010000172.1, read on the forward strand.
GAGCAGCAGTAAAAGAAGTACCTTCGGACTTAGTAAACAATGAATAATCGACCTTGGACTGACAATAACCAGCATGTTGAATGGCGATGGAGAATGTAGAGAACCAGTTCTGGGAGGATTGTTTTAGGCCATAAAGGTATTTGTTAAGCCGACACACAGTGTTCTCCCCTTGTCGGCGAAGACATGGAGGTGGTGTCATATAGACAACTTCATGCAAATCACCATAGAGGAAGGCATTCTAGACGTTTAATTGACGTGTGTACCAATTGCGAGCAGCCGCAACGGCTAAAAGGCAACGAAGTGTAGTGAGTTTCGATGTAGGAGAAAATGTGTCTCTGTAATGAACCCCTTCAATTTGTGTGTAGCCTTTTGCGACTAAGCCAGCTTTGTAACGGTCGATGGTACCATCGGAATTATATTTAATTTTATAAACCCAGCGGCAACAAATGGGCTTATGTCCAGGAGGAAGTGGGACAAGACTCCATGTGTTGTTGCGTTCCAATGCAGTTAATTACGTGTCCATGGCTTGTTGCCAATATGAATGAGCAGCTGCTTGATCATATGAGGTTGGTTCTTTGTTTTCTGTAATAGATGCTAGAAAGGCACGGTGAGTAGTGGAAAAACGAGAGAAAGAAAGGTATGAAGACATGGGATACCTGGTAGTGGAGGGAGGACTTGAGCTAGCGATCAAATTATTGGCCAAAGCAGTCATGTCATAGATGTCATGCCATGTCGGTGGGCGTCTATCACAGTTGGAATGTCGTGGTGGAGGTGGAGGATTGACAGGAGTAGTAGACAGGGAAGTAGGAGCAGGTGATGGGGATGTAGTGGCTGGCGACGGGGATGTTGGTGATGGAGATGATTGATTATCTGGGAGAGGAGTTAGAGCAGGAGTATATGGTGATGGTTCAGGGAAGGAAATGGAAGTATCAGAAGCAAGATTAGGCAAAAGAGATGGGGCTGGAATCGTGGCAGGAGAGTTAGAGAATGGAAAAATATCTTCGAAAAATTTAACATCCTGACTGACAAAAAATTGCTTGGTGTTTAAGTCAAAAAGCTTGTAACCTTTGCGGCCTGTAGGGTAGCTGACGAAGATACAACTGATGGCACGGGAGTCAAACTTTTGTTTAGGATGAGTGTTAGTGGCATAACATTGATAGCCGAAAACACGTAAGTGTTCTAGAGATGGTGGACGATTATGTAAAGCTTTGAATGGGGTTTTATTGGATAGCAAGGGGGAAGGCAGTCGGTTTATAAGATATACAGCAGTGAGGACGCATTCTTCCCAGAAAATAAGGGGTAGATGTGACTGAAAAAGGAGTGAACGTGCCACAGAGAGTATATGACGATGTTTACGCTCGACGACTCCGTTCTGTTGCAGAGTATAGATGCATGTACGTTGCAGCTCTATGCCATGTGTACGAAAAAAATCTTGCAATGGCAAGAATTCAGTGCCATTATCTACTCGAACAGCTTTGACAGAGGTGTTAAACTGTGATTGAACAAAACAAATAAAACGTTATAGTAGATGTTGTGTGGCAGATTTATGAGTCATAAGAAAAACCCATGTACAGCATGTGAAATCATCCACAATAGTAAGGAAAAATTGAGCCCTAGAATGTTTAGGAACCTTGTGAGGTCCCTAAACATCACAATGTAAAAGATCAAATGGAAAGTGTGTTGTTATTGAACTTGTGGAAAACGGTAATCGGGTTCGTTTTGCCATTGGACAAACACTACAATGTTCAGGGTGAGTAATAGTATGTGTAGGTAATAAGTGAGAAGCTAATTGAAGGCGAGGAGCAGAAGGATGGCCAAGTCGGAAATGCCAGAGATGTTGTGACTGGGAGACATGGTGTGCGGAGGCTGTTGATGCGTAAGAAGGAGACAGGTAATAGAGACCACCACATTGTTTACCCGAGCCAATCATCTTCCCAGTAGCCAAGTCCTATAAAACAAAAAAATCGGAGAAGAAAATAATGCAACAGTTAATTGCTTTGGTTAATTTGCTTGCAGACATCAAATTGAGATTAAACGAAGGCACGCGTAAAACGTTTTCTAAGAGAAAATTGGAATTGAAAGAAACTGTGCCTGTGTGCAAGATGGGTGCTGTCGATCCTGTGGGTAAATTAACAGTGGTAATAGAAGATGGTTGAATTTGGGATAATAATGACAAGTCAGAAGTTATATGGTCAGTAGCCCTACTGTCCAAAATCCAGGATTGACTAGAACAAGAATTAATGGAAATAGTGGGTGTCATAAACAGACCTGCTGCATTCACATAAGCATCACCATTACCAGAGGAAGAACTGTTCGAATTCATGGCTGATAATGCGCTGGCTAACTGTTGTAGTTACGCTTAAGTAAACACTTGTAAGGGATTTGAGGAGCCATTTGTTATCTCACTCGGTTAGCAAGATCCTTCTGCTGCATTGACGGCTGGAGAATTGCCCTGTCCATATCCACGCTGCGCTCATGGCTGTTGAAATTATGTGGGACGAGAATTTCCATTCTTGATCCTGCACCTATCTTCTGTGTGGCCTTTTTTGTTGCGGAAGGTGCAGTAGAATTTGAGAGTTCTGCACTCCTCAATTGTGTGACCAACACAATTGTAATGATCGCAGCATTTTTCTTTGCCAGATTTCGATGACTGTTGTTTTTCTGGAATGGCAGCAGCATTGGAAAAATTTTCTGTTGAATCTGATGACACATGTGACTGGGTTTCTTCTTGAATAACAAGGGAGTAGGCCTGATGTATGTTGGGTAACGGCGTCATCATGAGTATATTAGATCGAACAGTTTTAAAATTCTCATTTAATCCCATAAGAAACTGCATAAGCTTGTCTTCCTCCCTTTCTGCAAGGTGTTGCTTTGATTGATTGCACGTTGGTATCGCGCGATATGTTTCCAATTCTGCCCAGAAAGCTTTGATTTTGACGTAGTATGCAGCAACAGTCATATTGCCCTGAGAGAATGTCGCTTTCGTCTTCTGAATTTGAAATATTACTGGCGCGTTCTTTTGGGATCACAAAAATCTTCCCATACTTGTTGGACAGTTTTAGCATTTACAACTCCGTCTGCTAGATCTGGCTCAACTGAATGAGTGAGCCACGACAGAATCATACTATTGCATTGATTCCATAAGGCATATTCTGATGGATCTTCATCTTGGGATGGTGGCTCGATAGTTCCATCGATGAAACCGATCTTATTTTTAGCAGTGAGGGCATGAATCATGGCTTTGCTCCATGATTGATAATTCGTTCCATTCAATTTGGTGGGAACAAGAAGGTGTCCCGGTTGATATGAGTGATGCACGTAGTATGGATGTGATGAATCCATACTAGCGGCTTTGAAAGTTTCTGTCTTCATGGTTAAAGAATGATGAAGCGGCAGCGATGAACAAAAGCACCAAGATCAGTGCTCTAATACCATAAAAACTAGAAGAAGACAAGAAGTATTTTCTGAATAGGGATCGATGATATCATTAGCTACCAACAGATTCCTTTTATAATGTTACAAAAGAGTCTATTTCCTAATTCTTAGGCTACATATCGGCAATTTACAGTTAACAGAAATTATCTAAGTATGGACAAGAATCCTATTTAAACATGGTAAACATATTATACATAATTACAATATATTCCCTTAATAAGGTCTGACTCGGACCAGATTTTATCCATCATAAAGTTGACATGTTCGGTTATTGAGTTTTAAGTTAAGTTTGTTTATTTTTTATTTTTATTTATATTTCAGGTTAGACTCAGACTTAGGTTTAACACCCAATTTGACTTCAAGCCTAATAATTTTTATTTAAAACGATATTATTTTATTATTATAAACTAAAAAATATTAATAAACCTGACCTGAATTTAGCATAGCCCAATACTATCCTAACTTTATAAAGTCCGTAAGACCAATGATTGAGTGAAAGGCCCATGTTAGCTCTTTCCGCGATCCAACTCTTTATGCGACAACAACTCAAACTATTTCAATAGCTTTTTCTGCTGTTTCATGGTATCTTAGCCCATGATAGGCTTTCTAAGATAAATTTCTATCTGTATAATAAATATTTATTGAAGTGCTTCAAACTTTAGTTAATTAGTGATACTGCTTAAGATTATGCAGCTACATCCTCATGAGTTGTGTCTTATTTCAGGATTTATTTTGATCCATTATATTAGAGAGATTCCTCCTACCCATGAGCTTTTTAAGTATATATCACTGAAAATTTGTCCAGATGCCTTAAAATGGTACATTATAAGTGTGGGGAGTGGGAACTTCCTACTCTGTGACTCAAAAATTCCATGCTTTATAGAAATGGAAAGATCAAAACAATATCTACACTTCTTATGAAGAACTCAAAAACAAATTCT
>JANZXR010000172.1:15949625-15960524 GCA_027575705.1 Erythroxylum echinodendron
TTTTCCAAATTCACATTTATTCACACTTATACCGGGAAGAATGTCATGAATGCATGTACATACATTTTTCATGTGCAAAAATCACATTTTCACAAATGCATGAGCATGAGATGTGTTGTCCTAATTTCTCTTATTGGTCTTCTCGTATACCCGTTTTCCTAATCCGACCCGTTATATGGAAACGGGATGTTACACATAACAATCTCTAATTAAGCATAATGATGGCAGTTATGGAAACTTACCTTATTAGGGTATCTCTTTTTTATAGGTAATCCTTCAAGAAATATATTCAGTCTTAATATAGTTTGAATCTAACTTCTACCAAGAAGCTTGGTTAGTCTTTAATTAAGATTCTACCTCCTTAGGTGGGTGATTTTTATCTTGATTGAATTTATCCTTTTTGGATAATTGGATGTCTTATATGGCCTTAAGTGTACATGTATAGAGAAGGGTGATGGAATTGTACTGAATAAATTAAACATATTGCATACACTCGTTGAGGGTGTATCACAAGTAATGTGCAATTCAACATAGTCAACCTATGTTCTTTATCTTTAAGCATCAGCCTACGTTCATCCAGTTTTTGTTTGATAAACTACCACTTCCTTGTCTCTTTCATTAAATTCATATCTCTTCTGTTGATTCTAACAAAGAATCTTTTACCTAGAATTTGACTTATCTATGAAGTAAAAAGTTCTAATATGTCTGCTTACATTTCTTTACTTCATTCACGTCACTACGCTTAAAATAGTTGATATATTTTAAACTTGAAGAATTAGTGGACCACTAATTCTTTTTCTTCACACACCAGCTCTTAAATTGCACGCGAAGAACGTTAGTTATAATCTTAATTGTGTTCTCCAAATGAGGGTCTTTTATTGATTTGTTTGTTTGCTTCATATATATTGTTTTCTTATTAAGTTTTTTTAATGTTTAATTTTCGTATCTTTATAGTTTAGTTTTTTAAATTTTAAATTGGTTTATTTTAAATTAAACAAGTAACTATAATTACAATTGTCCATTTATTATTGGCTTTTGTCATGTATATATATTCTAAGTAGGATGGAATGTAAGATAATTTAAAGGAACTGTCAAACTGAGTCAAGAATCATTCCAAATTAATTTTTTTTGGTATTTAGAAATTAAAATTTTAAGTTAGTTTATTTTTTTATGTGAAATTTAGGTATATGTGGATAATTAACTCTAATAAACTTAAGCATAACTAATAAACTTAAAATTTTAAAGTAATTTTTTAAAAATAAAAATAAATATACTTTTTTGTTTTAAAATAAAATATATAAATTTTCACAATAATATATGTAAACTAATAATCATAATTTATAATAAAATTAAATTAGACAAATTAATATAAGAATTCATAATTTTGATAGACTATAAATAAAATATTATTATATGGAGAAATAATTAGACGGCAATTGTTAATTATAATAATTATAAATTACTTATAAATAAACATAGGAGTTAGAAAAATGAAAAAGAGTAGACTAGTGACAAAATTAAATCGCAGATGAGATGGAGCATCTGTCGTCAGGGTCAAATACAAACAGGGATGGGACGAATTGAACAGATTGAGATAAGCCTTGGCACGATTCGAGCAATCACATTAGAGTAAATTCGAGTCGAGTATGCATTGCCTCAACATACTATTTATTCATAATTTAAAGGAGTAGGGTCTGCCATTCTTGATCGAATGTGAAAAAACCGTAAGGGTAAGTGTTTCGCAAACTTTCTAATTTTATCGTGATTGTCTCTGACACAAACAAAAATAAAACCAATCAAAAGTGAAATAATAAATGACACCGAAAATTTGGTAACGTTGTTCAGCACTCCTTGCCTACGTCTGCGGGGGCCTCCACCCAGCTTAATCACTTTCACCGAAGTACAATAGATTTACCCAAGGCTTTATTGAGCCGACACCATTCAACCTTTGACACTATCTCTCAACTTCATTTCCTGTGAAAGAATTTCACATCCTATAGTACGACCTCCTTGTAATAACCTCAACAGCGAATTTTCTCAATCAATCTTTTAATAAAAGAACAATAAACATATACCTCAAGTGATTAAAATAATAAAGAACAAAAACTAAATATACTTGAGATAGAAAAATAACTCCCCTAAATATGTTGCTTCATTAACGAAAGAACGGAAAGTTGTTCGTTGAAAGATCTACTATGAAGCTTCAATATCTTCACTAAAAATCCTACGTACAAAAGCCACAAAAACTTCTCAAATCAACAACGTTTTTACACTGAAACATTAATCCAATAGAGTTGCAACATCCGCGACAACTACTGAAGTTTTTCGTAGAAACCCAACAACAAAGACAGCAGCAAAAAGGAACGAAAACTTCTAGCATTTTTGCACACCAACACCAAAAACTACAACCACAAAATTAACATTCCATCGACGATGAACAGACCAATACAATCATACAAACACCATAGAAAAACGAGCTGTCAAAATGCTCATAATAAACACCAAAAAAGCTCTCAATGGTTGCTCAAAACAGATTGGAAAACACAAAAGTGAAGAAATTCCAGCAAAAGAAACATACTCTCACTGTCTGAGCCATCGAAGCACCGTAACACTTGCCAGAGCATAGCAAAGTAGGGATGAGAGCTCTCCTAGTTAGTCACCCTCACTCACATTACGTGAAAACCCACACCACTTTCTTTTTCAATCTTCAACATCAACGACATACACACATTAACTAGCCAAAGCTCTTTTTAAACACACAAGTGAGCTATGTTTTCCAAGTATATCATTAATGCCCATTAAACACTGAATAATAATCACACACCCACATCAACTGTGTTTTAATTCCATATGTATTCAACGCCCACTGCACACTTAATTTTCCGTACTTGGCCACATCTTTTTAAAAATTCGAGCAACATTATCTCACATACAAAAAACCTTGGCAACACCTAAACTTCACACACATATGATATATCACACCCCCATTTCAAGATAGACTTCAAACCAAGATAGGATTATTTTTCAACTAGAAGATTATCCATATAGCTTTTGAATCCAAGTCATTATCCAATTAATATCTTATATGTCCATTTAATAAATAATGTCAAAACTAATTACTTAGATATGTAAAATATATACTAACAATCTCCTCCTTTTTGGCATTGTTTGTCACAAATATGGAACTCCCTTTAAATAATATAATTACACATATAAGTATCAAATTCACAATTCATATGACAAATACTCCCCCTTAATCAAACAGCAAGTTCTAAAGAACATCAAGTTTATCCAATCATCTAAATTTCTCCCCCTTGGGACAAAAAGATGCCAAAAAGTAAGATGAATAGTCACGCATGTACCTTGAAATCTCCACCTGAATGGACCATTCACCATAAACAATCCGATGTCTCCTCTTAGGACAAAATAGTATCAAAACGTATAATCATAATATTTAACAATAGGTGTAGTGGAAGAATCATAAGCATGCCAAGATGACAATTCACCATCAGTCAATACACATGCCAACATATCATTACTTACTTCAATTCCATCTTTATAAGACTGATCAAATTCATAAACCCAAGCAAATAAAGAAGAGTGTTGCCAGTGTAGTGAGTGAGAGAGATATCCAAGAGAGAGAGTCACACTGATGAGAGAGCTGAAGAGTCTTCAGCGGAGCCAAATAGAAGTTACAATGCAAACTACTAAAACGATGAGATGACAATGGTAATAAAAAAAACTAAAGAAAACAATTCTTTTACTTTTCTTTTCCTTTTTTGTTTTTTGTTTTTTAAATAAATAACAACAAACTATACTTTAAAAATGTAAACCACACAGTCCCCGTGCTCCTCGAAGAAATTCAAACTTGGGATTATTTCTCATCACATTATGTCGGTCATCAACTGTCTGATTGATTTTTTCATCTGAAGTAACTGACTTATCCTCAGTTTAAACAGTTGCGTCAAAAGCAGTAACTAAATGTGAATCTAGACAGTTTCTTATTTTTCCTTCACTCCATCTTTGTGCTTGTTCTTGACCCTTTCTAAACCAAGTGGATATCAGTACTGAAGGTTGATTTTGAAATTTATATTAAGGATATAGGGTCCTTTGATTTTGGCTTCTTTCAAACAACATTTGTAACATCTCGACCTTACGTGCCCGATGACTCTGTAAAAATGACACGTGGGTACAAATCTTCGACTCTTCCTCGAAGTTTCTTCTTGGACAGATCTAGATATGCCATCTTTCTTCTCATTCACTTTAGAACACTCACCTTTGTAACCAATGCCTTGAAGATCCCCTTTAATCTTACCGATTTTCATTAACTTTTCTAGTTTTTCTGTGCCTCCATTCAGCATTTTCAATCCCTTTTCAGTACTTACCAATTTCATTCTAACTTTACCAAGCTCATATGACGTCAACGTCAATTTCTTTTCTAACTCTTGGATGGTGTTCTTCATAGACAGATTCTCTTCCTTCAACCTTTCATTCTTTTTATATATTTTCACCCATTTTCGTACATTAATTCGTAAGCCTGGTAAATGTTCCCCTTTTTATCACTTGAATCACTTTCATCATTGTCATAATCTGAAATCGAGCTTTGAGTTGAATCATTTGTGTTTTTCTTGAAATTTTTCAATTTTCTCACTTTTTCATCTTCAGTTACTTCCTTCTCGGTTACTGTTAAACAAGTAACTGGACTTTTGCTATGTAAAGCAACTAACGCGACATCATTAGTGATTTCTTCTTCGCTACCATATTTACTTTCGGATACATTCTTACTCCAAGTGCGAGTAAAGGATTTTCCTTTTCTCTTCTTCAAAGTATTAGCACATTTGGCTTGAACGTGCTCAAAATCTTGACACTCATGACATTTGATTCTTTTCACCTTTCTTTCACCTTTTTGAGTTTTAACCTGTAATGCCAATCCTTTGCTTCTTTCTTGCTTACCCATTAAAAGATTCATTTCAAAATTTGTAAGAATTCCAATTACCTTCTCCAATGATAGATCATTAATGTCGTGGGCTTCTTCTATTGTTGCAATTTTCATAATAAATCTTCCATCTTCAGTTCTTCAAATCTCACAGCTAACATCTGTAGTCTTGATGCTATTACAAATTTGGACCCTCCATGAATAGTCTGCAATGTATCTCATGCTTCTTTAACCGACTCATAGGCCGATATCATTAAGAAGCATCCTTCATCAACAGCACTAAAAATTGCATGCATTGCTTATGAGTTTCCAAGTGCCCTATCTTCTTCGACTCTTGTCCATTCATATGGATCTTTTATAACTGTCTCTCCTTTATAGTCAGTAATCATTAGATGCGACCAGCCATGTAATACCGAGTTCCATGTTCTTGTTTCCTATACCTGAATAAAGACCCTTATTTGTGATTTCCATGCAGGATAATTGGAACCATCCAACAATGGTGGTTTGGTGATCGATGCATTCTCTCTAGTAGCCATGTTTCCAAAATTAAGATCTGTACCAACTTGTTACTAAGTTCTGAATCGGTGATCTTGCTCTGATACTAATTGAAGAAACGTAGGGGTAAGTGTTTTGCAAACTTTTCGATTTTATCGTGGTCATCTCTGACACAAGCAAAAACAAAATCAATCAAAAGCGAAATAATAAATAAGACCAGAAATTTGGTAACGCAGTTCAGTACTACTTGTCTACGTCTACGGGGCCCTCACCCAGCTTAATCACTTTCACCGAAGTACAATAGATTTACTTAAGGCTTTATTGAGCCGACACCACTCAACCCTTGACACTATCTCTTAACCTCACTTCTCGTGAAAGAATTTCACACCCAATAGTACTATCACCTCGTACTAACCTCAACAGAAGATTTTCTCAATCAACTTTTTAATAAAAGAACAATAAACAAATACCTCAAGTGATTAGAATAATAAAGAACAAAAACTAAATACACTTGAGATAGAAAAACAACTTCCCTAAATATGTTGCTTCATTAACGACAGAAATGAAAGTTGTACATCGAAAGATCTGCCGTGAATCTTCAATATCTTCACTAAAAATCCATATAGCTTTTGAATCTAAGTCATTATTCAATTAATATCTTATATATCTAATTAATAAAAAAAGTCAAAATTAATTACTTATATATATAACATATATACTAACAGAATGTATTACTAAAGAATCAGATTTTCACGCAACCGATCTTTCTTTTTCCAATTGCAGTGATTCTGATTTCGAAAGCATGCCAAACTCTTTTATACCCTTACCTTTGACTTCTCTAACTCTTCCGTTTATTTAAATCAATAATTCCATCTGTTAGACCAGCGGTGGTCATAGTTGAGTCGCATTTAATTTACTCTTTCATATTAACACTTTAGCAGGTGTTTTACGGTCTCTATCCACAATTAACTCAAGAAGGATATGAAATTTTGCGCCCAAAAGTGTAGAAAGAAATTTTAGAGTTTGATAATACATGTACGCTAACAGTTTAGGTTGATTCTTTCTCGATAATCATTCTTTTGATTTTGGTTTTGGTTTTGGTTTCACCGAGGATCTGTAGTAATGAGAAGGCACTAATTCTTGGTATCAAATATATGTGGAATCTTCTCAACATAAATCAAAGTGCATGTTTACGTTTTCTGCCTCTAAATTTGAGTTAGAGATAAGTGTGCTAACTTAAGCAATGGTATATGAATAGGGAGTGTAAGGGACGATTAAGTTCAATTTTTTTTTTTTTAGTATGCACTCCCGCCAAATATATTTAAAGCAATCGACCTTTTTATTAGGTAACTAAGTAGGTACCTTGGCCCTCAGTTGGTATGTCTTATACGTCGAAAACACGTACATTATAATTATGGTTGAATAGACGATAGGCCCATTAATGTTAGATGTATGATGGAAATGAGAGGTCTGTTTTTGAGTTGGAATATAGCTGTGATAGCTTGTTTCTTTTCTATCAAATGACAAGTTAGGATATGAACTACTTAATGACGATAGTAACATGTTAACCCCTAATCTGGTGTGATAAGAATCGGTGACTTAAGCACCCCGACAAAAAATCTCCATATAAGGGAGCCAGATAATGACGGGAGACACTGCTCAATGAGTTAATAGTTACCGCATAGTATTTTGAAAATTTTGCATGTTAAAAACTATGCATATAGTGACGGATACCGAACTTATTATTTAATCCTTATTTTGAAAAAAAAATGCAGCATAGTTTTTAGATAACAATCACAAAAAAAGGACTTAACATGAATGGTAGAGACAACAGTAACAAAGCGAAATTTAAAAAGAAAAACCAGATCGACAATGCTTGACAGTCCCTCAATTATTCATCACACCAAACCAAAGTTTAATTCAAAAAAAAAAGTCACCTTAGGTCGCAAAAAGTGATTATTTGACTAATTTCATGATGTAGATTGGGTGCCCACAGTGTCGATTATCCGTCTTTGCCCAAAATTACATATCATTGTTTAATCAAACTATGTGTCGCAATCACAAGCACCAATGAAAAATAATTATTATTAAAGAAAAACAAAGGTTTCGGTGGCTGAAGGCTTAGTTCCTTGTTTGGATAATAAAACTTCCAACTTTTGTCGCCAGCTGTATCTTACAAGGAGACACCTTTTGCAGGGGTACAATTGGCCTTTGCTACATATCTTTCTCCGTGCACTAGGAAGGTTCTTGGAAGTGTGACTGTTCTATATACCTATGTCGCCCCCTTTGGCACGAATGGCATGGTATTATTAGTTCGGAGTCTACACGCAAGCAGAGACGCAGATTGTGGAGCAGATGGTTTTTAAAGGTGACGTATGACTCCTAAGCGATTCGATCAATGAACATTTTTTATAAACCCAAAAGTGCTTCACTAGATTAAACTCTTTGGAGCAAACTTAATGACAGCATATTATTTATCTTGAAACAATTCAGTAACACTATTTGACTCCTTTTCTCGAACCAAAATAAGACAAGTAACTATTAGACAGATCAATCAAAAAGATGCTTGATCTTTAAACCATCTATATCAAGTTGATAAGAGCCAACAAATGACGCATCTATACTTGAACATAAAAGCAATTTGTTCTCAAACAGTTCTTCAAGAATAACTCTTTTTTCTGTCAGGTTGAATCCGCAACAGTGTGATGGAGGCACTCCCTTGTCATGAAGTGAAATCTCTACCCAAATCGCCAGTGTATCAGGATACGAATCGTGAACGTTCACAAACATATGTCACTTCATGCACAGTTCACTAAGAATCTTTTTGCATTAGAAATCCAAGCAAAACAGGGACCAAGAAAAGATTCCAGACTGTGTAAGATTAGGAAGGAAGGTGAAGAAATCTTCGTAAATCTCTGATTAGACAATCTTTAAAAGACATAAGTATAAAATCATATTTTGTCTTATTTCTGTATTGAAAAGTTAACCAAAAACAAAAAAGAAAAAGAATTATGTAAGCTTCTTGTATCATAATCATAAGAACACTGCCATGCATTGCACGTGAATGAATATTATCCAGATGCGACTAGCATATCAATGCAAAATGGTATCAATCATCTGTAGTTGATCAAGTGTCTATCGTTATCTCATTAATTCGATGAGTGCCGTGTCTGAATTTGTTTGAAGGAATTGGACTTCTCTCCTAATATTTTTAAAACAATAAAATGATGTATGACTTGAGGCCCTGGAAAGTGGAGACTCAATTGTCGTTTTTCAACAGCAAATGCTTGTGCTTGGCTTCAAAAGCCAAAATAGAATTACTCATGTTTATGATTATCATAACTAAGATAAGGTGCATTAACATATAAGTTATATAAACTATATTGCCTGTCCAATCTTTTTCCTATGCAAAAACCCCATAAACAAACATCACGTACTATTTCAAAGCATGCCATTATCTGGCCAGAGTCTAGTATTTAAGCAATACCTTATTTATCTCACGAACAAGAGCCCCCACTCACGTCAACACCCACCACCCCTCGAAGTACCAGCAACTTCGTTTTTCTTCTTTATCCTCTCTCTGCTATTTATATAACCATAAACCACTCATAGTAAAGCTGCACCTAAACTTATGGCTTCTCTTAGTTCAGCTCTCCAACTCCAAGTCACTGTTTGCTTAATTTGTTTGCAATCTATACTCTGTTTTTCTACGACACAATTCGCAAGATCAATAATTTTACCTCTCAAAACCCAGAATCATCCTCATATACCAACCGCAAGAATCTTCTCGACCTCCTCTCTTGCCACATACAAGCTTTTATTTCATCACAATGTTTCTCTGACAGTCTCGCTAACGATTGGCTCGCCTCCTCAAAGCGTTACCATGGTTCTTGATACCGGCAGTGAACTGTCATGGCTTCACTGCAAAAAAGCACCAAATTTGGACTCAGTTTTTAACCCCCTAGCGTCCACAACATATACTAAAATCCCTTGTTCTTCTTCTACCTGCAAAACAAGAACACGTGACCTTACCAATCCTGTTTCATGCGACTCAAATAATCTCTGCCGTGTCATCGTCTCCTATGCAGATGCTACGTCGTTGGAAGGTAATCTCGCATTTGAAACTTTCCAAATCGGATCCTCTATTCGACCCGGAACTGTTTTCGGGTGCATGGATACTGGTTACAGTTCAACCTCTGAAGAAGATGCGAAAACAACGGGGTTAATGGGTATGAATCGTGGTTTGCTATCGTTTGTGAACCAAATGGGGTTTCCCAAATTCTCGTATTGCATATCGGGTTTAGACTCTTCCGGCGTTCTACTTCTCGGGAACGCCAGTTTCTCGTGGCTTGAACCGTTAAGCTATACTCCTTTGGTTCAAATCTCGGACCCTTTGCCGTATTTTGATCGGGTCGCTTATTCAATTCAATTAGATGGTATTAAGGTAAATAACAAGGTACTCTCTCTGCCCAAATCAATCTTCGTACCGGACCATACCGGGGCGGGTCAAACCATGGTTGACTCGGGTACCCAGTTCACATTCCTCCTGGGTCCAGCTTACACTGCTTTGAGAAATGAATTTCTGGTTCAAACTAGAGGCGTTCTGAGAGTTCTGAACGATGCCAATTACGTGTTTCAGGGAGCTATGGATTTGTGTTATTTAGTTGAGACGGGTCGGGTCAACTTACCCGTTTTACCAATGGTTACTATGATGTTTCGTGGGGCAGAGATGAGTGTGTCGGGTGAGAAGTTGTTGTACAAGGTACCAGGAGAAATTAGGGGTAGGGATTCGGTGTGGTGCTTTTCTTTTGGGAACTCCGACTTGTTGGGGATTGAAGCGTTTGTGATTGGTCACCATCACCAACAAAATTTCTGGATGGAGTACGATCTAGAGAAATCTAGGATTGGGCTAGCGGAGGTTAGGTGTGATCGTGCCAGTCAAAAGCTCGGCTTAAATGTGTGAGATGACACTCTTTTTTAACATCTAGTTTTTTAAGAGTGGCTCTAATGGCTTTGTAGTTTGTTTGTACAGGTCGACCTTAGGATTCAATTGAGTCAGTTTTTTAAAGAGTCAATTATCACTTCTAAGTATAGCTTCAACTTTAAAAGTAGTAATAAAAGTTTTAATTTCTTTTTCTAAAAATATTCTACGTGTCTAAGCGTATGGTGGCAAGTACGTCAGTTACAATAAATGTTAAGTGAAAGTTAGTTTTTACGCCAAATTAATTATTATTAAAAAAAAAACTTAACAAAACTCGAACGTCATCTTTCCTGTCTTTCGCCGCCTATGTTTGCCTACTTTCATTATTTTGCCCACCATCATTCTCCTGTATAAAGTATGGCCCTGTTTGATTGTTGGCTGATCAGCTAAAAAATAGCTGATTGACTAACTTGAGCTGATTGACTTTATTAATCAGCTATTTTTAGTGTTTGGTAATCAGCTTATTGGGTTGGCTTATTTAATCCAA
>JANZXR010000172.1:15971150-15997382 GCA_027575705.1 Erythroxylum echinodendron
GAGCAAAAGGTGTTTGTCTCAAGACATGCTACATTCTTAGAAAGAGAATTTATTCTCAAAGAAAGTAGTGGGAGTGATTGATCATTTGAAAAATTCCAAAGATTTTTCAACCGGAAAGCGAACAAGGTACGATTTCTAAATCATGTTTGTTTTTTATTCAAGTTTTACAATTATCGGGATCCGCTCGGAATCCGTAAAAATTTTTGTTGTTTCCGCTGCGCCCGTGATTCGATCACGGTTGGATTCCTACATTTATTTGTTTAGAATTTTCATGCAATACATGGATTTTAACAATTTTTTAGTTTTGAATTTCAGAGGATTTCGATTGGCATAATTCGGTAAACAATGAGCTTCGTATTTCGGGGGCGTAGAGCCGATCTAGCAAATGGCTTCCAAGGATTTGTTCCAGAACGCCGCACTATGGTAAATTCCTGTTTTCAAAATTTATTATACCATTCTCTTCTTCTTTTTCTGTTTTTGTATTTAATTCGAATGTACAGAGCTGGCTATGATGATCTATACAAAGTAGACGCATGATTTCATCGTCGTTTTGTCTAATGCTGCTTTTATTCTTTTATTTCCGTTGTTATCCTTTCGTGGATATATCAGCGAGTTCATGCCACTTGGTCAATTAACTCAAATCCCCTTGTTTTTCTTGTTTCGGGTACTCGTTAAACTCTTTTTGGTTTTTTTTTTTTGTTTTTGTCTCAAGTTGGGTTTTCAGTAGGTTTCCGATTTATAATCCGTTTTCTTTTTATCTTGCAGTTTTATTGCTCTTCATTGTATTGAACTCATACCAGATTTCCCCCAACTTTCTGGTATTGTTCTCCATTGTATAAGTTGATTGTGTCTGTTTGATGCTTGAATTGCATTATTGTTTTTGGAGGTTTCATCGGTTTTTACATTTATTATTTTGTGTAGCTATGCCTTGCGCTTGGAGTTTTTTTCAATGGCTACGACCATGAGGATTTATGCCACTTGTCAACAACTTCAAGCTCATGCAGCAATGGCCAATGGCACACTTCGTCACACAGAATTGCGATTGCGTATGCAGCCATCCGTAGTGCTTTCAACCAGAGGGCGTTTACAAGGTCTCAGACTCCAGCTTGCACTTCTTGATCACGAATTTGATGACCTAGGTGTGTGCAGAACTAGGATTTTGAGACAATGACATATGGAGACCTCAACGCATAATATAATTGGGACCTCAACGCAGCTCCAGTCTCATTTGCAGTTTCATGCTAATTGCACAGACCCATGGGTCCAGCAACAAGGGACATGCCCAGTTCGGAAATTCAGGGAGGCTTCTGGGCAATATCACGTGTTTCGTACCATACCAACTGATATCAGCGAAAAAAAAGGTACAAAACCAAATATATAAATATTAGTTAGTACCTGCAATTTTGTATAATACCCGTCGGTACTTAAAATAATAGTCAAATATCGGCTGATATTGTAAATTTAAAAAATTTGAAAAACTGTTTTTGTAATAAAAAAAATAATTAGAACCTCCCATCTCAAACCCAACGCAAGCTACTCTCTCTCTTTTATAGGTTTATAGATATGGAGTTTTTTTCATTATTTTTATATTTTTTAAAATTTTGTAAAATTGAAAATAAACTGTATATTATAAAATTTAAATTATTGAATAAAGTTTAATATATGATTAATTAATTTATTTATAAAATATAATTAAGATGACAAAAATCATTTATTGTTTAAGTTGTAATTATAATTATATTAATATTATTTTTATCGTCAAAATTAAGAATTATTATAATAAAATTTGTAATGGTATCTGTATTACTTTTAATTCAATTATAGTTATTATTTTTTGTTAAAGAACATATTTTAATTTATATTATTTAGATTCTTATATTTAGTATATATTTGATTATATTAATAATATAAATTTACTTTAAAAAATTTTCTTTATTTTTAATTTTAACTTTGGAGGCTTATAGATATGGATTTCTTTTCATTATCTTTATATATTTTTGAGAAATTTTGTAAAATTGAAAATAAAATATATATTGTAAAATTTAAATTATTGAATAAAGTTTAATATATTTTTAATTAATTTATTTATAAAATATAATTAAGATGACAAAAATTATTTTTAATTTATAATTATAATTATGATAATATTATTTTTATTGTCAAAATTAAGAATTATTATAATAAAAAAATTTGATGGTGTTGTATTACTTTTAATCTAATTGTAATTATTATTTTTTGTTAACTAACATAATTTAATTTATCTGATTTATATTCTATAGTTAGTGTTCATTTTATTATATTATTAATATAAATTTACTTCAAAAATTTTCTTTTAAGTAATAATTATGGTTATTGTTTATGTGTGAAAATAATATTAAAATAAACCAAATTTTATTATTTTAAATTTATATTATTATAATTTTTGGAGATAAAATTAATGTAAAATTATAAATTATACAGTATAATATATTAAAGGATTATTTTGTTATTTTAAAAATTTTAAAAATTATTTTATAAATTTAAAAAAATATATATTCAAAACAATACTCAATATTTACTGATATTGATACGATATTGTACTAGAATTAAATTCGTTATTGGTATCGGTACCATATGGTGTCGCTAACATTACTTCTTCAGGGCGGCAGGAAAGTGGACAAGGTGGACTGGATGCTTCTTACAGGGTTTAGTTACAGCACTAGCCTATATGGCAGTTAGTCTAAGGTGTATACTTCCTTATATCAATGAGGGCGGGCCTATTTAGCAATGGTAGTCACATCATTGGTATCAACCTTAATCTTTTGAAGCATTGACCCAAAGAAAGGGTCAAGTGAAATTGGTAAGATCTTTACTGGTATAATAGCATCTCGTTAGTTTGCAGTGAAATGGTCTCTTGAGTCTCGTCTGGTTGAGTTCGAGGTACATCTACTAATCGGTTAGGATGCGGAACTTGAAGAAAGAATCGAGTCTATGATTATAAAGAGTTTACAGTTGCCTGACGGTGCCGACAGAAAGTCAACTATAATTACATGTACACTTAAATCGACAGAACTGGGCGTCATTCTTAATAATTTGGAAGATTAAATTTGGATCAAACAAGGGGAAAAGAAACAAGAGTGACTACAATATCTCTCATCTTTTTTTAGTTTAATGTGAATAATACATGCGAGGGACCATTGTTTTTGTGATAAAATAAGCTAGTTAACTTGAATTCTTCCATCCTCGATAGTGAAGTCTAACAGGAGGAATCAAGATCCATTACATGCATGACATGCTGGCTTCATAGCATATGCTGAATATGAAATACCCTCTATCTACGGGTTATTGACATCGCCATTGAACACTAGATTAGTTCTAGTGTATTTTATTAATTGATCATTTAAGATACTAACTTCCACTCGTTTCTGATACAGTACTATTTAGATTTTCCCTTTCCCTTCCCTTGGCTTTTCTTCGACTCCAGCTTAGCTTGCATTCGTGCAGCAGCCGCAGCTTTTGCTTCTTCTCTTTTCTTCTTCTCTTCCTCTTTTGCTGCAGCAGCAAGCTCCCTTTGTTTCTTCAGCTCCCTGATTTACCATTGTTCATGTGCAAAACGATACATTAGTTATACTTCAAGAAAAGAAAAAACGATACATTTGTTACTGTATCCTATTGCAGGTAAAATTTTCGGCAAATTCATTAATATCTATAGGAATCATTTATCATGTATATTTCATTACACAAAATGAAGAAATGGTGATCCAGTACTTACTCAAGCCTGGCCCTCTCTTCTGAAACACTAATTAAACTGGAACCCTTGCGGGGCTTGCAGGCTACTAACTCTACCTCAAAGATGAGCGTGGCACTGCATTAAATAAAAAAACGGCTCACTAAAGATATCTTGACCACATTTTGATTGATTATCAACAAAGGTATTTTCTGGAAACTTAAATTTTTTATGATAAAAATATAAATTGCTTAAAGATGCCAATCTCTGATCCTCAAATCAGTTAGTTTGCTAAAATAACCAATTAATAGAGAGATCTGCACCTCTAATCACAATCAGGCCAATTTCTTGCCAATCAAGTGGTCTTAAAGGCTCAGCGAAAATTGGCATCGTTTTAAGTATTATTTCCTTTACTTTTCAAGTAAAAAATTGATATATGAAAGAGGTGGTAGCATTACTCTGGTGGGATATCTGGTGGGGAACCTGCACTGCCATAGGCATACTCTGGCTTGCAAGTGAGTTTTGCAACTTCTCCAACCTGGTAGAACCCAAATGATATAAACCTACAAACTTATATGTGCTTCAAATAATTGCGGCAATAAAACACACATCACCTTCATAGTCTTCAATGCAATGTCCCATGCCTGAATTACTGAACCTTTTCCAACTTCAAATGAGAACACAGTGTTATCCTCATGCGTGGTATCAAAAACTTCGCCAGTTTCAGCAAGTTTGCCCTCATAATGAACTATTCAGCACAAAAACGGATATTGTAACGCTAATAGAGTCAAAGCTGACAGTATATTGAAATTCTAAAATGCAAAATATAAAAAAGGTCAAAAAGATCCACTTCAAAGATGTGTTCTGAACCAAGGAATACTATCCTGGACACACTAAAAGTTAAAACCACCATCACAGTAGTTCAAAATATGATAGTCAGTGGTTGTTAGATAGACATTAGAAGCCCTGCAGATTCATGCAAATTGTGCATTAATCACCATGAAGCAAGCATAATGTGACTTGGAACATGAAAATTTTGATCCAATGGCCAACAGTTCAACTACTTGTCAGTCGAAAGACGTTGTACCATGCAACAAACCTAGAAAGCAGCTAGATGGCTGAAGTGAAAACACTACTAGAAAATGGCAAGCTTTTAGATGTCTATACAGGTTGCATGTATTTCAATTATCCGATGCAAACCCACCCAGGACAATTCTAAATTGAAACATTTCAACCACCTAAACAATGTATAATCGCATCAATATCGAGACTGCGTTAATGGAATTCAAAATAGTATACCATCAACAAGAGGAAGATCCTCTGAAGGATGCAGTGCCCCAGGTTTTGCTTGCTTCAGGATTGTCTTCATGACACCTCCATCCCCAGTCAAATCAATTGTGTCATCCATGTTTCATAAACCTCAATTTCCTGATTGGGGAAAGTAAACATCCATTTAAAAATACATCCAAAGAGCTGAACTAAAGAAACAATTGCACGAAGGAGAGCCTAGAGAAATGAAATTCAAAGGCATTATTCTCTCAAGCATAACAATTCATAGAGCAATTATATATCGTCACCGGGTATAGCTTTGACCGAGAAATAGAAATGAAGTAAAATAATGGGCAAACATATGCCTTAATAGCTTCCAAATGGTTTACAAAGATCATCTACTTCAATTAATAAGATCTCTTAGTAACTATATATCAAGAACTTAACAGCCTTACAAATGAATACAACCACATGACAGAGGGTGATATATATGGATAAATAAATCAACAGGCTGTAAAAAATTAGTCAACTGCTCTATACGTACTAGGAACAGGGTAAAGTCTCCAGCATTATTAGTATAGATCCAAGCAAACTAAGTTTCTGAGAAATCCCCTATACCTGTATATAATTCAGGTAACAATAATGTTATTCTTATTTATTCTTTCTACCTCGTCGCAATGTTAGCATTGGCACAACAATGGAGATACATGTATAAACCACGAGGCTACTTTGCAACCGAAATCCCTAAAAGTAGGATTTGCTTTTACCGTGCACTAGTTTTTCAAGAGTTGGAATTAAGTACCAAAATCAAGACCTTAACAGTTCAAAAACCGAATTCAATACATACTCAAGCATGTAATCCCTCTCACAATAATAATTGAATACAAAAGGACAACAGCTTCAAATAAACTGTTAAAAAAGGCCTAGAGTTATATTTGCACCTCATGAATCACACGCCCATAATTGAACAACGACGAACTTACCTGGCTCAAAAGGAGAAACAAAAATCGAAGGATGGCGAAGAACCGAACACAATATCTCGGAGAAAATATCCGTCGATATCGAAGTTGCCATAGGCGTCCTGGCAAAGCTATTTTGCTGGAAATGCGCGACGCAGGTCAATTTGTATTCTCACCAGTCATGAGTCACCACAGCGGGTTACGGATAATCAATCCCACTCGCCAATCTAGCGCGTGTCACTAGGCCAACGAGCTTCCTTTTGGATTGGACTGCAATGTTGGATCCTTGCTAAAGTTGAAGTTTACATCGAACATAGGAAGGGAACGCGCGACAGTGTGACAATTAACAGTTGTGGATCTTAGCCTTTGGACCTATTGGTATCTTTGAATAACCGCCCCAAACTTCTTTATCGGGTTCTCTAACTCAGCCCAAATTGGGATGTCCATTGCCAGTGAATACGGTATTGTGGGTCCTAGTCCTGGGGCTCACTCCAAGATTGACTCTGTGTTTGTGCTCAGGCGCTTGATCGTTCCACTTCACTCATGCATGCGTGTCCCTGATGTGACCGTTGACCAATCTACAAACTTTTCCCGCCTGGTCTTACTCCACACAGTGTTGTTATTCTTTGAGGATTTGATATTAACTTTAGATCACCCAAGATATAGCTCAAAGATTTCAATCGCAGAATTGACATGTAATCATAACTGCAGATTCTGCGGTGGCCCCTAGGGATTGGAACAATCTTGTCTTACTTCCATGCTATTGCAATTTTACGCAGCTCGGTCCAAAAGAGTTGTAATTCAAAGAAGAAAAATATAGGAAATGATTGTTTCTACTAAGAAAAGCAATGGGTGCGGAGATTATGTTTCACTTTCCTTCGTTCACGAATCTATAAAGTCTAGCCCACCTTCACTAATTTTCTTTTCATTTTTGGGTGCCTAGTGGCTACTATTACTTTGGCACGCCAATCTAAAAGTAAAACCCAGTGATTAGTACTCAAATCTCCATCATTTTGAAATTAAAAACACTTAGTTGTACTCTAAAGAAACATGCAAGTAAAAGAAAAAGAATGGGCCCAACCTCGTAGTAAACACATGTGATGGTAAAGAGTACGAACTAACTGTTCACTTGAGTCTTCATTTTGATAGTAAAGATAAATTAAAAGTAAAAAAAAAAAAAAAGAGGATGGGATCAACTATCAGCCATAGAAGTCAGAGTCGATTGCTTTAATCCTGTCAAGTAAAGCAAAAAGTACTAACTCATTGTTATATATATATATATACACACACATATATCATATGATTGATTATAAAAGGAAGATGAATTAACAGCTTCCATTGTAATTCTAATTTTACAATTACGTCAGAAGTGGATGCAAGCCCACTTGCCACTTCCAAAGCATATTACTCTCATTATTTTTTTTTAATTTCCACAAATTTCCTCCATGCTTACTTGTTTTAGTAAAGCTTTTATGATTCCCAAAGGTGACCGTCTTTTTAACGAATGGTCAGACCCACAGTATCATACAAACAACAACAGGAAAGTGGAAACCCAGCTGTAAAAGCCTCTCATGGACGTAAATACCCTCATATTACAAGCTGTTTTACGCCGCTCATATGAACCGAATAATTTACCTGCTAATATGGCAGGCGTGAGAGATTGATAATGGTCAAAGTGGTCCAAAGACTGGTCAAAGATTCAACGTTGCAGGATAATATGGTCATTTGGGTGATTGTACAACTTCAGCTATGACCCTAATCTACTAATTTGAACTAGGCTTTTAGCAACTGAGCCAAAAATGTAGGGTTCAGATCTTTTCTTTTGAGGCAAATTGCAAACACCCAAAAGTACTTCTACCCACGTTCATCCATCATCTGATATGACTAATGCTACTTTTTTTGTTTTTAGAAAGAATAACTAATGCTACTAATTTTAACTAAGCCTTTAATTTAATAACTGAACCGAAAATATTGGGAGGGATTCAGATCTTTTTAGCCGAATAATTGCAACTACTCTAACCTATCCACCCATCGGATCAAACTAAAACCAATGTATTATTAGTTAAAAAAATCAAAACCCGACTAAATAATTGTGAGTTGTGCAGCCAAACACATCAGATCCACACCATGTCACCTGCTGAAATGGTTCAAGGGAATCTGTCTCTCTCTCGTCAAAGTCCGAAGAGAGAAGGCGGTCGAGAGAGTGGTGAGATCAGAGATAGACCCATCACAAAGAAAACCCATAAAAGAACAGTGGAATTGAATGTTATATTTCATTCATTTTCTGTTATACTACTCATTTATCCAACTCACTGAAGGTAACAGTAACATTAAGAACTCATCTCCTCCAAGAGGGAGAGATTCAGACTCCAAAAAATACCATAACTCGAAAAAGAACCAATCTTTATATACATATTTATATATCCTCTTTTCTTCTCGGATGCCAAGAAATTGCCTTTGCCTCGTCTACTAGGACCAAACCCGAGAGCCATCTCATAGAAAGAAAGAGATCAAAATAAAAAAGAAAAGAAAAGAGAGAACTTCGATCAAATTTCTCTCTTCAGATCCCCTCTTTTTTCTTAATCATTGTTTCTCGTTCAAGAATCACTATATTCATGCCAGCATATAAGCATAGTAACACATCTCCTCATGATATAGAACCTAGCTCTTTGTTCTTTAACCAATCTCGCACATTTCCTCGTAAAAGAACACCTTCTTTGCGATGAAGTCTTCATGAGAGGAGCAGTAGTAGAGGAGCGGCTTCTTGACGAGCCTTCTTTCTTTGAGAGCTTCCACTTATCATCAAAAAATAACTGCGGCGGTGCACTTGCACTGTGAGCGAGTGTTGTAGCCATAGAAAGAGAACCCCAAAGAACAAAAAAAGGGTGGGTTAGAAGAAAATGGCAATCTCTTTCGCTCTTTGGCTCTTTCACTGGGTCTTAAGGTTAGCTCGAGAGAGAGAACAAAGAAGGATAGAGTGAGTGAAATCAAAAGAGTGTGATCAGTGATGACTGATGAAACTGAGTCACTGAGGAGAAGAAAGGCTCCGGGGTTAGAGTTGGTATTTATAATAAGTCACCTGGGCCCCCACCAAAAGTTCGTTTTATTTAATTAATATCTTACTGGAAATAATAAATAGTTGATAATATTATACAAATGTGGATCCCTTTCCAATACACACGTCATGGGCTGTGAAAGTGCTGGAGAGAGGGAATTTAATGCATGAAATCTCACTGAGCGTGAGCCGAGTGCTTGTGCGACATATGAGAACTGAGAAGGGTTATTAACTTATCCCTGTTAGCCTGCCTGTAACCGCGACTTTCTAGGTAAGCAGAAAAAGCTTGAGCTCAAGGGGAAAAACAGATGACAGAAACCGGTAACGAAGTGTGCTTACTACTTATTCTAGCAATCGTACCACATAAATGAGCTTGAAAAATGATTTTCATTCCTATCTTGCTTAAAAAGAAGCTTGATTGCATTTGCATGCATAGTCATATATTGTGATCATATTAAGAAATTTTGGTTTTTGTAGAGTACGAAAATGTTGAATCTTTTTAGAACTGAATTATCCTTGATCATGCTAATGTGTAAGGATTTGGAAGCTCCTTAAAAGGTGATTGATGGATGTCGC
This sequence comes from Erythroxylum echinodendron, assembly GCA_027575705.1. Classification (NCBI taxonomy): domain Eukaryota; kingdom Viridiplantae; phylum Streptophyta; class Magnoliopsida; order Malpighiales; family Erythroxylaceae; genus Erythroxylum; species Erythroxylum echinodendron. The sequence goes on from JANZXR010000172.1 coordinate 15,980,716, forward strand.
CGTAAAATCCAAGAACTTAGCAGCTGTCACTCAACTTCTGAACGAAAGAGCTTAGTTGGTATCAACTATTCAAAGAGAGTGTAGATAGTTTAATTTCCGACTTAGCTAGTTTGAGCTGAAATAACCCACCGACCACACACCATCACGCTTCCAGACAACAGGTACACATTTATAAGTTTTAATATAACACTCCTCCTCTCCTCTCTTATTCTTCTTCTTCTTCTTGTTTTTTTTTTTTTTCTTTTTCATTAAGATCAGTCAGCTTTATTGATTTTAATTTCGTATTGTCCGAGATCAAGTAATTTTCAAAATCAAGAATTCGTTAATCAAATGAAAAGAAACCTCTAACAAAAGCCAATTAGTTTCTTTTGCTTACGACAGGTGAAATGATCACGTGGATGTGACTGTACGCGGACATACCCATCGATAAAGGGTTGGGATCACCTACAGTGACATAACGAGGAAGGGCATCGGTCAATTCTTGACGGTTCCTTTCTAAGCTGTAGGATTGTCCTAAAAGATGAGGGGGCGGAACCCACAAACTGGTTTCTCATCACGGTTTTGGTCGTTTGATCCAAAGGATAGATTCCCATTCTCATGAGAAATAACAAACGCATGAATATAGTCCAAACAAAATACACCAATACTTTAAATCCGGTGATTACTAATTACAAGGATAACTCAATAGGTTAAATTTGTAACCCCCGCAAGTTCTATTTCGGCTTTATCGATCAAAAATATTAAGCGCAAGCGCCCACGAATGGGAGCCTCAACCAAATTTGGTTTGGAATTCAAATTCATAACATTAAGCCCAACTGCCATTTATTCTTCTATGTTCCGATCGCGATCCTCGTTCTTACCCATGCAGTTAAATCATAACACCAATACCGTGTGATGACATTCCACGAATTTGGAAATTTTCCAATTCAAGCAAGGATAGTTGTCTAACAGTTTTACCACATTGTAGTTACAATTAAATGCCATGTAATAGAAGGTCTAGGCATCATCTGACGTCTACAATTCCAGAAGTTTATATGTTCGAGTTTGACACACTAAGAATTAAATTATAAAATAACAATTGTAACTGATTCCATATTACTAATAGAATTACACTGTTAGATAGAATAACCTATAATAACATTTAATTGAAAATAATTTACTAAATTGTTATAAACTCTGCATAGCTTACATAGTTTATAGTATAATTAAAATTTCATCTAAGAAAATCAAACTAAGCATAGGAAATATGTAATTATTGGAGATATAGCATCATTGTATATATAGGAAATCCTTTTATGTATTAAGAGGTATAATATCAGTAATAGCTTGTTTTTTATACTAAGGGTTGGGACATAAGATTCTAGACATTGTACGTGAGAAATAGTATTGAGAATTTAAGAGATGTATTTCATTTATATGCATATCATTAGTATATACACGTGAATTATGATTTTTATACACATTGCAAACATAATATATGCACTCAATTCACATGTTTCGAGGTATGAAAGATTTAAACTGATCTTGATGTGAAATGTGAATTGTTATGTCTTGAATTTTGGCCTGATAGTTTTTAATTATTAATTTGGAATTTAATTGTTACAATTGGGAGATTTATGAATCAACGTGTACATTTAGACTAGGAAAAAATGTCAAGTAGTCAAACAATTTGACACATGACAATAGAAATAAGTGACATGGGGCATTAGGATTGAGTGACAATTAGCTTAGATAATTGGGTGACCAATGGCTTGGAGATTGAGACATAAATGGACTAATTATTAACAGCCGTTTGGTAGCTTAAGTAAAAGACTTGTAACTTGGCTCTTAAATTGACAAGTGTCGTGACACTTACCATACAATTAATCCACACGTGATACCACATACATGAAGACCTTTTCTCTCTTTCATTTCTACTTTTTGCTGCATACTCTCTTCTTCTTCTTCTCTCATTCACGACACTCTCACCCAACCCACACAACTTTGGGTCTTACCAAAATTATGCACTAGCCACCCTAAATATTTAGTTGTTTTCTTCTTGTTGACCAAAAACCAAACCTATTCCACCTTAAATTGGCGATGATCGTGTAAGCTTGGAGACCTAGGCTACTTGATGATTTAAGGAAGCTTTGGAATTGAACAAGTAAATAACATATTGTTCTTCATGGCTTGTTTTGATAGAAATATTTATGATGATTGTTTTGGGATGGATTGATTGTGATAATGGTGTTGATGAGTGTTGGAATGTTAATGAATGAATGGATATAATCATGCTCTGTTTTTGTGTAAATGATAAATAATAGTTTATAAATTGTTGTATAGATGATTTTGAGTTGGAATTGAGGTGAAAATGATGAGAAATTGAGGTCGAAACAATGAACTATGAAGAAGATGCTTTGGATTTAGTATGTAAGGGCTTAAAATCTGGAAAATTTTGAAGGAAAGGATGAAAATTTTTCAGAAGACTCATCCCACGATCGTGGAAAGGCCTCCACGATCGTATGAAATGCATTGAAAGTGAGATTTTCTCTTTTGAGTGATTATTGAGCCAACTAAGAAGAAGTTACTTTACTTTGATGCAATTAAACTTGATTGAGACTTGAAATAAATCTAGTTTGATGCTTGATAAATTGGTTAAAGTGTTTGGTATTTTTAAGTTGTTAATTGATGTTATAACTTAAGAAAGGATTGTTTGATATCAATGTATAAAAAATTTGGAATTTATGAGTGTATAAAAAATCTTGAATTTATGAGTGTTATAGGAATGAAAATATTCTTAAAAATACAATTGTGATCCAAAGGATATTTGTAAGGTGTATTAAATATGAATGAATGAGAATTCGGATATTATGTTATTTTATGATGTTAGAAAAGGATTGATGAACATATGATGATGATATCAAAATAATCAAATTTTCTTGAGGTATAAGTCTAATTGCAAACTAGTTATATCTAAGTTATGATGTAAGAATGGTTAAGAGTTGTGATTTAAGGACACATACCTGGGAAAGTTAATTGAGCATGTATTAAACATGACACATATATATGTGTGCATGATTGAATATTTATGTGCTCGATCAACTTACTAATGTGTAAAATATGTGTGTATTGCATGATATTAAACGCATAAGTCGAACGCTAGCATCCAGATATTATCGGTTCGTCAAGGAAATATCTTATTTGGAGCTTACTGTTCTCACTATGATTGATTTGTTTACATTTAAATTCAGCTATTGAAGTGTTATTAATGTGATTGTGATGATTCCAAACATCGATGATCTGAGAAGTTTGATATTTGAGAATGTATTGGGAGTGTTTCCTAACTGTATGTGAATCTGGAAAAATATGTGTACTCAACTAAAGATTAAATGTCATACTGAGATCCGATAAATATGTGAAAATGACTGTGCATAATGAATAAAAGCGATTGATAACATATTTTTTAAATGATGCATTTCATCACATTGTTATGCATGATCAGATAAAGGGGTTGTGACTGGAGTGAATACTGAAAAAGACATTAAAGCTCATAATTGTGTACAAAGAGCCACAGACTCAGTTATGAATGAGCTCGGTATCCATAATAAGTACAGGACAATATATGAAATGGGCCCGATATCCACAATAGATAAGGATAGTAAAAAGACACTCGGTCACAACAAAGTAAAAATGAATGAGTCATATGTGCATTTGCATATACAACTTGATATGTACCATATGCATGATTGAATTGAATTATTGGATTGTTCTGAATATCGTAATATGAAAATCGTATTTGTTGAAGCATTATTAAATTTGACGATTTATTCAAAATTGGATGATGTGAATTGCTTGTGAATTTGATTGTAAATTGTCCTTATGTTTTAATATGAGTGAGCACATCAATGATGGTTCACTCACTGAATTTGCAAACTCATCAAAATCGCAAATGTTGATTTTTAGGTACTAGAGAGACTTAGCTTCTAAGGCAAACTTGTAGAAGTCTAGTACTTGCGCTTTTAGAAGTCAAGAATGACTTAAAGGTCTGGTCAGATGATACTGAGGAGTTCACTTTTGTTTAGTTTTTCATCTTATGTAGAACATCTTGTAAAATAGTAGCAAACTCTCAGACGTTTTGATTATGTAAATATATGTATTATGAAGTGAAATGCTACAGTGTAAGTTTTGTTTATGAATGAAATGGAATGAGTAATCTTTTGACTATTTATGTTCTGTATTATGCCATAATAAGTAAATGTGATTGCTCTAACATGCTATTTTCATAGAGTATGTTCTTGGATATCCTCTCGATATTCGGGCATATGCTCTACGGAGGTGGGGTGTTATAATATCTTTGTATATTTAGGAAATAATATTAATGGTGAGACCAAGATTTGTATATTTGTATATAAACACCTATTAGCTGATACAATAAACAATGAAGATTTCACCCACAAAAATAACTTGCCATGGTATCATAGCAAGGTTCAAACAAAGCCTAAATTTTCTCCTCTTCTTCATCAGACAAGATCTTATTAGATTGATCTGTGATATTTTTCATCTGTCAGTTTGTAAAATCAAAGCTAAAGATACCACCATATCTGCGGTGAGAGCAAAGCCACGAGAAATCAAACTATGGTCTTTAAGTTACAGCTTCAATCTTTTTTCTCACACCAAGGTGAAGATCGTCAAATCCATCACCATGTCATGAGATACTCCCAAATCTTACTTCTTAATCAGTGAACCTGCATCGCCATATTATGTGCACCCATCCAATGGTACATTTTTGCCATTTACTAAAATTGTTTTAACTAGTGAGAATTATGACATTTGGGAACCTACTATATGTAATGGTTCAAAATAAATTGAATTTTATTACTTACAAAATTTCTAAACCAGACGAGAAATTTACGAATTATTTAGCTTAGAAAGTGGTGAACTCTATGTTAGTTTCTTAGATAAAAATACTCATGATTCTATTGTGTATGCTAGTGTTAGTTGAATTTATGACGTAAAGGGACTTTGAAATTATCTAAAATCACAATTTTCTATTAAAAATGGGACTAAGTAGTACCAATTATGGTATGATCTTTCATCTCATCTACGAAGTAACAAATTATGTCCATCATGGTGTATTACATAAAGCTTTTGGCTATCTAAGAAGACATTTCAATTCATGCACTAACTAATGAACCAAAATTCAATGCATGGTTTGAGGAACTTAAAACCTATCAGTTTCTATGGGCTTCAATAATGCAATTTATGACATTGTTCGTTCTCAAATACTCTACATGGATCTACTTCCTCTTTTCTCCCACATCTACTATATGATCTTCTGGGAAAAACGTCCTCGTGTATTTACTTCTCATGTTAAACCTATATCTCTTAGAGGATTTGCTACCTAAGGAGTTCCACATAGCAGGTGTTATAAATACTTTACAAGGAATTCCAAGTTCACACATAAAATGAGCCAAAGGCTAAGTACGTTAACCATTGCAATTTAACTCAACCTTACCAATTTCTTAATGTTTAAGATGTTTTCTATAAAGGAAAAGTAAACCCTTGAAATTCACTAAGCCAACATAATAGAATAGACAACAATAAGAAAAGAAAAATGCACAAAGCTTTACAGCAAAATTTTCAACCTTGATATTACTCATAATTGATATAAAAGATACAAAGCTCTAACTCTCTCTAATGAATTAAGTCATTACTCAAAAGAGCTATTTATAGAATTTTGGAGACTTGTTGGGCAAGGATATAAGAAATTGGTCTCAAGGATAATAAACCACTAACTTAATTGGTGGTTGACATCCCCAACCACTTTAGGCATTGCTTTAGTGGGTGATTTACATAACTTACTACTATCTCACTTCTAAGTAAAAGCAATAAGTGTAAAATGCTCACAAGAAACCTCATCAACGCTCTTTTCCATATTCTCCCACTTCTTTGATGTTTCATCCCACTAACTTTGTCACGTCACCCATGATCTTCATCCAAAGGTGAAGGTTAGCCAAGTTCTAAACCAATTCGCACATGGTTTGACCAATATGCACTTATGGTCTAGTCCGTTCATCCATGGTCCATCATTTGAGCATAATTTCATCCCGAGTCCCACCAAAGATGTCTAGGCAAGTCCAACTTGCCCTAACTAAACCAATCAAGTGTATACGGTCTATTAAAACTAATTGCAGCTAAAACCATGCTTGATCTTACTTGGTTAAATTAACTTGGCTCCTTTAGCATGCCTTCCTCATGCCTAAATCATGCTAGATCTTGGCCAAGGCTCACCATTGGCTAGTAAAAGGGTCCTGCAATGTTAAGTAGTTAATAAACTATCCTCATCATATGAATTCGATGCCCTCGTCAGAATAAATTGAAGATAATCATTTACTTAATCTTCGAATTGCCACAAGATAATGTCTTTCTTCTAAGTAGCCTCCAAGACTAGTTTATTTTTCCACTAAATCATGAACTTTGTCCTCGAATTCTTCTTATGTTGCCCCAATATTTGTTGATATAAAATCTTCTCAATTTGATCATCTAATTGTTTCCTTACAAATAGTCGAGCTCTCTTTACTTGACTCTTTTAGGATCTGTTGAATCCTCATGATATGGTTTAACGAAACTTACATGAAAAGTAAGATGTACCTTTGAATGCTTGGGTAACTTAATAAGCTACATTTCTCACCTTTCCAAGAATCCTAGATGGCCTATCATACTTTGGCACCAACCCTCGATGCACTTGCTTACTACAAATCTTCTTCCAAATTTGGTGAGTAAGCTTAAGTAGTACCTTATCCCTGATGTCAAAATCAAGCGGTCGTCTTCTTTGACTGATATATTTCTTCATTCTGTTCAAAGCTTTACAAAGACTATCTCTTGCTTCACCCAATAATTCCTATTTTCCTTCGCTTATTGGCAAGTAGTTGGACACTTTTCTTATGACATTTGTTATGCTATTTTGAGAGAGATAAGTGGCTATTGTCCTACAATAATTTTGAAAGAACTTTTCTCCATCGTTGAGGATCTGTGCAAGTTATAACAAAATTGCGCAGCATCAAATAAATTTAGCCAATTTTATTGACTTGCATTTACATAATTCCGTAGGTATTCCTATAACAAGTCATTGATCCTTTTTATTTAACCATCTGTTTGTGGATGATTTTTTGCTAAAAACTTTAATTCACAACCTATCATGTTAAAGAGATATGTCTAAAATTAGCCAATAAATGGAGCATCTCTATCACTTATAATGTCCTTTAGAACTCCAAAATACTTCACCATATTTTTGTAAAAAAGAACTGCAACAATATCTGAAGGACATGAAGTTGGAGTTGGCATAAAGATTGCATACCTGGAAAGCCTATCAAAAGGCCATGTTATCCACCTTTGGGAACTCGCCAATAAAGTCCATCGAAACCAACATCCATAATTTTTTTGGAATAGGCTAGGGCTGCAGCAAGCCTACCTCCTTCCTTTTAGATTTATCCAATTGACAAACAAGGCAAGTTTTGACATATATTTCAATATTGTTCTCCATCTTTAGCCAATAGTAAGATATGGAAAGGAGTGAAAACATTTGTTGGATTCCAGGATGACCAGCTCACTTTGAATCGTGCGTCTCATTTATCAATTGCTTCCATAAGGCACCAAAAAACTTGGAATGTACAATTGGTTGTTCTTTTTTATTAGCAACCCTTCATCATCAAGCCAAAATCATCACATAACACTATCCTTTACTTGCTTTACAATTAGGTCGTAAATGTTATCGAGTGGAGCTGTTAGTTTGATTTACTTCAATAAGTCCGATTCAAATCGTGTGATGGCATACAAGGTTGTGAAGAGTTATTTTTAGCTTAGTGCATCCACCACATTATTGTATCTCCCTAGTTTATGCTACCATATAAAGTCATATTCGGCAAGAAACTTTTAGTACTAGGCTTGCCTTGTAGATAATTTCTTTTGGGTCTTGAAAAAGGTGTTAGCTCTATTATCCATATGAAAAACAAACCTGAAACCCAATAAGCAAACCCTCCAAGTTTCAAGGCAATGTACTACTGTCAGCATCTCCCTCTCATGTGTTGAGTATGGTTGCTTAACACCATTAAGCTTATGACTTTCAAATGTAACAGGATGTTCTTCTTACACCAAGAATCTGTTAATAGCTTTGTCTAAAGAATTTTTATGCACCTAACAAAGGATATCAAAGTTAGGTAACTTCAACATAGGTTCTGTTGAAATAGCATCCTTCAACTTTTCAAAGGATTCTTGATATGCCTCCAACTAGCACCACTTTTATTTCTTCTTTAATAAGTTCGACAAGGGTTCTACTTTCTTCGATTGCTCCTTAGTTCTTTTGCTGTCTTAGGAACTGCCTTGAATTCAATCGCACTTGGCCCTTGCTCACCAAGTGTCCTAAAAACTTTATGTTTGATTGCACAAATTCTCACTTATTTCGTCTTAGTCTTTCTTCTTCTTTCCTTCACACTTCTCTTGGTAAGTGCCTTTTGATAAAGAGGTTTTGGTTTCCTTTAGCACTTTAAAATTTACCAAAGCATTTGCAACCACAATAGCACCTACAACATTATTGACATTTGACCTTCGTAACTCCATTTATGCCCAAGGTTACAAAACCAACATGAAGATGAATAGCTTGTCTTCATCTGACATATTCTTAATATCAAACATTAAGGATCTAACTTTCTTAACGTAATCCCTTATCGACCTATCATGTTTTAACGGCTTCAAAGCATCCCTTACAAGCCAAGAAGGATTATTAGGAAGGAATTGATCTTTTGGCTCCTTTTTCATCCTCTCCTATGTATCAATAGGAGGTCGGCCAACACTAATTTCGGTAGAGGTTTGAGTTCTCCATCATGATTTTGCATCTCCATTGAGATAAATTGCCAAAACATTCACTTTTCCACATCCAACACCTTAGCAACTATAAAATACTACTTCATATCCTACGAGAAGTTCTCAAGTTCCTTATCATTCTAAATGCCCTAAAAAACTTTTGATTCATACACCTTTAGCATGGTGCTTTTAGCATGTTCCGTATCCACAGTTATAATGACACATTTAAGGGTAATCATATAAGAATTTGGTCCGTCTTGTGCTTTAAACAATTCGGTCACTTGATTTTGCAATGCTTGGATTTGCCTGTCCAAGGCATCAAAATGAGATTCAAAAGAAGGGACTTCTTCTTCACTCATAGGTAAGGGACTAATGAGCAGTCCCATCCTTCTAACACGCTCAGTAAGTTTATTGCCCTGCCATTGAATCACCAACACAGCTCTGGTACCAACTGTTATAAAGACTTTGTAAAGGACTCCAAGTTTGCACACAAAATGAGCCAAAGTTTAAGTTTGGTAGATGAACTCTCGCAATTCAACTCAACCTTACCAAATCCCTCGTGTTTAAGGTGTTTTCCACAAAGGCAAAGTAAACCCACAAAATTCACTAAGCCAACACTGTTAGACCCTAATTTTTCTCAATTATTATCGATTTATTTGTTTAATTATTTAATTACAATTTATTTGTTTATTTATTTATCTTATAATTGGGTCATTAAATTTAGTAAGCATGAATAGAGATTAGAATTAGATAGAAGATTGGAATTAAGTTAGAATTAATATGGGAATATTAAAATTGAGTTAGCTTAAGAAGTTAGTAGATAAAGACAAAATAAGGGGTAAATGGATATTGTATTAAATGATGACGACATAATTGGGAGATCAAGGATAAAAAGTTGTCTTAAAATATAGAAGAAGAGAAAAGAGAGTCGTAGAAGAGAAGAGAAAAGAGAGAAGTTAGAGAAGAAGAAGAAGAAACGTTAGAAGAAGAGAAATCAAGCTTGTTAAGGTAAGTTAATCATCTTTTCTTCTTGCTTTATTAAAGAAATGGGTTGTGTTGAGAATGAAGGGATTAGAGAGAGAGTGGGTGTTGTGTTGGAAGAAGAGGAAGAAGGAACCCATTTGATTCCTAGGGTTTCTAAACTAGGTCTTGGGTTTTCTAACCTAGATGGACTATGGGTAGGTTATGTTTGAGTTTAATTTGTATTTATTGCATTATTTTTATGATTATTGAAGTTTGTAAATTTTATTAGAATGTTGTTTTGAATGGAACCTTGGTTATTTTAGGAAACCAAGAGAATCCTACCCAAAAGCAAGAGGAAAGACAACCTTGAGTTGGATTTTTACAAAGGATTTAGAAGGGTAATGTATTCATAGTTATTGTGTAATTGGGTAAATTCTTGCCTATGTGTGTGTATGTTGATTTGCTTGCATTTGATTTGCTGAAATTGAAATCGTTTTGAATGTTTGAAAATGCATGATAAATTATGATTATGTTATGCTTTGAAAAAGGTTATGATATTTGTATAAAAGAAAAGAAAAAGTAAAAGAAGCATGAGATTATGGAATTGTGATTGACTATATTGAGCATAAAATTTGTTTGTGATTGGACAAGAGAGGAACCCTTTTCGATAGTCACGTGCACGTTGACCTATATCCTTCTCCCGGCTGCCACTTGAGGCTATGAGATCCTGAGAAATCGGACTCGTTTTATTCATGGCATAAAATTCGATTTCTCTATTTCGTTCCACGGAACTCTCGAATCATTTGTTTGTGCATTGCTTCTTTGAATTGTCAAGTATGATGCATTTGAGTGTTGTGTTTAATGGTTAAAATCTATGTATTGTGTTATGAGTTTTGACCTAAATTGATTAATGCTTGAATTGCTAGCTATATATGTGCATATGCTTGAATTGTGGTCGATTGTCGATGGCTGTAAATGCATTAGCCACTGAGTCTTTTAGCTCAACCCATCCTTTTTCTACTTCTCAGGTGTAGAACGAGACAGTTAGCAATCCTTGCAAGGCATCGGAAACTTCAAGATAGTTAGAGACTTTTGTACTAAAATAGTGAACATTTTGGATGGCTGTATAGGCATATCAAACATAAGCATCCTTGGCATTTTGTTTTAAGTTAGTGATGTGTATGTTGATATGTAAGTAAAGCTTGTTCAAATATTTATGTTACTTAGTAATGAGAATGAGAATTTGAGAAATTGCTTTTGTGTATGATGATGTTATTTTACAGGTTGGGTATGATGGTTGTGGAATTGGAATGGGTATGTGCATATTCTTCTTCGTTGAGATTGCAAAATTGTAGTTTGTTTTAGAATAACATGTTAGAGATTGAAAAGGTCATATAGAATTAATCATTTGAGGTGAGATTTAAGAATTTAACAAAAGTACTTAGTAGTTGAATTGATATGAAGAGATATGGCATTTTGCAAGCTTTCATAGGTGTAAAAATTGAGTTCTTAACTTAAGGGAAAAACTGTATCAATTTAGGTAGAATTAGCCAAATTTTCTTCATGAAAGTTGTAGATTATCTTTCTAGCTTTCCAATGATATAAAGTATGAAAATTTTGGAAGTTGGGATTGGGAGATATGATCATTATAAGTTTGTAATGTTGTTCAGGATGCATATAGGACAACTATAGTGAAATATGAGAATTTGTTGTATGTGATGAATCAATGGAGTTGAGATTGGGGAGTTTAATGAAATCAAATTAATAATTGAATGTTTAAGGAGGGACATTGCATTATAAGAAGTGAAATTGGGAAGATTATTACTGAAAGTGACGTTAGAGTGGATGTAGGAATCATTGGAGATGATTGGAGGGAGCTTGGCATGTTCGGGTGTATTGCTGGATCGTCTTAGTATGGATCGTCTTAGACTGATTCGTCTGCTCCATTTCAGACCTAATTACTTCGTTTGAGACAAAGTTGTCTTATTTTGACCTTTTAGATGGTGAAAATTTTCTTCAAGATCTTTACAAAAGTTGTAGATCTCAGAGTCCTCTTTGAAACCGTCTTAAAATGACCAAAATCTGATATCTCTAGTGAAAGTTATGCTATTTGTCCCAAGATAGGTACAATATGATTGAGGACATAATCAAGTTTGACTCTTGTGGCCAAAACTTCATCACCCGATCTCCAAATGAGGTGATTATTGAACTAATAGATTCCTAACATATTTCTCTACCTCTCAATAAAATTTTGGTATCTATTATTTGATTCGAAAAATATTGATGGAGAGAAAGTGAGGGAAACGACGGAAAGAGTATGAATTGGTTTTTTTACTAAACATACTTCGATATTTTAATCATATCTTGATCTGTAGAGCTTTGAATGAGGCGATTATTATTTCAAAATAAACTAGAAATATGGAGCTACAATTGTTCTGAAGAATTCAATATGTGATTCTGCTGTCTGAACTAGTTTTGGCTAGATAGATTGTATGGAAATAACCTTATAGGATAATACATTCACGTCTTTTGATATTCCGGATAGTTGGACTCCGAAAACAGGGTCTAACAAACACAATATAATGGATAGCAATAAGAAGAAAATGATGCACAAAGGTTTAAAGTGAAATTGCAAACCTTTAAATTACTCACAATTGATACAAAAGATACAAAGCTCCAACTCTTTAATGAATGAAGCCATTGCTCAAATGCATTATTTATAGGCTTCTACAGACTTGTTTGACAAGAATACAAGAAAGTGGCCTCAAGGCCACTAAGCCACTAACTTAGTTGATGGTTGACATCCCTAACCACTTTAGATACTACTTTAGTGGGTGATTTACATAACTTACCACTATTCCACTTCTAAGTAAAAGCAACATGTTTAACATGCTTACAAGCTACCTCACTTACCACTATTCCACTTCTAAGTAAAAGCAACATGTTTAACATGCTTACAAGCTACCTCAACATTGTTCTTTGTCATGTCCTCCCACTTCTTTGATGATTCCTCCCACCAACTTTGCCACGTCACCTATGATCTTCATCCAAAGGTGATGGTTAGCCAAGTTTGGAGTCAATTCATTTGTGATCTAACCAAAAGGCACCTATGGTTTAGTCTGTTTGTCCATGGTCCATAATTTGAGCACAACTTCATCCCTAATCCCACTAAAGACGTCTTAGGCAAGTCTAACTCGCCCTAGCCAAGCCAATCAATGATCCACAATCAATTAAAGCTAGTCGCATCTTGAACTATGCTTGATCTTACTTGGTTTAAATTACCTTGGTCTCTTTTTCATGCCTTCCCCACGCCTAATTCATGCTAGAACTTATCCAAGGCTCATCAATGGCTAGAAAAAAGGGTTTTACAATGTTAATGGGTTAATAGTAAAGGGTGGGTCTTCAGGTCCTCCATTGCAAAATCAGTTGGTGGTTTTCAAACAAGAGGTTCTAATAGCTCCACTCTATAATCTTAAGTGACATTGACAATCGCTCGTTGCGTTACTTTTACATCTGAGTCCTTTAATGCATCTAGTTCAAACCCTTTCATTCCTAATTGGTCAAATAAAGATATCAAAAAATTGACTGACATGCTACATCATTTATCCAACTTCGGGACACTCTAGTAAGCGAGTTGATATTATTCCTTCGCTTATCGACAATGACACCTCCCATCATATGATAGGAGATTTGTCTTTTCCTACTCATGTTCAAGATGTCAACCCTTCGACTGTTGGTCTCCCAAATGGGGCTCAAACTCGTGCTGTTAAGGAAGAAACTATTGTTTTCTCTTTGGGGCCTACTTTGCACCATGCTCTTTATACCCCAAATATTTCGTTCAATTTAATCTTTGTAGGATGCCTTATATTTGATTTCGATTACATTGTAAAATTCTCTAATCAATTGCGTATCGTATAGGATCACAACTCGAAAAGGTTGATTGGAATGGGTGAGTTGTGTAATGTCTATTACTATAAGTCGATAACACTTGCTAATACTTCAACAACGAATGCTCATGATTCATCAAAATTATGGCATCAATATTTGGGGCACCCTTCAAGTTAAACGTTATCTTTTGTTCCTATAATTAGTATCAATTTTTGTAAGAAAAATAAACCTTACGATGTGTATTGTCAAGCAAAACATACTTGTAATAATTTTCCTGATAGTGATAGTTATGTTACATATTGATTTCAATTAAATTATTATAATATTTAGGATCCCCATCATATTAGTTCTTTTATAGTGCTTTTGTTTTTCTTTCATTGATGTAGATGATTCTGGTAGAGTAGTGTGGTATATTTAACGGATGAAAAGAGTGAAGCTAGTTCTCTTTTGCAGTTTCTTTTTGCATTATGGCACAAAACCAATTTAGGAAAAATGTTAAAATTGTTCGAAGTGATAATGGTTTGCAGTTTTGTTATAGACCCATGCTTCATTTTTACGCCGATTATGGAATATTACATCAAACAACTATAATGACACTCGTCAACAAAATTGTCGAGTTAAGAGAAAACATAGGCACATTTTAGATGTCACCCGTGCTCTTCTTTTTTAAGCAAATCTTCATATTGAATTTTGAGGTGAATGTGCTTTAATTGTTGATTATCTTATTACTTATACCCCAAACATGCTTCTTCAAAGGAAAAACTCTTACGGAATTTTATTTTTTGCCCAACCTTCATATTCACGTATTTGAGTTTTTGGTTGTTTATGTTATAATAAGCCCTACAACATGGATAAGTTTGCTCTTAAAGGGCATCATTTCATTTTTTTGGGATATACTTATAGTAAGAAAGGATGACTGGTGTATGATGTACAAACTAAAGAAGTCTTTACACCTCATGATGTGATTTCCTTATGCCATTTAGGACATGTCTTCTATTGACTCAAGTTATAATATTCCCTATGTTAAAGATTGATTTTATGATACTCCTTCTCCTTTCATCGTAGCCACCAACTTTCCCACTTCTCATTCTGCTCTAGGCAAAATACAACCATTTGTCACACTATTCACCTTAGATTATATGCCTAATTTTGTTGTTCATTCCCAAATACTACTTTAGGGGAGTGCTTTGGTTATAGAATTTAACATCCTAGAACATGTAGTTGATCTCACTATTCCTGTGCCTCATTCTTAATCTTTTGCTAATCTGCTCACAGCTCCTTTCGATTCGCAATGCCTTCAATAAGATTGTAAACCTCTAGTTTATTTGAAAGACTTTATGTCTCTAATTATTTGTGTCAATTGGCTTGTGTCATTGACCCCATCTCGCAATGCAACCTCTAACCAATGATTAAAAAGTCCAATCAATTTGACCGATTCAACCTTAAAAACTTGAGCTGTTTAACTTTTCGATTCTATTTATTTTAATAACTCTTGTTATTAAAAATTTATCAATTTATTAATTAATCGATTAAATTTTATTAATTAATAAGTTCTTATAAACTAAAATAAATAAATAAATTTTATTTAACAATATCTTTTTAAATAAACTTTAAATTCTTTGATGGGTAAAGACAATTTCTTTTGATCATATGTTAAATTCTTTAATTTTATTTAATCTGTAATTAATTTTATGACGGTCTAATACTGATTGAACCTTTTAAACTTTAAAACTCGTGTCTTATTATTTTAACTTCCGGTCTAATTTTTAAAACTTGCCTTTGACAACCACTTCAAGTATGCCTTACCGCAGGTAAATTATGTTACATGTGATCGTTTTTCTTTTGCATGTATGAAATTCTCAACTGCAGTTACCATAGGTCAAGAGCCCCATAATTACAAAGAAGCTATCCATGATCCATGATGGAGGGAGAGCATGCAATTCGAAATTGATATGTTGCAGCGCACTGATACTTGGACAATTGAAGATCTTCCACCTGATAAGTAGGTTATCAGTCGCAAATGGGTTTATCAAATTAAGTATAATTCATATGGTACTACTGAGTGTTTTAAGGCGCATCTTATTATCTTGGGAAATGACTAAGTTGTTGTTATTGATTAATACTGAAACGTTTGCTCCAATTGCTAAACTTGTTATTGTTTGCGTTCTTCTTGTTGTTGCGGTTATTAATGGTTAGGAAGTTCACGAATTTGATCTCCATAATGCTTCCCTTAATTTTATATGAAGCTTTCCCCTAGGCCTTTTTACCTCGACTCCCAATAAGGTTCGCAAGCTTCACAAGTCATTATATGGTCTTCATCAGTCCCTTTGTAATCAGTTAGCAAAATTGACCTTTGCTTTATGTTTTCATGATTTCCAACAATTATATGTTGATCACATTTTATTAACCTATCGTAAGGAAGATATTTTTTTTTTCTATTTTAGTATAGTTTTATTTTATCTTAGCTGGTAATAATTATGAAGCTTGTGCTCATTCAAGCGATATCTAAAAGCTTGTTTTCAAATTAAAGACTTGGGTCCTTTAAAAGAGCTTTTGGTATTGAATTGCCCATATTCCTGAGGGGTTTTTCTTATCTCAACATAAATATTATTTTGATAGTTTAACTAAAGCTAACCTTTTTAGTTCTCAGCTTGCATTATTTCCTATGGGGTAAAAATCATAATTTGACTTCTGATTTAGCCCTCTACTTGATGATTCCATATTCTGTAGGGGCCTTGTTGGTTGCTTAGTGCCTGTTTGGTTGAGCTTATATCAGTAGAGCTTTTGTCAATAGAGCTTTTGTCGGTAGAGCTTTTCTGAGAAGAGCTTTTTAAAAAAGTCAGTTGACTGTTTGGCTGTCAATTAAAAAATAGCTTTCTAAAAAGAGCTTCATACAGTAGGCTGTTTGACAATATAAAAATAAAAAGTACTTTTATTAATTTTAACTATATTTTATTTTATAATAAAATTATTTAAAA
>JANZXR010000172.1:15997482-16010930 GCA_027575705.1 Erythroxylum echinodendron
TAAAAAATCTACATGAAAAAGTGCTTTTTTGAAAAGCTCCAAATTTGAGCTTTTGAAAAAGCTGTATTTTAGCTTTTGAAAAAACTATTTCTACTTCAAAAGTGCTTTTGAAGTTTACAGTCAAATACTCATTTTTTTTTTCTTAAAATAGCTTTTGCAGTGAAAAAAAGTACTTTTCCATCTGCCAAAAGTTGAACCAAACGGACTCTTAGTTTATCTTACAATTACGCGACCTAAGATTAGTTATTTAGTCCATATTTTATCACAATTTTTCCAGACACCCAGATAAAAGCATCTGGATGCCAACTTTTGAGTGCTACGTTATATTAAAGGAATCCTTGAGCAAGGTCTTATTTTGTGTGTTGATAGTGAATTACAATTACAAGCCTATAATGACTCAGATTAGGCCAGTTGTCCCATTCACGCATCATTCCTTGACTGGTTATTTTGTATCACTTATTGCTTCCTTTATTTCTAGAAAAACTAAGAAACAATCCATTGTTACTCGTTCTTCTACTGAGGTTGAGCATTGAGTAATGACTGTGGCTTATAGTGAACTGACGTGGCTTAAATCTTTTCTCGTTTCACTTTGTGTCTCTCATATTCAACCAATGCGTCTTTAGTAATTCAAATTTGTGCTAAGCAAATTGGGCATTTGAAAGTGTTAGAGATACAGTATCTTTCTATATATTAGGAGATAACATACCCTTGTATATTTAGGAAATTTTTGTATATTTTAAAAAATACCGTATTTTTGTATATATAAAAATATATATATTTAGGAAATAGGGAAGACAAGATTTGTATGCTTATTTATAAACACCAATTAACTAATACATTAAACAACGGATAATTCACCCACAAAAATAACTTAAGTAAGGCACGATCTCGTGTTAATTTTTACCTTTTATTATGGTTTTTGAACTGAAAATTTTGATTAAATTTAATTGGGATTGGAAAAATCGATGAACATTATTACGAGTTACCATACACAGTAATTTTTTTTTTTTTAGAGAACAACAATGCACAGTGTTGATGGGGTGAGTAACGTGATTATTGAGGAGCATCACGAGTTAGTGGGGATTATCAGATGGTGCACATGGTTTCCAGTTTCGATGAGTGGGCCCATCTTTTTCTATTTTAAATTTTTAATAGATTGGGTGAAATTGTGAATTTTAACAACTGTTTCGTTTCTTTGCACACGTGTCCGGTCGGCTCAACGTGAGCTCTGTGTCTCGGGTCACGGGGACCAGAAGTCCTTTCCGGCTTTAGTCCTTTCGGTCAATCGTAGAGACGGAATCTCCTGCAAACACGTATACATATGCTACTGGTGAGTTAACATTACGTCATTTTGGTACTTGAACATGTCCCATCGCACTTATCTTGGGGTGTTTGTTGCCAAATGGATAAAATTGGCTTTTAATAATATCTCCATAGTCCCTAATACGTAATGGACACTGCAGTGGGTGATTTAAGATGCAGTCTGTATGTAATTGATTGAAAAGGATATGATAACATCGACTAGAACAATTAGTTTCCTGAAATACTTGTGATGGGGTTAAAACAATTAGTCAGATGGGTCACACAAAGTGTTGGTTTTGTGGTAACTGTCTCTCTTTTGATTCTGTTTAGTCTGAATATGGAGCCAAATTGATTTGAGAGCAACTGGTGCAAGTGAGATCCTGAATCGAGCAAGAGCTTAATAACAAATAAGCATCACAAGACATACCATACATTCTGGGGCAATGAGCACGGAAATAAAGAAATGATCAAGTGAACGTTGCCAGGATTACATGCATCTGCGTGCTTGTGCTTGTGCTTGTGCTTGAGCTTCAAGTATCAATTTTTTGTCCATATGGAATGTACTGGCTCCCTGAGTAGTAAGGTATCAGCATCATGGGAAACGATTCTGATTCGAGTAATAGCATGTTACAAGTCCTAAAAATACATCTCTGCAAAAGCTGAAGGAATGTAAATTAATATCGTCAACTTTCGTTGGACAAGCAGGACTGCTTCCTTCATGTCCGATACAGACGAACCGCCCCAACTTCAGTGCCGCTTAAGTGGCCCTAACAGGCGATTCCTTTGTTTGCTGCAAGTCCAAGACGGGTGAGTGATCACGATCACCAGTAGCTTCTTGACTTGAGTCGCTGTCATGAAATCAAGTTTTATACAAGCCAAAGATAATTTTGTTACTCTCCTTTTGAGCAACCTTCTCATCATCCGATTGGTTCTACATTTCCCTGTCTGTTGCTAATTCGAGAATTCCTCTATCGTTTCCTGTAAAATTTCTCAGGATCTCAAAGTCATACTAAGATCTAATACCATATAACCAATCATTCAACTTCAAGACGAGGCTAAAACAGCATAATTTTTTCTAATTATCTTGCTTTAACTTAATTTCCAAAATGTTGATCAAATGGACTAGTATAATAAATTGTCCTCTTCTTTCATATACTGAAATACCTTCTAACTTTTGCTGGGGTACCAATTCCAATGCTCTTGCCCATTGCAGTGATAGGTATATAGCTTTGCTAATTCTCCTTACGGTCATGTTTCTGTCACTTTAAAGGCGTTGGACTGGTTACTGATAATGACTACATAAGTAATTTGCTTCTGTCTCTCTCCTCTGTGGCATGCCACAGTCTGCTTCCTAAAACATGCATTGACGCACTCGGATTCCTTAAAAAGTAGTGACTTTTACTAAATCTTTATCATCAGTGATACTCAACGCTTAAAGGCTTCCTACGCCAATCTTGTCGATTCTGTTTGTTTCCTTCAGAATATCATAAACTCCAAGCTGCCGGGTTGTTTTGTTAAACCAATGGCATTGTGCCTGAATCAACGAACAGCAAAATGTACATTCCTTCAGCTTTTGCAGAAATGTCAAAGCGTGGGATAATCAATCTTTAGAACTTAGTTTAACATATATTAATCTACTACACATGAGAGAGTGACCTAGTCACCAAGGGAACAACAATAAGCATCGTTTCCAATATAGTTGTTTGAAGTAATAATAATTTAACAGAGTCAGAATCTTTATGAAGTTAGAACGTGGTTGCTTTGGACAACTTATGCAACCAGAGTTACCTTTAGCTTTAACTAATTAAATGCTTTTATCTGTAGGGAAGTAAGGTAGATTTTCTGCCTCCATGCCAGTGAACTTCAAGGAACATTTAATTGAATCTTTTTCAATATATTTCATATACAACAACGGCAAGCAAGTGCTCTTTCAATTTAACTCCATTAAATTTTATTAGCTTAGAGCAATTGGGGTGAGAAGCAGGCTTCAATATTAGTTTGTCTCAGTTAAATGTATTCATGTCCTCGACAAGACAGCATTTATATTACACTAGCGATGAGACTAGTCACTCATCACTGGTTTGGTGAAGTTCATGTATACTAAACTCTCGACAAAGTCATAGCTTCATTAAACTAAGACTAAGAACATATCTTCCCAAAAATGTGCTTCAGTTTCCCACAGATATCAGACAAGTAGGTTTCTTCGTTAGAAAAAAACCTTGGCAAGGAGCCATTTTTGTTTTGGACCCAAAAGACAGACAAATACGTTAGTCACCATTTGCAGGCAAAAGCTATTTAAACACTACTGGAGACGTTTCAGCCAACTGCATCATCACTCAACAATCGGGATTTCTACAACAAAAAGGAGCGGCTTCCATGAATCGTGCAATGTTTGATGTATTATTTGCATTTTGCACTAAATCTTCATTATTATATACACGGTTTCTACTATTGGATCTTATCATGTTTAATTTCTGCCTTTGGATTCCAAGCTATCATACGTTATTGTTATATTATGATTTGACCAGTCAAGATGTGGAGCAAGATTACCACATGAACAGAAACGACAAGCAAATTAAGAAATCAGGAGACATAAGATAGTTTGGGTGTAATCAAGCAATCACTAAATGTGTTATACTAAAATTTAAGGATTATCTTCCTCTGTTCTCCCATTCTTTCTTTTATTTTTGACAAGCTTCGGATAGGAGAACTGTTTGTTTAGGGATGTTATTTGGCTGGACTTCCTATTCATGCGAGTTCAATTCTTTAACATATTCCTTGGGTTGCATAACCTGCGTCATGTCAGCTAAGCCTTTGGGCAGTGGCAGTTATGGGGATTAGAATTAAAACTCACAAGTTAAAGACCTTGGAAAAGATGTTTTATTTTTTTAATTTTTCCATTTTCGCTTACGTAGAAAGGGATGCTTATACAAGTAAATCAAAATTTACACCAAATCTTGCCGTGCTGGTTGTGATACTTTCCAAATCCGATTCCAAGGAGGATATCGAGTGACTTTAAATCGTTTTAATTTCGTTGAACCAGGCAATTTAACTATTGCCTCTGCCTCTGCCTCTGCTTATTTGATGATTGAGGAAGATTTTATGCCCTCACCTTTGTATTATTTCTTTAGCTATAGTGTCTACAAAGAAGCCAAAATCTTATGCCATAGTAGCTCGTATGTATTTGAGAGTAAAGTGCACACAATCCCAGTTATCCCACTAGGAGTCACTCTCTGAAAGACAACTTAATAATATTTGCTTTCTTTACATATATCAACTTAGTAAGGCGTCTTTCAGGCAGCCACCTTACCCTTACTTCCTTAAAATGAACCATACAAATACACAAATGCGCTTGTATCTTTAATTTATATCCGGAAGCGTATATTAGCCGAGACGCATATAAGATAGTCCAAATGCCTTCCATGAATCCATCCAAGTGGTTAATGTAAACAAGAACGAATGATAAATAAAAGCTAGTCTAAAAATATAGAAAGAAATTAAAAGGGATTCAACTGTTGCTTCTTTGATCCATTCCATATGGGTCGATGATCAGCTCCACTTACTAGGAGAATACCACACTTTGTTTAACTGTACACTAACTATTTCAAACAAGGTTAGATGAAAAGGAGCAAGCCCCTTAAAGCACGCCATGTTCAATGGACCGTGGGCACCATCTCCAAAAATATTCATTTATATCTTCCACTGGATTTCATTGTATCTTTGTTTGATTAGTGAATAGTGATCATCTGACTTGACACCCGCCTAAAGAATTCCCTTCAAATGTGAATGTGTAGCTTGAAAGCGTCGGAACTCTTTACACATTGTGATGCCACATGAAGAACCAAAACTAACCAAATTAATTAGAAACCACGAGAGACAGCATATAGCATCATGCATATGAGTTGAGTTTGTCTTATTCTTTACTTTAATTAAGTTTGGTAATCAATTAAATAGGGCATGTTGTCCTATTCGGTCGTGCCCTTCTTCTCTTTAGTACTTGACTTTAGACTTCTTGCCTACAACCTTGGCTTTGTTAGCATTTGCCAACGTACTTTGAATAGGATTACCGTTTAATTAATTGGAATAATCTAATGTTTTTCCTCTCCGTTTATTGCTACCGGACAAAACAAAAAGTTCGCCGCTTGTCAATACCAATCATGAGCTCCACATCCCGAACCAACACGTCCATTGGCGCTTTAGAAATGCTACTGTAAGCAAACCATTTCCAGAAAGCATGCCATGTTCATAGGATAGGGAACACTATTGAAACTAAAATGATTTTAATTATCTCATTCTCCCTTTTCGGACATCTTTATTTTGGGTCGCAATTAGCATGACTTGACCGGTCAAAATTATCCCATAACAAAAGTTTAAAACTAAAGAAGAGGGTTATTCTCGTTTCTTGACCAAGTTTAGTTTGGTCCTATAAATGATTATCCTTTGCGATACTTTTATTTGTCCCAATTGTTTCCGGAATTTTAATTCAGTTATTAACGTTGCTTACATTGTTTAATAAGCAAACTAAGTTGCATATGGAACAAATCATCGGGAGTTTAATGCAGTTTTCGTTCGTGATTGTGAATAAGAACACCACATGCCTCCATGTGACGAGCTTATTCATGTTCTAATTCTTGAACATGTGACGACGTTTTTGTACAGATCACGTCACTTTTTCACATATGCGTCTATATGTTAAATCAGTGCTAGAAAGCCGTTAAGGGAATATGAAAATGGGAAACGCTTTTCGTCCATATCGCTGTTCAAGATGATTTTTATTATATTTGCTAGCTGGTTGTTCATCTGAATATGTTACAGTTATGACGTGGAGGATTATGAAATCATTTGTCAGGGTTTTATTGGCCTATTCTGTTGCTGATTATTATCGTTCTTGTTTGATTTTGAGTGATCTTATGATTGATTATAAGATTTTCTGCCTCTTTGTCGCCCAAATCTTAACAGATTATAGTGAGATTTTGTATTTCTTCCAGGTTTTGTTTCAAAAATATTTCCTATTTTGTTTTTAAAACCACAGCATATACTAATTACTAAAATGCAGAAGAATACCACGATCCAGGCTCTTACAAAACTATATACTAGTCGGAGGAAAAGGTGGAAATAGAAAAGAGATCAGAGAAAATCTCCACGTTTGAATAGCTGGTGGTGTCTCAGAAACTCACAAATTCAAGATCAGGTAAATTGATCTACTAATTGTAGAGCTATAAATAGATAAATGACTGGATATATGTGTAAGGAGAAATTGATTTTCTCTACATTATAAAGGATCCTGAAATCAATAATTTTCACATACCTGGATTCGTTGAAGAAGACATGATACCTTATTTGCGTAAAAAATAAATTTAGTCTCTCCCCTTCTCCCTTTCTTTTCTTTATACGCTCTATAAGATAGATGTTTGAAGTTGTTATTAAAAACCTGTATAAGAAGGCAGAGAGAGGATTAATTTTATGTGTGCCTTTTTTTTTAAATTTGGTACGTCCATCAAGTATTAAATGTCATTAATTAACGAATGGGATTTTTCTATATTAATAATTTTCCTAATAATATCAGACTTAGTAGTTATATCTGAATGGGAAGTTATTAGCCTCAATCCTTAAGTTTTAGGCCATTTGGAAAATTGCGTTATGACAACTTCCAACAATCTCCCACTTAGCTTAAAATTGGATGAAACTAATGTATAAGTATGATGCATTTACAATTAAGTACAAAAACTCATCCCAAAAACAATCATAATTATCTAGTATGGTAAAATACTAGTGTTTGTGGTATATATATGAAAGGGAGAATGTTATGTAATAAATATACAATCGCCATAACCTACATTTAGTGTATTATCATATTTAGATAATTATGATATTTTTGAGGATGAGTTTTGGTTCTTAATTGTAAATACATCATACTTATGCATTAGTTTCATCCAATTTTAGGCCAAGTCGGAGACTGTTGGAAGTTGTCGTAAGGCAATTTTCCAAATGGCCTAAAACTTAGGGATTGAGGATAGTAACTTCCCATTCAAATATAACTACTCAATATGATATTATTAGGGAGATTATTAATATAGAAAAATCTCATCCTTTAATTAATGACATATTAAAACTTGATGGATGTATCATATTAAACGAAAGGCACACATAAAATTGGTCCTCTCTTTGCCTTCTTATATACGTTTCTAAGACCAACTTTAATCTTGCTACAATATTAGTCATCTCAATGGTATATTCTTACATACTCCGCTACCCTTCAAACTTCATAGTCGTGAGTTGTGCCATTAATGTAATAGCAAGTGACTTGCCTATAGAACGAAAGTGTTCTTCCATAAACTTTAAGTATTCCTTTGCATTTTTTGTTTGTGGAATAGTACTCTCGATGTTATTCGCTGTAGTCATTCGCATAAACATTAGGCTCAATCTGCTAGACCATATCCAAGCTTTATATTTGGACTTCTCTTCTTCATTGCTTAAATTAATAGCAGCGAGTTGTTCTTCCAAAAGTGCCAAGTCAAGATCCAACACACCTAAGTGAAAATTGACTTGTTCATTCCATTCAGACAAGTTCAAACCATTAAATATGATAACAGAAGAAGTTTGAGAATGAAGTGAAATCGTTGTAAATAAAACATAGATACTCATAATTAATTCTATGAAAGATTCAGATCAATCCTTAGAGTATATTATAGAATACCTTTGGGTATATACAATGCCTTTATGTATATACTACAACACACAATCATAAATAAATGCCAATTTTCATCATTATCAAGAAATTAAAATTTTTAACCAAACACATATGTCATCTTTGGATAACCAAAATATATTTGACTTGAGAAATTTAATTTCTTCAATCATGCTCACTGATCATAGAATAAATGATTTTCCTTTAGGAAAATCCTAAAGTTCTAATAATCAATGAACGTAATTCATTGATTCATCAATTTGCCTAATTGGTATTTTATGAGTGTCACGAATAAATGACTATGTTATGCATAATATTTCATCATTTATTTTAATAAAATTACTTTGGTGATCACAAACTAATTTTACTCATGCTATCAAATATAAATAATAATAATAATATATATTCATAAGATGAAAATATAATTCTAGAAGTTATTTTGGATTAATGGCTTTGCAAAAACTACACACTTTGACAAAAACCAAGTTCATACGGTGACATTAGATTAATGCTTTGGAAAAAACCAAATTTATACGGCAAATACCACCTCGAAAGTGTTTTATGCTGAAAAGAACAACATCCAAAACATAGTTTTTACAAGAGAGAGGCTGTTGTTTTCGCTTCATACTTTTATCCATATATTGATACAACATGTTAAATGCATATAAGACCAAATGACAATATAGTGACATACATTAAATGAATATAAGATAAAAACAACATAAAATAAATGCTAGAAGAGTACATTTGGGAATCATACATTGTGAAAGAAACACCAAAGGACAACGACAACATACATTAAGTGCTTATAAGACAAAACATCACATATTAAATGCCTAGAAGAGTACATCTAGCATCATACAGTGTGAGAGAAACACGGTTTCTTCATATTGTTACAAGCGCAAAGATTTCAACCACGTAAAAGTTCATAAGCGAAACATAGGCAAAAGACAGTAGACAAATTCTTCAACACTCATTATACACGACTTGCAATGGAAAAATTATAGATTTCTAAATCATGCTCTGATACCAAATATAAGGAGAAATTGATTTTCTTTACATTATAAAGGATCTTGAAATCAATAATTTTCACATACCTAAATTCGATGAAGAAGACATGATATCTTATCTGCATAGAAAATAAAATTAGTTTCTCTCCCCTTCTCCATTTATTTTCTCTATACCCTCTATCAGATGGATGTTTAAAGTTGTTCTTAAAAACGTATATAAAAGGGCAGAGAGAGGACCTATTTTATGTGTGCCTTTCTCTTAATCTAATACATCCATCAAGTATTAATATGTCATTAATTAACGGATGAGATTTTTCTATATTAATAACTTCCATAATAATATTATATTAAGTAGTTATATTTGAATAGGAAGTTACTAGCCTCAATCCCCAAGTTTTAGGCCATTTGGAAAATTGCCTTACGACAACTTCCAATAATATAAGGAAGCTAATAGTGTATTTATAAAAAAAAGTTTCTCCTACAAAAGATGTCTTAATAGTTGACATTAAAATGTGATTAGTTAGCCAAGAATTATAATATCATATTAATATAATAAAATTTTATGTTTTATTCAAATTAAATCAATATCTAATGAAGGAATAATAAATCGAAGAAGAAAATTTGTTTTCTATTGACCAGTGGACTTGTATAAAAAGAAATGCAAAGGTGGCCTAAATGAGACCCATTTGAGTTTTTGTCCAGAAAACACCAGTTGAGTGTTAAATAGATTTGCATCCCAACAACTACAACCATGCATTTTGTGTTGGTTTATGTCCTACTGCTAATCGATTGGTTGTAGTTTAGTGAAAAATAATTTAAAAACATCCTTTATCTTACTTAGATATATATGATAAAGTCTATGGGATAATTATACATTGTAAATTAAATTATAAAGAGATTCATATTATATTTTTGTATTTTCTCTAAATTGTGCCTAGTCATTGTGCTATTAAGATTGGACATTAATAGATCGTAAAAACACTAGCACTCGTTATTTCCCTTATGAAGGAAGTAGTCGATCTTATAGATTAAAGTATGGAGATACTTAAACAAATATGTGAGTACTTATTAGAGAACAAGTTCACTGAATTGACTCTATATGAAAAATTCATTTGGATCATTACTTGGATGTCTATAAAAATTCTCATTGTGATAATTATATAAGTGATCCTTTAACTTAAGGCCTCCAAAGTTATCTTGTATAAGAATTGCTATGTTTTGATACTACTTATGACCTATTCTAACCATAGGTAGTTCAATCGGTAGTCATTAGATGTAATATGAACTATATAGAGGTAGTTGAGTGATTAAGATATGATTCATCATCTTAAAGTAATTAGAGACAATATTTCATTATTTTTTATTAGTATTGATTCAGAAAATCCTTGGCCTGTTTTGTAAATAGTTTACAAATGTTAATAATTGAATCAATAGCTAATGGTGGAGAACTAGTATAATTGGAAACAAAATAGAGTAGACATTAACCCTATCTGCAATAGTTGTAGAATTCTCACAACTCGTTATATGAATACTGTTAGGGACCAGACATTTATGCGGTTAAGATGGTTAAGATGAGCTTGTTTGATTGAGATAAATTAAATATATGACTTTGTTTGTTAGAGAATTATTATTCAATTTATTTAGAAATTGTTTCTTTATTTATGAATAATAAATTTCTTAATTTATTAGAAAAGGTATTTTCTTGATTAAAATTTGAAAAGTATTTTCATTTATTAATTAAGAAAAATGAGATTTCTTAATATTTTAGAAATTTTTTTCTAATTTAATAAAGAAAGATTTTCTAATTAATAAAGAAATCAATCTCTAAATAAATAAAAGAAACAACTTTCTTAATTAAATTTAAAACGTCTTATTTTTTTTTTGAAAGTTGTTTCCTTTTAATATTAGAAAACAAATTTCTAATCAATGAAAAGTAATTTCTAATTAGATTATAAATATCTTTTTATTTGGATTCGAATGTGTTACTTATATAATTTTGAAAAGGAGTTTTTCTAAAATGTAATAAGTATGAAGTAGAATTTACTGAAGATTTTTTAAATTAAATTTGGTTAGAGGACTTAAAATAATTGGAAATAATTTCCAATTGGATTTGAAAATTGTTTTCAAATCAAATTAAATTTATATTTAGAATAGTAATTTAATATATTTAGGAATCAATGAGTTTAATATTATTTTAGATTATGAAGAACAATAACTAGAATCAAACGAAGATTGATGTTTTATGCATATAATTTGCATATAATTTCATCATGAGCACATAAGTTACACATTTTATTTATATGTCTGATATATATATTGGACGTATGTTGAATTGTATATTTTATATGTGTGATATTTTACATTCAATTTTGTGCTTGATAAGACAAATGAAATTAAATCCATTGTTAAAATATTAAGTACTCGTTGAGAACGTGATTGTTGCCTTCTATTGTTATCAACATAAACTAGAGTTATATTTATTATTAAGCTTGTTTAGAATACTCAAGGCCTCTTTAACCTGAATATATTTAGTTTTATAATAATGGGTCCTATTTAACTAAATTTGTGTGATTTAGATGAACAAACTCATGATCATATGAATTTAGAAGTAGGGCTAGGAATAACATATAGCATATGTTTTGGTAAGAGTTGTTTAATGAATTTACAAAAATTTTTAAACTTTGTTTTAAAAGTGAGTTGACCAATAAAATGTTGTGATTTACATGCATATGGTTTTAGAAATTGAAAGTTTTACATATATCATTTTTTGTTGAATACGCAGATGCACAAACGAAGTCATGGATGTCCCAAAAGAGCTATTCTAATGGCTCCTACACCTGAGGCACCTTCAGTACGGGAGGATGACCACATGTCAGACTTAGTGAGTGCCTTGATGATCCAACCATATTCTAAATCAACACGGCTGACGGAATCTACCGGGGTGAACTTTAATGCGTAATAGATGGATCAAATACTCACCACGGTGATACGGCAGCCACACGTGATTGTGAAACCTTTAGGATGTTCAATTGAGGTCATCTATAAATTGGGCGCGGAGCCTTTTGATGGGAGTGGAGATCCCGAGAGTGCAATCATGTGATTAAACTGAGTTAAAAAGACATATAGAATTGTGGGATGCACGGATGAGCAAAGAATTGTGTTTTCTACCTTGCTTCTTGAGGAGAAGGTGAAGGATTGATGGGATGCCATTGAGAGATGATATCCAAATGGGGTGTCTTGAGCAAAGTTTCAGAAAGAGTTCACCGATAAGTTCTATCTATAGACTTATAAGGATGCTAGGGTAGAGATTTTTTTTCTAGAGCAGGGTTCAACATTGTTGATGGATTTGGAGAATAGATTTTCAAAACTTGTCAAAAAAGTTATGTTTATTACTGATAGCAAAGAGCAGAAGTGCAAGAGGTTCATTGTAGGCTTGAGTCCCAAATTATGGATCCATCTGTCTTTGGCTTCATAGAAATACTACAGGGAATTAGTTGAAGCTACAATAAAAGTGGAAAGAAATGCGATAATAATCACTTAGAGTTTAAGATCAGAGCATAAGTGTAGCGCACCAGTCAGTTCATCCCAGGGTTTAGTAAAGAAAAATAAATCAAGATGGATAGGTGGCAGGAGGTTTAGTAGAGGAGAATCATCTAGCTAGGGATCCTTTGGGTCACCCACTCGGCCCAGAGACTTTTGTGACATTAGGACCCTAGTTTCAGAGTGTACTACTTGTGGAAAAAGAATTTTGGATAAGCGTCAGAAGCTGTTTCCATTGTGGTCAAGAGGACCACTTTATTAGAGATCGTCCACATTTAGTTATTGCAAAGAGATCGGGAGCTGGGTCTTCAACAACTCCATAAGCTAAAGGGGTTTAAAAATAGAACAGCTGGGGTTCTCAGACTAAATGTATTCATTAGTATGATTTCTGTCTTTGAGCAATATGCATATGCTTTAGTAGATCCCAATGCTACACATTCTTTTATGTCTATGAGTTCTTCTACAAAATTGAAAGTTGAGCTTCAATTATTAGACGTTGGGATAGTAGTTTCTATCCTAGCTGTAAACTCACTCTTTGCTAAAAGAGTGTTTGTAGATAGTAGAATACTAATCGAGGATAAGGAGTTTCCCGCAAGCATGATCATATTAGATATCTGAGATTTTGATACTATTCTTGTAATGGATTGGTTGTCCACACATCGCGCTGTAGTAGATTGTTTTAAAAAGGAGGTTAGGCAAAGTTGATTAGGGAAACTAGAGGTGACATTTTGTGGGACATGGAAAGTTTTTCCAACTATTATATTTGTAACACCCCACTCCCGCTGGACCCGAACCCGATATCGATAGTGATATCCGAATCCGTGTCCCACGAGGGTGGCGTGTCACATCACTTAACACTTAAACTTCGGTATACATTTTTTTTAAACCACAAACATAAAGAACAGAAA
>JANZXR010000172.1:16011030-16021542 GCA_027575705.1 Erythroxylum echinodendron
AAGAAAAGGTATTTTGCGCATCCTGTATGTTTTCGGTTATACATTATGTTGTGTTATGGTCTTTTCCGCAGCGTATTATGAATACTTGGGCCATACGCGATCCAACAAATGAAGCCCCTAAAATTTTGCTGATTGTGAGATAATTAGGTCTTAATGTGAAATGTTCTATCTATTCACATATTGAACTTCTCTTTTATGCTTATATGTAATATTTATTTTTATTAATCTCTAACAAGCATGATTAATTTATTAATTAAAATAATCAACTCTTAGATTGAATATTAAATACACAAAAATTCAATTTGTTTAATCTTTATTGTGAATATGGGTTTTTAATTTATTGTAATATGAATTAGTAGCTCTTATAAAGAACATTTAATTAGATTAAATGCAACATACATGTTGTGTTA
This sequence comes from Erythroxylum echinodendron, assembly GCA_027575705.1. Taxonomy (NCBI): domain Eukaryota; kingdom Viridiplantae; phylum Streptophyta; class Magnoliopsida; order Malpighiales; family Erythroxylaceae; genus Erythroxylum; species Erythroxylum echinodendron. Next base: position 16,011,441 of record JANZXR010000172.1, read on the forward strand.
CCTTGATTTGTTCCTCCCTTTTTTTCTTAAAGCTATTAGTTAATTAAATTTTGGAAAATATTTTATGTTATTAAACGATAAGTGTTAATTATATTACATGTTTTTTATTAGTTGATCATAAGGAAAGACAAGTATTAACTACCATAACGAATATGTGATTGATAAAATGATTTTCGTTCAAATGAATGATCAATTGTAGTTTCAATGATGGATGCGATCATAAACTAATGTTAGTTTCTAATTGCCTTATTCTAAGTGTGCCAATTATGAAATAATCGTAAGTGCACAACATAGCTATAGCTACTACCGGCAAGTACGGGTCGATCCCACAAAGACAATGATTATTAGTAATTACTGTTGTCCTATTATCTAGTCTATGAATTTGATTTTAATTTTTAATTAAAAATTGAAATTTAAGAAAATAAATAAAATATGCAACAATATTGAATAGAGTAATAAATAATCACATAGAAAAATATCAATATTGAGAATTAGTGTCTAGGTTACGAATCCCTCTAAAAACCCTTAACTAGTTGATCTTGTATTATACAATTGTCTATTGGCTATTAGATTGTGAAAATTCTTATGGTATGCTTATCGCTCTCTCAAGTCTAATAACATATAATCCTAAGGTTATCAATCAAATTACTCAAGTTAAATTTCATAGCATTACTCTACTGAATTGTGAATTCCGCTATTAGGCTTGATCCTAATCTGAAGGATTTATGTCATCCTATCTCTAGGGTTACAATCAAATCCTTTCAAATATGATAAATCTAGTAAAAAAAGGATTTTTCAATCTCTATGTTATGAAATCAGATTATGTAATAATATTCTGGATATATTAGAATATATTTTAAACATGTAATGGAATCACAATAGATAAATCAAGATAATTACATTAAATAAAATAATCAAAACATAAGGTTCATCCTACCTATAAACTAAATAAATTTAGTTACATATGATAGAAAATGAAATCAAATATAAACAGAAATAAAAATTAATAGAAAATGAAGGGTTAATAATTCTAAATTTCCCTTTTATCTTATATCGAATATTCTTTGCAAGGATGAGGTTTGGTCTTGTAATCTTTTAGATCTTTTGATGATTTCTTCATGTTTTCCACTTCTTTGGATCAAAATTGCCCTTTGAGTCACCTCTGAAAGTCTCTGAACATCTTTGCATGTCTCCAAAAGTCTGCTCCTCTATTTTGCCTACAAACACATCTTTTTATAGTAAGCTTTAGGATTTTGGGTAATACACGATTTAATACACAACTATGTGCTAAAGTATATATAACCAAAAATACCAAGAATTTGTAATTCTACATGGTTTAAGAGAAGAACACCGACTACAACACATCCTATATCTACTCTTTGCTTCAAATTTTAGGCCACGTTTTCATCCAAATTCTTCTCGTTTGATTTCTGAAGGCAATTATAACCTATAAATACACTTGGAGCAAAATAAGTACCAAATATATAGTAAAAGTATAAAATATCAAGCAAAAATATGTCAAATATGGGTTATAAATATGATTAAATATACATCAATTAAACATCCTCACACTTAAGATTATGTATGTCTTCAAGCAAACCATAATCAAAATTATAATCTTACAACATCTACCCTTTATTAATTTTGATTTGTCCATTTATACTATAAATCATCATATCCTATTGAATCGAATTAACATAGAATAGAGTCAAATTATCCTAAAATTAACTTCCTAAGCAAAATTAATAGTAATTACCTCAATAATTCAATTGAAATCAAATGCATAAACCTTTATACCCCCCAAGATTTCACTTAATACAATTAAATGTTTAGAGTGAAAAGTATTAAAACTCTCAATCAATGCATAGTAAAACTCTTACCATAGGCTTTCAATATTATCACATCTCCACCATTTATATATAAACTACAAACAAAAATCAAAAGGTCTTTATAAGGGTTGCAATGGGGTTTAGGTACGGTATGACTAGGATGATAAAAAGTGGTTAAATTGAAGAAAATTTAGTTAAAAAATTTTAAGAAACTTGTTTACAAATACACAAGCGCTTTTATTACAACTTCATTAGTACCTTATACTTGTTCACAATTTTTTTCTTATGCACATATTTAAAAAAAAAATGAGTATTCAATACTATAATTAAAGAAATAATGGACCTTCTAAAAATTATCCAATTTTCAAACAAACAAGTGATGTAAATAATCTTCAGGTCCAAAACAATTAAAAAGGCTTTAAATAAAAATAGGAGAAAGGTTAATATATGGTTTTAATCAGTGAAAAAGGCTAAGGCTCAAATTGGTTATTCCTAAAGATAAATTTAAGGTAAGATAATTATAAAAGAGATAGGCTAACACAAATTGTTAATTATAAATGTCTTTATCACTTTAATGGTTCTAATTTAACAAATATGGTCATAAAATGTATAATATAAGCAAGTTCTAGAATCATTCTAATATATATGATAAAACACATGAAATAAAAGAAAAAGAACTTAACATTTAAAAATTTTCGCTCTTAGGCTCAAATGCTTACAAAAAAGATGGTTATGTATATGTGTAAGTAATATGCAATTTCATTCAATTTGATCATACAAATGAATACTCAAAATATAGTAAAGTAACTCCATTTTAACTATCATCATTTTGGATACGAATTTAATTAATATTCAATAGTGAAATATAGTATATATGGACATATTTCAACTAAATCAAATATCGGTTCTTAAAATTTTATAACCAAGATTGTACTAAGATTAAAGAAAGCATTAAAAATTCATTAATCCCTTCTTCACACTTAAAGTTGAACATTTACACAATATAAGTATATATATATTAACTGAGAGGGGTTAGTGAGACTTTCCTAAATAAGATGATTTTTCTGATTTTTTATCTATCCAATAGTATACTACGTCCTCGCAAAATATAAAGAAAAAGGGATAAAATGATAAAATAAAATAAAATAACGAAAATAACTAAGAAGAATGAAAATAAAATAAAATAAAATCTATCATAATTTGTAGGTTACCTCCTTTGTAATGTTTGTTTAACATCGATAGTTCGATGTACCCTACACGTTTATCCTCATTCTGGGACTATGATAGTGGCTTGCCACTACTAGTTTCTCCACATAAGGATTTTGTATCCTATAAATAAGACATAACTTAAAAGATAATAACAAGGACACAACTTATCAAATTAGTAAATCCAATAGCATTCATTAATGCTCTTTTTAATGAAAAACTATTAATAAAATAGAGAATAATAAAACTCTCTGAATCGTCGATTGATTCGAACAATTTGTCTTTAAGGAAGTGGGAACCCTTTGTACTTAAGGTCAATACCAATGCTTCAGTAATAGTTTCCTTATTTGGTTCCTCCGCCAGTTCTTCCTCAACCACCTCTCCCCACTCTTCTTCTTCTTCCTTAACAGGGGTTTTTGGCTTATCTTCATCAATTACCTCCTTCCACTTTTTTACTTCATCTTCTTGGATAAAGGCTTCATCTTTTTTATCTTCATATTCTTTTGGAAGCTCATTTCCACTCCTAAGGGTGATTGCCATTCCAAATTCTTTAGGATCTATTTTAGTAGGGCTAAGCAACCTCCCCTAGATCTTATTAGATATTATCTTCCCCAACTAATAGATCCCACGAAGATGATTAGTATTACTAATTATCATTGTTTCATTATCTGGTCTAAGAATTTGATTTTGGTTCTTAATTAAAGAAAGTGAAACTAAAGCTAATAAATTAAAATATGCATCAATATTGAACAGATAAATGAAGAATAACTTAGAAAACTATTGATATAAAGAATTAGTGTCTAGCTTACAAGTCCCCCAAAAAATTCTTAACTAGTTGATCTTTCATTATATAATTGTTTATTGACTATTAAACTATGGAAATTCCTATGACATGCTAATATCTCTCTTGATTCTAATAAAAACTAATCCTAAGGTTATCAACCATATTACTTAGGTCAAATTTTATAGGGTTACTTTACCAAATTTTGAATTTTGTTATTAGGTTTGACCCTAATTTGAAGGATTTATGTCATCCTATCTCTAGGGTTGCAATCAACTCCTTTAAATTATGATAGATCTATTCATACAAGGATTTGTCAATCTCTATATTATGAAATCAATTTATTCACTAATATTCTGGATATATTAAAATACATTTTAAACACGTAATTGAATCACAATAAATCAATCAAAACAATTGCATGAAATAAAAGAATCAAAACATATTACAGCATAAACGTAGGGTTCACCTTACCTAGACACTAAAGAAATTTAGTTACATATGATTTTTTTTAAAACAAAATCAAACATAAACAAAAAGAAAAATGAATAGAAAATGAAGGGTTCATAATGCTAAATGTCCTTTTTATCTCCTATCAAATATTTTTTACATGATAGAGATTTGATCTTGTGTTCTCTGAGATCTTTCGATGATTTCTTCGTGTTTTTCACTTCTCTGGATCAATCTCGCCCTTTAAGTAGCCTGTAAAAGTCTCTTAATGTCTTTACATGTCTCCAAAAGTCTGCTCCTTGATTTTGGCCCCAAACACGTTTTTTATTGTAATTTTTAGGGTTCTGGTTGATACATGATCTGATACATAGATATGTATTAAAAGATGTATAGCCCAAAATACCTAGAATTCACAATTTTGCATCGCCTAATAGAGGTACACAGAGGTTCTTGCATGGCCATATCTCCCCTCTTTGCTTCAAATCTTCATTTTATAACATCTTTTCATCTGAATTCTTCTTTGTTTGATCCGTGAAGGCATATAACCTATAAACACACTTAGAGTAGATTAAGTACCAAATATACAATAAAAGTATAAAATATCAAGCAAAAATCCATCAAATATGGGGTATAAATATGATCAAATATGCATCTATCAATTTCACTGATAATTTCCTTTTATTATTTTCTGAATTTGATTTTCTAGTTCTTATTACAAACTTTCATATTATCATAACTCCCTATTTCTGCAATAGTTTGTGATGTGGTTAACATATTAGAATTCCCCGTGAGAATGATCCATACTCTTATATACTATATTTTTTATTGATGGAGTTTAGGATTTAACTTGGGTATAGATGATAGCATCACCAATTTCCAATCTTACATACAAATGAGGTTATCAATTAGGCACGATCTAGGCCATAGTTATGCTTTAGGCCATGTTAACTACAAAATCTTTAACATTATTAGGTCACAATTTTAATCCACACCTATTTATGGTGACCAAATTCTTCTACATCTTAAGGAATTCTTCTACATCTTGAACTATACTCATAGTGTAAAATATGAATTTTTTTGTCACTTCTTAAGGTAGACATAGCTTAAAACATGCTCGTGCTAAAGATTGTATTCAACTAAAGATAAGTGTTTTATGTTTATAAGTTCATCAACTATTGATGGAACTAGAGTTAAATGTTGCACGACTTAATTTCAGTTTTCTAATAAAGAATTTTATATTTGTCAAATATATATGTTTAATCTTAACATTGATTAGATACAAGTAAATCTTAATTCTAATCTTAAACTATATATATATGTTATAAAAATATGTTTATGAATTGAACTAGGTACATGTTTTCAGGATTGAATGTGGTTCTAGATTTAAACCTATGTAATGCTTATCGTATTAAGGCATCCTTTTGTATAGTTTCATGGAACTTGATGCATTATAATTAGTTTTTTATGATATATATATATATATATATATATTAACTAATCAATTAAAATTATATGGTTACACATTTAAAAGGTGACAATTCATACGCTAAGAAACTTTATATATTCAAGTAATAAAATTTCTAAACAGCTTAATCAAAATTACAAGGTAATGCTAGGAGCAGTTCTAATATAGGTGTTATTATTATCTTATTTCTATTTATTATTTAGTTGATTATTATTATTAGTGTTTTATTTTTTAGTTTTATTTTAATCAACCAATCTTGTTATTATTGACTAGATAATAGTATGAGAGTTAGAATTAATAGTTACACTATGTCTTAAGATTGACCTCTAAATATCATTATGTTGGTACAAGATGATAGGTACTGTTGCCTACAATGTTATAATAAGATAACAATGAAAAATTAAGAATAAAAAATTTTATCCAAAGTCAACCTCTTTCTTTCATTTTTAAGGGACATTGGCTTACTTTCCACAAACAATAGGCCAAGTTTAAATACTTTATTCAAGCTAGTTTTAGCTATTAAACTAGAAAACAAAAATATCACTTATTTTCTAGCCTATTTTAGTCTAGTTTTGGCTTGGTCATATATTAACGATGGAAAATGTTTGGTATTAATCTAAGAAATAACTGATCAATGTGCATTGTCTAACCAATTGGTGAAGAAGAAATTGTTGAAATTTGAGAATGGCATAAGTAAGGAAAAGAAAAAAAGTCTCTATAAATGGTAGGATGTTACAGAGGGTTTACATTTGAGGTTAGGGAAGCATCAAAGGCGATGAAGGGCATTTAAGAAGCTAGAATTAAAGAAAAACACATACTAAAAGAAAGAAAGAGGGAGAACAAAGAACAAGGCAAAACAAAGAACAAGGCAAAACATACTAAGTTGTTTTTAGTTTCAATCCTAGCTGTAATATCCAGTTTCCAGAACATACTTAGGGTTAGAACCCTAAATCATTGAAAATAAGTAATAGCATTGAGATCATTTCATTCATATGCATATGATTAGTATACACACATGAATTATAATTTGAACAAAGTACAAAGGTAGCATATGCACTCAATTGACACATTCTGGGGTATGAATGATTTTAGATGATCATAGTGTGAATTCTGAATTGTTATGTCTTGAATTTTGGTTTAATTGGATTCCAATTAGTAATTTGGAATTAATTGTATTAATTGGGAGAGTGATGAATTAAGATGTACATTTGGATTAGGAAACATGCTAAGTGGTAAAATAAATTGATACATGAAAAATTAGGGTTACTAAGACAATAATTGAGTGACATTTGCCATAGTTAAATGTGTGACAAATGGACAAGTAATTAAATGAAAAATGAACCAATTATTGTGTGACATATGGACCACATACAAGGTGACATAAGGCAACTTAAGAAGTGGATAAATGGAAGCATATTTAGTAGACAAATGGCTTGTATGCCATGTGACAAATGCCTTGGCCAATAAGGCACCTAGAACTTTAATTAAGCAAGTTTCTGCAGTAAATTTTTTATTGTCTTTCTCATTTCTCTTCACCAAAATTGCTCCTACCTTCTTTTTACATTTTGTTTGAACTCTGGCTAAATTGTTACACAAAATACACACTTTAATCCTTCACAAAATAGCTAAGAAACTAACTTATTGTTTCCTTCATCTTGCTGCCAAAAATCAACCTATTTTCACCATAAGTTTATGATGAATCATGCATGAGTGGAGGGATAGTTTAATAAGAAGTTTTCAGCTAGAATTGGAAGCCTAATAAGTAACTAGAAATCTGATTCTTATGGCATGCTTAATAGAATGAGAATGGTGATTGAATTGGAATGAAATGTATATGGTACTGGTGATGATATGTGCTAGAATATGATTGATAAACTTGGATGTTTTCTACTCGTTCTTGGTGTATGGAAGCCATAGATTATATAGGTTATTATACAAATGAATTAGACTAGAATTTGATGTATAAAGAAGGTAAATTTATGCTAAAGAAAGATATTAACATAGTGTTCTTGAATTGGAGATGTATATGTATGCATATGAAGTGATTGTTAATGACAAAAATGAGCAGAGTCTAATAGACTATAGAGTAACCAAGATGAAGCTAGATGATCATGTAATGAAGTAGGTTTAAAGGGCTTGTGATCCGAAAAATTCAAGTGTTTGATATATGTCTAAGTTTGATACATTCATTCAGAATTAGGGAAAACAATGTAATGCACGATCGTAGCCTTCAGTATACAATTGTGGCCTGTTATTTAGGTTCATTCACGATTGTGGCATAGTCCCCACAATCGTAGCCAGTTGCACAAACTTTTTTCATGATTGTGGGAAGATTCATCATAATCATAGGCTAGCATAGAGAGTGAAATGATGTTTTGTAAGTGATGTTTGAAACAACTTATGCTACGGTACTTTCCTACGGTATATTTAGACTTAAATAAGGCTTGAAATGAACCTATTTTGATGATGAATAAGTTATTAAATGTTTGATATGTTTAGATGGATAATTGAGGTATAAACCTAAGTGTAACCTCGACATATCCAAGTGATATTGTTTGAATGATCAAGACTTATAATTTAAGGATACATACTTGGGAAAGTCATTGAGCATGCATTGAACATAATGTATATACTTATGTGTATGATTGAGCAATTTATTAATGTGTAAATGTGTGTATTGTATGACTTAGACGCTTAAGTCAAATGACAGCATCCAGACATTATCGTTTTGTCAAGGCAATAACTATGTAGAGCATACTGTGAGTAACCTAGATGTTCTCACTAAGATTGATTTATTTCTATTTAAATGTAAATTGTTGAATTGCAATTGATATGGTTGATGATACCATACATTGATGGTCCGAGGAGTTTGATAATTGGGAATGTATTAGGAGTGTACTGATTGTATGTGAATCTGAAAGAAATATATGTTTTCAACAAAAATGTTGAATGCTGGACTTAGGTTTGATGAACATGTGAAACTGACTGTGCATCATAAATAAATTCTATTAATTATGTAATTTGATGCATCACATTAATATGCATGATCAGATAATAGAGATGTGACTAGATTGGCCAGTGAAAAAGAGCTTAAAGTTCATAAATATGCATAAAGAGATATAGGTTTAGTATATAAAATGAGCCCGGTATCCACAATGGATTGGAGACTTAGTATATAAAATGATTCTGGCATCCAAAATAGATACGGGACAATTGTCAATAAGCCTAGTATCTATAACAGATATGGGACAGTTTTAAAAAATCACTCGGTCACAACAAAGTGACAATTAAAAGTGAGTCACATGTGCATTGCATATACAACTTGATATGTAATATATGAAAGTCTGAAGTGAATTAATTGTTCTAAAATTGGAGTGTGAAATGTGTACAAAAAGTGTATTTCTTGAGATATGATGAATTGTAAAGTGTTACGCAATATTTGATTATATGATTTGTTTATGCATTGAATGGTGAATTGTTTTGAGAATGATATGAGTAAGCATATCAATGATGGTTCGCTCTCTAAGTTCGCAAAACTCATCAAAATTGCAACGTTGATTTTTAGGTACTAAAGAGTATATAGCTTCTAAGACATTCTAGAAAAAGCCTTTTACTTATGTTTTGGACTCGAGAAATGGCTCAAAGGTCTGGTCTGCTGAGACTGAGGAGTTAGATAGAATGCTTTTCCTTAGTTTCTCATTCAATGTCGGATATGTTGTAAAGAGCAATAGACTCTCGTATGCTTTTGATACAATGTATATATGGATTATAGGTTGAAAAGAGACTTTGTAAATTATGTTTTATAAATCGAATGAAGAATTGATCTTTAGTATATTTATGATTCACTTATGAAGCCATATTAGGTGATTGTGATTGCTCTAGTATGCCATTGTCATAGGGTATATTATTGATCGTCCTCTAGATGTTTGAGTATATACTGTATGGTAATAGGGTGTTATATTTTTGGTATCAGAGCTTGGTTTGCCACCTATAGAGATAGATATAAGAACATTTAGACATGATATATAGTGAGAGACTCGTATGGTGTTCACAATTAATTTTGTTATAGGTCATCCGCTAGAGGAGATCAAGTTGCAAAGTTAGTTGACCTAGGGTATATAGGAGCCAATCAAAAGTATCCAGTACCTAAGTTCGAACAAATGCCTCAAATAATTCTTGAGAGGAAAGAGAGAAGATATGGTAAACTTAGAAAATAGGGTTCTGTAGACTTCTATGAAAGTATAAACCCTACTGAGACAGAAGGATGGTTAGAGAGAATGGAAAGGTATTTGATCAGATGGACTGCGAGTCTGACGAGAAGTTTGACTATGTTATCTCACTACTACAAGGTCTAGTATATCAGTGGTAGAA
>JANZXR010000172.1:16027255-16046929 GCA_027575705.1 Erythroxylum echinodendron
TACATAAACAAAGTGTTTTTGAAAAGAAAAAGTGGGCACACAATAAGTGCTAAGTGTAAAGTGTTTCAAAAAAATTTATACTGACTTTGTTAAGTGATTTTATTAAGTGATGTGACACGCCACCCTCGCGGGGCACGGATCCGGGTATCACTGTCGATATCGGGGGTGGGTTTTGCGGGAGTGGGGTGTAACACTAAAAGTATAAAAATGGAAATCAATTAAAGGCTTTGCTATAGTCTGATAATAGTTGTTATAAGAAGAAAATGATTGCATGACTTTTCTTGCCTCTACGCAATATGATATAGATCATATGTATTTTTAGTTTATGCTTACGAGTTTTTGATACTGAGTTTAGATTCAAATTTATAATTATGTTCAATGTACGATAAGAAATAGATTGTTAAGTAAGATTTGTTGATTCAAGTTAATGCAAATAGTTTGTTTATGTTGGATTAAAGGAGACTTATGCTTAACATGAGTGGAAAGAATAGACAGTTGAATAACTGACATTATCTTTTTATAACATATTGGTTAAATCAACATGATGAGTATCATAAAGTTACATACAAGGATATATGTATCTTTTTGATTATGAATCATATTAAACTTGTTATGATAAATAATAAACAAATCAAACTTTAGTGAAAGGAGATGATGGTTTTCAATTGTTAGATTTACATATGTGATGTATTAAATGGAATAACAATTCATATTGATACTTATGTTTCATTATAGTACTAATGATTTTATGTGATATAATCATATATATTAAATGAAATTTTGATTTAAAAACTTGAAAAGTTCAAATTGTTCAAATCAAAGTGGAAATTAAGTATCGAGAATGCTGAATCACTTTGATGAGATTGCTGTCGTGAGTTTTAAAATTTTCATTATATATAGGGAATGAGATTCTCTGATGAATACCTTCATAACAAAAATTCCATAAAAGTATGAATTTAAGTAAGGACGAAAATACAATATGATATATTGTATAATGCAATATTATTTTTCCTATAGCTATGCCTAATACAATGACTTGCCTTTAATAGTGTCAAATAAATCAATTAACAAGATTTCATTTCAGATATGACACACTGAGTCTTTGAAACATTCAAAGTTAATGGTTTAAGGATATGATGTTTAGTTAAAGAACGTATTATCCACTAAATTTAGAAATAATTGGATAATAAAAGATTATTAGACATCCAAAAATTTAGATATATTCTTACATACGTATTGAACGAATTATTTGTTTCAATTTATACTTATATGAGAATGGTTCTCAAGATAATTAGTGGGAAATCTCATCATAGTAAATTGAATTAGAACTATTGCCTTTATTGATACATTTAATGTATAGTTAAAAAGCTACGAAACATTGAAAGATTCACTTTCATGATGCATTTAAAGAGTTTATTTTAGAGATGATTATGAAGTTATCATGTCTACAAAAAGGATAGTGGGAGTAAAGTTGTCTTCTTTAGTGGGAGTATGTAGAGACATATTGCTCATAGAAAACAATAATTCTAATATTTCAATTGTTGAAAATATGATTGTACAAGAATAACTCTCATTGTATATGAAAGGTAGCAACTTAATTCTAGGAATTAGGTGCATAGAGATAGATTGTAAGTTTTTTTCACCTATTTTAAGTCTAAATACATAGATAATGTACTAATGATGTTCAGTATTTGAGATGTTTAATATTTATGAAGTAGTAAAGATATTTATTATTCTATGTATAAGTTGATATTTGAGTTCAAGGTTACAAGAATATTAACTTTAGAAGTAAATCCTATTTAGGTCTATTTTACTTAGAAGAATATCATTTTAAGATTAGAAAGGTTCTAACATAGCAATGGTTGCTAATTAAACTATAATACATTTTTCATTTAGTGGAAATGATTACTTGGATCAATAATTTCTTTAATGAGCTTGATATAGTTCCTTGCATTGTTAAAGATAGTAATGTATAGTAGAATATTAGAGCCATTGGGTATGTAAAAGGAGCTAAGGTCTTATCAAAGATCTAAGGATGTATTTAGGCAAATTTTCTTAATTGTGATGAAAATCAAGATGAAAGTTGTTAGATTTAGGTAAGTGATCACTATAGAGAATTTTATAGAATTCTCTCATTAAGCCACTATTCTATTAGTAGCATGATCATCATATGATGCTATAGTATAAGGTATTTAAATGATTAGCATAGTGCAAGTGGGAGTTGTTTGTTTATACCCTACAACGAATCGGTTGGTTGTAGTTTAGTAACAAAATAATTTAAAGAAATTATTTATCTTATATATATTTAAAAGTATATGATAACGTCCATGGGATAATTATACACTACAAATGAAATTATAATGAGATTATAGTTATGATATTCATATAGCATTTATGTATTATCTTTAAATTATTCCTAGTTATTGTTCTCTTAAGATTGGACATTAATAGAATGTAAAAGGACTAGCAAACTTTATATTTTTCATTATAAAGGAATTAGTTAATCTCATAGATTAAAATATAGAGATACTTAAAACAAATGTATGGATGCTTGTTAGAGAACAAGTTCACTGAACTAACCCCGTATGAGAAATTCATTTGGAACATTACTTGTATGTCTACGGAAATTATCATTGTGTTGATTATATAAGTGATCCTTTAATCTGAGGTCTCCAAGGTTATCATGTATAGAGATTGCTATGTTTTGATACTACTTATAACATATTCCAATCATAGGTAGTTTAATAAGTAATCATTGGATGTAGCATGAATTATATAAAGGTAGTTGAGTGATCAAGATAGGATTCATCGCCCTAAAGTAATTAGGGAGAATGTTTCATTGTTCTTAATTAGTATTGATTTGGAAAATTCTTAGTCAAGATGGAATAACATTTTGTAAATAGTTTGCAAATGTCATTATTTAAGCTACTAATGGAGAACTAAAATGATTGGACTCAAAATAAAGTACACATTAATTTCATACTCTATGTCTAATCGGAATATTGTATAATGAAAATATTAAATTATAAAGAAAAATCAAGCATGGAAAGGCTTAGTTAAAACCACTTCGACATTTCTAAATATTTGGATAGTTGTAATGTATTGCTAGACGCTAATCTTGATTTATAGATATAAGTTGTTTAATTAGAGAATTAAAGATAAATTAAAAGATTTTAATTTTTCTAATATTAATTATGATTTAAGATTATAACTTGTATCCATGTTCAACATCTTTGGGAATATAATAAGTCACATATAAAGAGTAGGTTGAAAAGAGCAAAGATATTTTAATCAAGTTGAACTTGATTGTAAAGTTTGAGAAACTTTATGACTAAATAGATATATTTAATAAATAAGGATCAATATGAGATATTAGATCTTATTTTGACATAATTGGTATTTAATTAGAATTATTTGAATTTTAATTAAAGTTTAATTGGAATTAGAATTTAATTTCAATTAAATCACTAATATGTCCAAAACTTATTATAAATTGGCTTAAGCTCCAATGAGGCTAGCACTCCTTGCTTAACCCCCTCTATAATAGTTGCATAATTCTCTGAACTTGTTTTGTGGATATTATTAAAGGCCAAACATTTGTGTAGCTATGGTGGTTAAGATGAGCTAGTTTAAGAAACGATTCGAGGAAGATACAAAAATATGATCAAGCTTTAGAATAAAGTACGAATTAAGATCCATGCTTTATTATTATTTAATTGTTAAATCATTTTATATAATTAAAGTGATCTTAGTTTTAGGAAATTAAAATATAAAAAAGTTTTGTGATTATTCTACTATGGTTGGGATCGAATCCCATCTCGATTTTACAAAATTTCGTAGATGTGAAAAGCTTTAGCCTTCCATTTCCTATTTTGTAGATGTGAAAAACTTATCATTTCTTAAATAAGTCTTTTACTGGAGTGTTTTGAACTAAAAGAGTTAGAAATTGTTTCGTATTAGAAGTTTTATGCATATTAGTTTCCCCCTTAACACTTAAATTGTGTAGAAAAGCATGTAATAGATAGACAAAATGGATTAAATTCAACCAATATCCTAGAGTGATAAAGCACAATAGTTTATATATAATGTGCCGTCATATAATACTGAGTTTTTGTTAAATAAAAATATATTGAGGTTGGCATTTCCTATAGTAATCTTTTAATTGAGAGTTTTAAAGTAAAAGACTAAAAATTATTTTTATTTTTATTAGGATAATAATCCAATGAAATAATTCATTTAGTAATGAATTGGATCTTAAATAATGCCAAAGATGAATCTTTTAGTGGAAATTTTTTTCCTTTTTATTTCTTGTAATTTTTTAAGTTGTAAATAATTTAACGTAAAAGGTTAAATGATCTAAAATTGAAACAAAAATTAATATAAAATGTTTCCAATTAAATTCATTTAGTCAAAATTATAACTAGTTAATTCGAATTATTGAATAATTATCTATAACTAGAATTCAATTAGAATTAACTAACATTAATTAAAATAAAATAAAAATGATTGATTGTGATTAAGCCTAACCAAACAAAACTTTAACAAAAAATGGATATGATAAATGGAATCAAATTAAAATTAATAAAATTTAAGACAAACATGATAAAATTGTAACTAAATATGAACTAAAATAAAATTGAAATGATTAAATACATCTAAAGGTAGATGGATGAGATTAGGTGCAATTTAATTTAAATGAATGCACTTTAATCATGATGCAATCTAAATTAAAATTGACAAAATGTACTTGTAAAAAAATAAAAAATGACATTATTATGATGAAATTTAAATTATCATTAAATTGATATTATGTAATGATAACAAACTGAGATAAAATAAAAAATGAAAAATAGTTAAAATTTGGATAAAATTAAGTATCAATAACGACTCTAAAAAATAAAATTGTTTCATAATACGCGTTTATGCCTTGTTATAATATCTCGAAGTGGTTAAAAAAAGGAAGAAGTAACATCTATAAGTGGTTATGCAAAAAAAGAAACATAACAATTCCTCTAATAATGCATGCCCATACCTTATTGCAATGTTTATAAGTGGTTTAACAAAAAAGAAAAAAGAAACATAAGACTTCCTTTTATAAAACATGCCCACAAGTTAAATGGTTAAGGGGAAAAACAAAAACCAAAGTACTTCCTCAACATGCATTTTTTATCAAAATGTCTATAAGTGATTCTACACAAAAAGAATATAAGACTTCCTTCAATGAGGCATGCTCAAGCCTTATCACAATGTCTAGGAGTGGTTGAACAAGAAAATAAAATGAAAGACTTTCTTCAATAGCACGTGCTCACACATTATCAGTGTCTATGACTGAAGAAACAATAGACTTTCTTCTATACTATATGCTCATCCCTTAATTACAATGTCTAGAAATGGTTATACAAAAAAGGAAATAGAAAACTTATTTTTATAACTTATGCCCTTGCCTTATTGCCATATCCAAAGATGGTACTATAAAAATAAAATTTTCCATCTTTATTGGAGTATTCTAACGAAATTTCATTACAAAAAATTTCTCTCTTATGTCAATAATTTTTAACTCAAACCTACCACAATAATTTAATTAAAAATTTAATATTAAAAATGCATTTTTCGTTTATAAAAGCATATATGGTTAGGGACATCATATAAAATCTTTAATTAAGTATTGGAATTTGTAGGTAGAGTTACATTCACTTGTTGTAATTTATTAAAAATGTTTGGTGTATAGGAATGAAAGAGGAGAATCCAATATGAGAAGATTCATTAGTTACTAATGACTTAGTTCTCTCTTCCTTTACTTCTAACATTCATACATCACATAATTTTGACAAAACCCACCCTCAAGCAATAAAATATGAATAAAGGTAAGAATATTTTGAAACCTTGCACATTTCCTCTTCCACTACATAATTCATCTCCTAATATCATACCTAAAATTATTGAAATAGTTTAAGAAATCATGCAATGATATAAAAATAAAAGTAATGAAATTCAGACTAGGAAGGACAATAAGAAATATGAACACAAAAATATATTATGAGAGCTTTGGATAATGGTCCATGAGATGGTGATGATGATTTTTACAGTTACCTAATAGATGTTGGAAGTAGAGTACAAAAATATATCAAGTTTTCCCCTTTATATAGGAATGGCAATTAGAACCCCTATTTAAGGCATAAAAGGTGGATCAAAGAGTTTATATTAGAAGATTATCCAATCAGTAGAAATAATGAAAGCTTGTAACTATAATATATATGATGGCATGGGGGTCATTCTAGAAGATAATATTGGTGTCATTGTTGTAGCCACCAATGGGTCTAAAGAACACAAAGTTTGAAAAAAATTATTTGTTAGAGATTTGATGATTTTAAGAAATGTTGCTATTTGGTCTGAACATCATTTTTAAGAACTTGATAGCATTGATTCTAGAAATAGGGAGTTGGTTGGCAAGGATTGATTCATATGAAGCATTTGTGAGGAACTAATTTTTATATTAAAGGTGTTCAATGTCCTAAGCACATGTGAGAGGGGATATTAGAATTTCACAAAACAAGACTAAGAAAACTGCAATTTCATGCTTAAAAATTAATTACAAAATCATTTCATCCTAAATTATAAGCAAGTATGATTTGTTCATTGCTAAGTTATGAAGTTGAAAATGTCCATTTTTATATGCCTCGCTCGTCATTTCGATAAGGTGTTTCACTCTTGTCATTGTCATTGATCACAATTACTATTGATTTTGTTTTTTCTTATTTATACTCTCTCCTGTCAAGGAACACCTCTTATTCTTTCTTGAAGAATCCATTATCGTCATATTATTGATGCTTACATAAATATCAAGGACTTGAAATTGTATAGTAATTCTAAGATATGTCATCATAAACAACATTCAAATGACTAGTTTGTAGATAAATTATTAATGATAACATGTTTACTTATAACTTTAATATTTCATTTTCTTTTCTTTGTCTCTTGTTCCTCTCTTTTAATAATGCAAATTGAAAATTTATTTTCCTCATAAATCTCTATATAATAGAGTCTTATAGCTTTGTTGATAATGTGATAAAAATTGACCAAGCATTAAATAAATAAGAAAAATGATATTCTTGTACTCATCAACATACACGTGGACATAAAAAATCAATCATTTATTGAGAAAAAGGATAATTTATTATGTAAAAGTATATTAAAATATTTACTACATACTTAATGTATCACTCTCCACAAGATTTGAACTATTTTTCATCTTCCTATATTATGAAACCTTCCATAGACAACTTATGTTGCTGATAACAATATTAGACTAATAAAGTAGCATTCTTAAAATTCCATGAAAATTTTAAAGCTACACATATGTACAGAGAGTTACAAGCTCTCGGGATATATTAGTGTAATTATACATGTTTTTGGTACACGCTCCTGTACCATACCATGTAAACCCGAGGAAAGCTGTAACTTAGTGATATAAATAGTTTGATACACGGACGTGTATCAAACCGTGTACTCTCATGATACACCTTAAAAAACCCTAACTCTCTCATATTTCTCACCTTATCTCTTGCTCTCTCACTCCACATCGTTGCCCCCATTTCTCTCTTTCCAATTTTTTGTATTTTTTGGCCAATCTAATGACACCCAAGTAAGTAATTATTTCAATTTCACTCATTTATACCTGTTTAATTTGATATTTTTCTTTATTTTGGTTAATTTTTCTCGAGAATTATTGAATTGATAAATTGATGATTTATGTGAATTATTGTGATTTATTGTCTAATTGTGGTTTGATAGTTGATTATTTTGTATACCTAATCGATTTTATGACTTAATTTGACTAACTTCATGAAATTTGGGTGAAAATTCAACTTCAAATGTGTAAACTTATGATTTCTACTCACTAAACGTTTAATTGTGATATTCTTGGATTCAATTAGGTTAATTTGTTGTTTTTGACTTTAATTAATATTGGTCTTGTGTTTAATTGCATGAATTTAATGTTAATTTTTCAATTTTGCGTACTCAATTATTTAGGGTTTTTAATTTCAATTTTAGGGTTAAAATGGTAATTTAACAATTATGTTAGTTGAATTTGTTAATTACAAGATTTCTAATTTTAATTTTTTAGCTTAATTAGTTTTATTAGCTAAATTTCTAATTTTTTATTTATGATTGTTAATTTATTAATTATTTCTACGTGTTAGTTTTTCATTGGTAATTTATTTTCGTAGTTAATCATTTAGTGACCATCATTAATTTTAAGTGTGGGAAAAGTATATTTTTGTAAATTATCTGTCAACCTTCTCATATTGATTGAAAATTATAGGCACAATGACAAGATCATGATGTGAAAAAGAGAACCTTAAAAAGAGACAATAAGGAGAAGAATCTTCCACTACAGCTAGACCTTATAGCAGTCAGAAATGTTATTGTTTAATGCCAAGAGGAACAATATTAGCTGTTGAAGGATAAAAAGTTCAACAGGAGCATCTACATTAATTAGGAGGCATTGGAGCAAGTTGGCTTAGCCTAATAAGTTCGAGATCTAGATGGCATTAGCGTGTGGTCCCAGTTTTTCACATTATAGAGCCTTCTTATCATGAGCTTGCATTGAAGGTCCTCCAACTTCTTTGTGGAGAAATGCTGCTACGTCTATTAATATGGACTTAGGAAGTTAATTTTAGGACAATTCGATTCTAACTGTATATTAATTTGATTTAATAGGACATGATGATTTATAATACGAATGGATAGGTTAAGAGTAATGATGGATAGATGTAAAATTTATAATTTTGATTTTAATTTCCTTGAGGAAAAATAAAAGTTTAACTGTGGGGATGTTTGATAGATACATATTTGACTATATTTATGCCTCATACTTGATGCATTTTTGCTTGATATTTTATACTTATATTTTATATTTGGTACTTAATTCACTCAAAGTGCGTTTATAAGTTATGATTGCCTTCATAGACTAAAACGAGAAGAATTTAGATGAAAGCGCAACATAAAATGAAGATTTGAAGCAAAGAAGGGAAACACAGCTATGTCTATGGCCATGTAAGTCTCAAAGCCTATGCAGAATTATGAATTGTGGAGATTTGGAATATACATGGTCCAGTACATGGTCATATATTATATTGTGTATCTCCTAGAAATACTAACAATTACTATAAAAATATATGAGCGAAGGCAAATAATGAGAGTAGACTTATTCCAGACGTAAAGATCATTTAAAAGGGGCGATATTGATCCAATAACGTGGAAAACGTGAAGAAATCCTTGATGGATCCAATATATTACAACATAAACTTCTACCTTATAAAAACTTTCGATAAAAAATAAGAGAGATTTAGAATTATAAGCTCTTTTTTTCTATTTAATTTTCTTTCTATTTATATTTGATTTCGTTTTCTATCATGTGTAACTAAACACCTTGTTGGTGTTTACATATAATGAACCTTAGTTTGTGCTACAATATGTTTTAACTCTTTTATTTAATGCAATTGTTTGATTTATATATTGTGATTCAATTATGTGTTTAATAAATGTTCTAATAGATCCTAAATTTTAGTACATAATCTAATTTCATAATATAGAGATTGAAAAATCCTATGTATAAATAGAGCTATCGTAATTGAAAGGAGTTGATTACAAATCTAGAGAGAGGTTGGCATAAATCCTCTGGATTAGGGTCAAACCTAATAAAAGAATTCACAAATTGTGCTTTAACCTGAATAATTCGATTGATAAATCTAGGACTAGTTATTAGTAATCTCAAGTGAGTCATTAGCTTATGATAAGAATTTCCATGGTTTAATAGTCAGTAAAATAATTGCATAATAAAAGGTTAATTTTCTTATGGTTTAAAAGGGATTCATTACCTAGGCTCTAATTCTTGATATCAATTGTTTTCAAAATGATTTTCTTTGTTCTCTGCTCATTATTTTTTCTTGTTTAAGTTTTATTTTTTTATTAAAACCAAAATGAAATTTGTAGACTAGATAATAGGATAACAATAATTACTAGTATTCATTGTCTTTATAGAATTCAACCCATACTTGCTTGTGTTAGCTACAACTACGTTGTGCACTTGTGATTAATTCAAATATTGGCCCTAAGTTTAGGTTAATTAAAGCACATCTAAACAATGTGATAAGGTATGGGCATGCCTTATAGAAGCATGTATTATGTTCCTCAATTTATTAAGAGGCACCTTTTAATATTGTATAAAGTGTAAGAATGCCTTATAAAAGAAAGTTTTCTATTCCTAATTTATTAATAAATAGTTTTGGAAAATATGATAAGTATGGAATGCTTTATGGAAGGAAGTGTCTTGTTATTTTAATTTAATAAAAATAACATATGAACGCTATGACAAGGTATGAGACGCCTTACGAAAGGAAGTTTATATACCAATTTAATAAGAAGCAATTTTAGAGGTATGTCGGGACATTGTGATAAGGCATAGGCATATATTACATAAAAAGTTCAGTTGTTTCATTTTTTATATAACCATATCTAGATATTGAAATAAGTTATGGAAACACCTTATGGATTGAATTCTTTTATTTCCTTTCTTTGTATAACCATTTGTACATATTGCAATAAGATGCAAGCACGTACTAGGGATTAAAGTCTTGTTGAGTTTGCCAACTATTTTTAAACCTTTAATTTAAAATAATATCTTATATTTAATTTGTATTATTTTAAATAACACTCAATCATAATTTTAATAACATAAAATTAACATTTATTATTAAAGAGATTCATATATAAATTATTACATCAAACATGTATTACATTTTAATACGGAGTAATTGACTATAATTCATAAAATATTAATAAGGCATTATACAATTAAAAAACTAATAATGATTATCATACAATGTTTTTATGCCAATATTGAGCATGTTTTCCTTGTTAATTGGAGTTTTACATAGTTTTTGGTACTTATTTTGTTTCAAGTGTATTTTCAGGTATCAATCACCTTTAACGATCAACAGGAGAAGAATTTAGAGGAAATCATGTCATAAAATGGAAGAATTGGAGTTCATTTGGATACCCTTGTTGGTGTGAATATATATATGCTTATGTGAGTACATACATTGCCATGTATAGGGACGGTGTAAGGGACTACAAATGTGTAAAGCCTTGAACATGCTATTTTTGCCCGTGTGGAGATGCATGCTTACATAAGTATATACATAACTATTTGCCTTACCTTTGTAAGTTCCTGTGAACGTATAAAGATGAAATTCTAAAGTGTTTTTGAGATACATGGTCACTCATATGACTATGTGACTGATCGTGTATAATCAAAAATAATTTCGGAATATAAAAGGCAATTAGCAAGAGAAGATAAGAGAAAAAGCAGCTAGAGTTAAAATTTATAGCCAAAGTAAGAGTTAGAGACATGATTATAAACCTAGGATGAGGAAAAAATGAAGATACTTCAAGAGATCTAATAGAGAGTAACCTTTCATCAAAGATTCAAATGGATTTCATTATAGAGAAAAGGGATATACATATTTATGAATTATTTTCTTTCTAATTATTCTTTTAAAATTTTGATGTTTTTTTTCATTTTCTATATTTAGGAGCTAAGATTGTTTAGTGCCTAGGTACGATGAACCCTAAGTTTGGATTAATAATATCAATTGCTTCTTTATCAAATACAATTTTATTGATTGATTCATTGAGATTCAGTTATGTGTTTATATTATTAAAGTAATATATCTGGGATACTAGTTATGTTTGATTTTATATGATTGAGAATGATAAATCATCTTATATGAATAGATCTACCATAATTGGAAGGAGTAATATACAAACCTAGGGATAGATCACAATAAGGATTTAATTCTTATCTACTTCAGCAATAAGGATTTTTCTCAAACTTCTCTCTAGCTTCTCTCTAGCAATTTACCAAGTTACCTTAACCTCTTTCCTTTTTTGGAAAGTTACCTCCCATGTTATGTTAGCTGCTACTTTGGTAAAACCTTCTTAGCGTGATCCTGTGAGGAGTTTCAGTTCTTTGGAAGGCCTTTCATTAGCCCTATAACCTCCTGATATGAATAAAATTAGAGTAAGACGTTTAAACCTCACCTAGGAGGAGTTCCCTATAATAGCTCGTGATGTAAAGGTTGTTAAAAATGGGGAAACTTCAACTATAATAAAGTTGCCTAGTTAACTTGTTGGAGCCTGGAAAAATAAATTAACCACTTGAAATAATAAAGGCAAAATTAGACACTCTCAAAATGTCATGGTGGATGGAGTTCTACTCTAACTATGGATTTGCTTAAAGCTAAAGCTTCAATGTGGTCCTCTTCCATTGGTTTAAACCTGGACTATGAATAGGTGGAGCAAGAAACCCTGAAGAAAACAATGCTCATGGAAGATGATACATTCTTATTCAAATTCAAAAATGAAACATGTCTAAATGAGATTCTTAAACAAAGTCCTTGTCATGTTAGGGGAAAGACAATGTTCTAGCAAAAATGGAAGTTAGGTACTAAATTAGACAGAGATGGTATTGATATCATCCCCATTTAGGTCAATTTCCACAATATACCTCTGAAAATTTTGACCTTTGAAGGACTTAGCTACCTAGCTAGCTATTTAAGGAAGTCTATTTGAATGGATACATAAACTGTAAGTGTAAAGAGGATATGCTTTGCTAAAATGGGTGTGGAAATAAAAAAGAACATTGAATTGTCTAATAATATCCTTATCATGAAGCTATGAATGGAAGGGGAGATAGTAATTATGGATATACCTATTACTTACATTTGGAAGCCTAATAACTTTACAAAAAATTGGAACCTACAAGTAAAACTTTCAAAACAAGATGACATAATGAGCTAATAACATAGGTCTAACCACTTCAACAATGAATAGAATTTAGAGAAGGGAAGTAATGAGGTTAGGAATGTTACACGCAAGGAGATGTGTGATGATCCAAATATAGGGGATTCATACACTGTTCTTGATAAAATTACTCAGGATATTGCTCAGGAAAAGTATAAGGAGACTAGCACTACAAGCTTATACAGTGATGAAGATACTATACAAACTAGTAACAACATGGAAGAAGGAAGGGCCTATTACTAACTTTAGAAGAAAATCAACAAGAAAGAAAGGGAAGGATAAGTTGAAAGGGGATCAACCCCTTGCTTAATATGGCAATGCTAATCTGGAATGTTAGGGGGTTGAATGACACTTTAAAAAGATAAGTTATGAAAAAGGTAATTCTAAAGAAGAAACCAGGGATTGTAGGAATTCTTGAAACAAAAATAAAATAGCCTTATTTGCATAAATGTCTCATATTTTTAGAGTAATACTTTCTAATCACTCTCACCATTACAACGGAAAGCATAATTTGTGCTTATAATTTAGACAATGTAAAATTATGGCTATTTAGGAATCTAATTGACTCGTACATCTGAAATATTCAAGATTTGCTTATGAAGTTTGAACTGACATTGATTTATGCCTCAAACTGCTTATTTCAAAGAGCTAAAATCTAGAAAGATATTAAAGCAATAAATGTATTAGTAGTTAGGCCTTAGGGTGATAAATAGTGATTTTAACTATATTTTATCCTCTCTAAAGGTTGAAGGTGGTAGAATCTATCATAAAGATGCTTACAAAGAGCTCACTGACCTTGTGTAGAAGGTTGATCTTATGGATCATAGTTACACAATCGAATTTTCATCTAGATAAATGAACAACATAAGGAGTTACTAATTAAGAGGAAATTGGATAGAGTGATGGTCAGCCAATATTGACTTACTCACAATCTTATGCTCATTTTGGTGACAATGTTTTTTCTTATCGCTTTTGGATAGAAATTTTGAGTTTTTGACAATATAAACTATTTGGAGCTCCTTTCAGGTTTTTCAATGGATTAACAAAAAGAGAAGGTTTTTAGGAGAAGGTATTTACTAACTGGAGAAAGGAAATGAGAGGCTATAAGGCTTACTAACTCATCATAAAACTCAAATAATTAAAGATGCAATCAAGGTCTTTACTAAAGGACAAATTAAAGGAGTAGAAAAAGTTAAGAACAATACAAGATCTTTAAGAAAATTGCTATAAGCATTGTCATAATAATCTAATGAGAATGGTAGAGAATCAAAAGATGAAGGACTATCATGATGCTTTATCCTTGCACAATTCAATACTGTGGCAGAAATTAAACATTACTTGGTTAAAGGATGGAGATGCCAACACAAAATTCTTCCAATACTCCATTCTAAATAAAAGAAATAGAAATAAAACCTTATGGTCTAAGACAATTATGGGAACCTCCATGCTGATCAAATCAAGATAAAATAGATTACTTAAGACTATTTTATTCAGCTGATGGGATTAGCAGACAATAACAATTTTGTAGACATAAACATTAGTAGTTTTTTCGGGAATGGAATTAGTGAGGGGAAGAGGGATTCCTTATTGTTACCTTTCTCACAATAGGAGATCATATATGTATTTTTTTGCTTGCATCACTCAAAAGCACTTGGACTTGATGGCTATTTTGCACTACTTTTTTAGGAGACTTGGGACATTACTGATAATTTGTTCACTGAGGTTATACAAGAATTTTTTTCATTTAAAATATTAAAGGAAATGAAAAAAAAATTATATTTTCCTTATCTTAAAGAAGTAGAACCCCTCCTTAATATGGGAATATAAACCTATCTCATATTGCAACACTGTTTATAAGTTAATCTCTAGGTTCCTTACTAATAGATTTAAGATAGTATTAAAAGATGCTATAAATCTAGCTGAAGGTACTTTCTAGAAGATCCATTAGAGACATCATTTTGATTATTTAGGAATTAATGAAGGACTACAATATAGGAAAATCCATTAAAATCTGTACATTCAAAATTTATTTCTTCAAAGCTTTTGGTACCATCAGATAGGACTTTATCGAAAATTATTTATAAGAAATTTGATTACCTCCTTAGTTTGTGCAATGGATAATGGAAGGCATTACTATAACCTCTTTTCATATATCACTAAATGGCATATCTACTCAAACATTCAGAATACTAGAGGTATAAAACAAAAAGACCCCATTTTCCCTTACTTATTCACCCTGGTAATGGAAGCACTATCCATAATACTCATCTCATTGGTCTCTTGTAAAGGTAGGTTTCAATGCCATCACAAATGTAGGGAAATGAGGATCATTCACTTAGCTTTAGATAACCTGACGTTGTTATGTGGACTTGACATCCAATCCCTTCAGATCATTTTATGTATGTTAAAGTTCTTTTTATATATTGCTTTGGATTGGAAGTCAATGTTGGTAAAAACAATATGTTTATTTCATCTGATGCGAGGAATAAGATTGAGCTAAGTAAAAGAGCTATCTATAACATTCAAACTCCTCCTTTTATATATCTTGGTATCCCTATTATCATTGCTACGATAAAATATACTGACTACATTTCATCGATTGAATCATATAAAGCTAGTCAATGCTTGGAAAACAGATTATTATCTTTTACTGCTAGGCTAATCCTTATAAACTCTATATTAAGAAGTCTACATGAGAAATGGAGTTCTCATCTAGTTCTTCCTAAAAGAGTTACAAAGGAGGTTGAAAGGAATGTCAAAGCTTTCTTATGGTCAGGTAAGGTAGAAAATTCAAAAGGGGCAAAGGTTCGATGGGATGAAATATACGTTCCAAAAAATAAGAGAGGACTAGGAATTGTTCCCATATTACTAATGTAGAAATTCCTTTTAAGAAAAAGGATAAAGTGGTTAATAGATGAAAAAGGAACTTTATGAATCAAATGGATCAATGAGTTCTACTTAAAAAATTAAGATATATGGTAGCTGGAAATGTGCAGGGAACAATCATAGTACTTCACTCATATACTGAAATTTAGAAATTCCTTATACCTTTGGATTAAGCGCAAACTAGGGAATGGTTAAAGCTCCTATTTCTAGTTTGACAATTAGAATGATCATAGTTCCTTAATCATGAGAAATGAGCTTATATCCTTAAGGACTTGAATTTTGACAAATGCTAAAGTTTCTTTAATTATACAAAATATGGATTGGGGTTATAATTTCATAGGTTCCTTGTTATTAACAAATTATTTACCTCAGTTATCCCATTTACATAGGGAAGACAATACCATTGAGCTAGCTAACAATAATTGTGTTTTCGCAAATGCATCATGCTACAAATTTTACAAAAATTGTTTAGAGCATGCACCATATTATGAGCTAATATAGAGGTAAACCATGAATCCTATAGCATCTTTAATCAGTTGGCTAGTTTTTAAAGAACAGTATAGAAAAAAGGATAGATGATCTGGAACTTATGACCCTATATGTGTCTTATGCAAAAAAGAGGAGGATATAAATCACCTTTTCTTTCAATGCAGCTACTCAAAGGCCATTTGGAGAAGGGTATTGCATTTATTGATAGAGCACTATCAATCATATAAGTGGAATAAGGTCCTAACACAAGCCATCAAAAAGGGTAAAGACCTTAAGAAAAATCTAATTCTCTTCTAAACTTTTTTATATTTATAATATTCAATATAAAGAGATAGAAACAGAAAAATCTACAAAGGAGTGGCTAATGAAAAACATCATCTAATAGATTACACTCTTAATTAGAACAGAGAAATCATGTTAGCAAGAAATGCACAAGACCATCTCATATAAGGCATAAAAGCCAAATGGAATCTTTGAAACATAGCTCCCAGGCATACTATATTGAACAACAGTTTTGCTTTTGTAAAATCTCTTTCATTGTAATGTTATAATAGCTTTGCTAGTGTCAATAAAATTCCTTTATTCATATTTAGAAAAAACCTACCGATAGGTCAACATAAATAATCTAAAAGAGTTAAACCTAATGAAGAAATTCACGAATTGGAGTAATGCAATCTAAGAGGTTTTAGAAAGAGATTTTAGTTAATCAATTAAGGATTAGTTGTTAATAGTCTTGAAAAAGATATTATCGTAAGATAGGAGTTTTTATGCTCCAATGATCAATAATTGAATTGCATGAAAAGAGTTTAAAACTTAAAATATCTTAGGAGGATTAATTATGTAGGTACTAGTTATTTAATATTGAATTAGTCTTTATGTTAAATTTGTTTTAATTCATTATTGAGTTGAGCTTTAGTTTAGCTTAGTTTTAAGTTAAATAATCTTTTAAGTTAAATCATATTCTTATTTAATGGTTCAATAATAGA
This sequence comes from Erythroxylum echinodendron, assembly GCA_027575705.1. NCBI lineage: Eukaryota > Viridiplantae > Streptophyta > Magnoliopsida > Malpighiales > Erythroxylaceae > Erythroxylum > Erythroxylum echinodendron. The sequence goes on from JANZXR010000172.1 coordinate 16,044,484, forward strand.
AAAAAGGCCATTACTAGTAATTCTCATTAGATCAACTGTAGTGCTAGCTATAGATATCTATATCGTGTACTTGCAATTTAAAATAATAAATTCTACACAATCAAGTTTTGATGTCATTATAGGGGATTAGAATATTAGGAAAACCTTAATTTTGTTTATGTATCCATTATTACTTGCTTTATTTCTTTTTACATTTTTGTTTTAATTTTACAAGTCTTGGGGTTAGTTTATAACCCTATGGAATTCATCACATTTTGTTAACAAAAATCTAGAGATTGAGAGGAAAACTAATAGAAACCTCTTTAGAACCTTACTTAGAAAGTTTAAGTTAGATTGACAAAAAGAAGACCTGGAAGGTTAGATTGATACCGAAGAATTTGAAACTATAAGAAACTAACCAAGGACCATGTTCGATTGCTTTAGACCTAACTTAACGAGAGCAAATTCTAGCATTGTGAGATTGACTGTTAATGCCAATAATTTTAAGATTAAATAGAGTATTATTCATATATTATAATATTTTGTCCAGTTCGATGGGTTACCAGATTAGGACCCCAACATAAATATCACTAACTTTATGGAGATTTATGTTACTTTTAAGGTCAATGGTACAAATGACAATGTCATCAGATTGAGATTGTTCCCATTTTCACTGAGGGGCAGAGTGAAACAATGGTTAAACTCTTTACCTAGGTCATATCTTACTACTTACGACCAAGTGGAAAAGAATATCCTTCTAACGTACTTTTTGCCAATCATGATGTTAAACTAAGGATCGACATCTGCTTATACACCCAGGTTGATTCAGAGACGTTATATGGAACATGAGAGAGATTCAAGTAGATATTAAGGAAGTACCCACATCATGTTATACTATTATGGATACAAATACAAACCTTTTAAAATGGGATCAATCAAATAACGAGGCAGATGATTGATGCAGTAGCTAGGGGTACTCTGAATAATAAAATGTAAGAAGTAGCTTAAGAACTCAATAAAAAATGGATATGAACAATTAACAATGATGCTCTTTTAGAGAAAAACCTAACAATCTAATGCGAGTATGTGCCATTGATGTAATTAGAATATTGGAAAACCAGGTTGAAGCGTTTAGTAAGAAACGATGGATTAATTGTGAATCCTAAGTTATTCCAAGTTGTGCAGTGTGAGATGTGTGGGCTAGGGCATGCAAGTAAAAAATGTCAAGAACTAAGCCTGATCATGTGGATTACATAAGGAATACTTATAGACCCCAAAATAATCCATATATCAATTCATACATTCCGGGATAGAGGAATCACCCAAAATTTTCTAAGGAGAATCAAAGGTAGATAAGGAACAACCATTTAGATTCTACCAGCAACCACCTCAAGAAAAGAAGCTGAGCTTAGAGGATATCACGTATAAAGTGATTCAGCATTTAGAGTCAAGATTTCAATCCACAAAGATATCATTGAGGAATTAAGAGGCTTCTACATATAACTTGGAAATATAGATTAGCCAGCTTGCTAAGTTAATTTTGAAAGATCACAAAGGAGTTTGCGTAGTACCATATGTAACGCCGGACTCTTTGAGTTTTTATATTGTGCTATATTTGGAGATACTACTGTATATTAATATATACATGGTTGTGATGAGTTCAAAGATGTATTTGAATCCTTTTGGTACGCATGCCAGTGATATAAAATGTTATATGCCCTTACATGAACTTAGAGTTCATTGGTATGCGAAATCTTTTAAGAGTGAAAAACTGAGTCCATTGGATGGATATGACCATAGTGATCAAATTAAATGTGTTCTAATGCATTAGAGGTGATTAGACATGATTTATAGGCTTATCGGATATTTAGAAAGCTTAATTGGAAAAGTTGATTTACATAAGGACCTAATTGTAATTTTTCAATTCTTGGAGGACCAATTTGTAATTTTATAAACCTAAGGGGCTTAGTTATAATTTTCAAAAGTCCGAGGACCAAAATGAAAATAACATTTTTGGTTATTCTTAAATTTTGGGCTTAATTGCAAATTTAGGAAAGTTTGGAGGGCATAATGGTAATTTCACATAAACTAAGGGCAAAAAGGTAAATTCACCAAAAAAGTGTCAAATTTTAGGCTCTTCTTCATGGTGTGGCCGTGTACCTCTTCATTTAACATTAAAACACTTTGTTTTATTTAAAATAAAAGAGAAGAAAGGAGAAGAGATGAGGAGAAGATGAAGCATTCACCATCACCTATCTTTTACCAGTTTTTTCGATTCTTTAACCCAAACCTAGGTGTTCTAAGGTAATTTGGGGTCAAGGAACTCAAATATATCATCAGATTTGAAAATTTCTCAAAGGATTTGAAGATATCACCAAAGGAAAGTATATGTAAAATTTGTCTCATCTCTCTCTACATTAGGATTTTGAGTTTGGTGTTAAGATATGTTGTTCTCCATGCTTGAATA
>JANZXR010000172.1:16054080-16064814 GCA_027575705.1 Erythroxylum echinodendron
GATGACATAAGCCTAATACTATTCATGGAATGTAAATCACATTACATAAATAATATACATGCATATTTAAAAGAATACCTTATAATATATTATTAACAAGTCAGAATGTCAGTACAAAAGTCACATATGACTATTGGCCTAGGGCACACTACTAACAGTTACAACTTATTCTTTAGACTTGATTCGCTTTCAAAAGGCTACTATGTATTTATCCCATAGAGAAACTAGTCAAGCTTTAAAAGCTTTATATAAAAATTGTACTTAAGTTATCACTAATTTAATAAAATTCTCTAATTTTTCAAAAAATTATTACTTTATAATATAAATACCAACACTTCATATGAAAAATATTACCACTTTATACAACTAATATCATTAATTTTTATCATAAATATCACCATTTTATTTTATAAATACGGTCAATTTAAAAAAATACTTTATACAAAAATATCATCACTCTATAGAAATAAAATATAATTACTCGATACTGTAAATACCATTTCTCTATTTTTCAAATACCAACAATTGATAAAAAAAATATCACCGCTTAATATAAAGAGTACGACCACTCTATAAAAAAAACATATCATCACTTTATAGAAAAATAACATCAACATAAACTACAATTGCCTATCCCCAGCCCTGACCCTTACGAAACGGCTGTTGGACCCTCACCAGCCCCTCTTAGTCAATGTCCTTAATGCCCCATCCCCAAAAGCCATTCCCACAAGTACCACACCGTCGCAAAAAGGTTCACATAAAGGAGAAATAGCTGGCTTCTTCTCTCCAGAATATATAAGCTCCATCGCTTGTCCATTCAAATTCACCATAGTTGGGAAATTCTCCTGGGGGAGACCTCCCATGAAGGACATCCACTCCTTCAAGGCACAGGACTTTGTAGATAATTATTTAGTTGCTCTCCTCGATGCAAGCCACGTTATCATCAATTTCAACTTTGACAAAGACTTCCTGCGTTTATACTCCAGAATCCTGTGGTATATTGGCACTTACCTAATGAGGGTATTCAAATGGACGCCAAAATTTTATGTACAGTGGGAATCCCCTCTTGTGCCCATTTGGTTCAATTTTCCCAAACTTCCGATCCACTTCTTCAACTCACAAACCCTAACTTTCTTGGCTGCCCTCTTTGGCACACCTCTTTGTTTAGATGCAGCCACAAACGACTTGAAAAGACCAAGTGTGGTACGAATCCAAGTCGAGATTGATGTTACAAAACCTATTCCCACTCGAGTATGGATTGGTACAGGTGACAATCAAGGTTTTTGACAAAAGACGAAGCTGATGAAGCTATTCAATCATATTGCCAGTTTTGCTGGGACATTCGCCACAATGAAGAACTATGCACGGTTAAACACCCAGAGTTACGACATCCCACCCAAGAAGAGAAGAAAACCACACAAAAGGACTATAATCTGAGAAACAACGGCAAACAAGATCACGGCCAACAGATAAAGGATTTCTAGAAATTCAGCTCTGCATTATCTATCATACTTCGACCTATGATTAGCACAAATCAGCAGGAGACAGACAGCCCATAGTGGAAGACACAGAAACGTCACAAACCATACATAAAAAGAAACTTCGGTTACTCTTCAATGAGGACTGGGTCCCAAACTCACAAATCTGGGACCTTTTATGACCATTAAAGGCCTCTTTGGAATGTCCAGGGAATAGGCAGCTTGTCTACACTCCGACGAATAAAACGGCTAGCTTGAGTACATTATCTTACTTTCCTCACTTTATCTGAACCGATGGTAAATCCCAACAAATTGGATGAGATCAAGCTGCGTTTGGGGTTTCTTGATGCCATCTCCAACTCTTCAAATAAAATATGGATCTTCTTCGGACATGACTACACCATGCAAATGAAAGAATGTTCGGATCAATTATTACACATAGAGGTACAAATGCTTCTGGGACTTTCTGTGCATTTATCTCAGCCATCTATGGCAAACCTACAAGGTCGGAAAGAGCAACCTTTTGGGCTGATCTGCAACACATCCACTCAACTTCCTTGCACGCCCCTTGGCTCATAGGAGGAGATTTTAATATGATTGCTTCAGTTAATGAATACCTGGGTCGATCCACCCCAGGTGTGGGATCTATACGTGACTTTCAACAAGCCATCGGTGCTTGTGAGCTTACTGAGTTGCCCATTACAGGTAGTACCTACACATGGATGGGCATAAGAAGCTGTCAATTCTCCATTGCTCAACTCTTACACGGCCAGCTAGGTCGAAGTATTACCGCGCTCTTCATCAGACTATAATGCCTTGCTCTTGAAAATGATTACCCCAAATTCAGGTCTACCAAAGCCATTTCGATTTCAAAATTTCCGGGCTACAAAGTCATATTTTCTCAATGTGGTAAGAACCTCTTGGGCATAACCTATTGAACTGTTTAGCATGTTTTGGTTTGCGACTAAAAACGTTTGAAAGTGGCTCTGCGAGACTGGAATAAAACCACAGTAGGCAATATCTTTAAAAACCTAAATCAAGCAGAGACACAACTCAAAGAATTGGAGCAATCCTTTGATATCTCGGGTTCAGCATGTGATCAAATTCATTTAAACTAGGCACAGGCAACATATTTTGGAACCTTCTCAGATGAACAATTTTGAAAACAATGAGCAAGAGTGAAATGGTTGAAGGAAGGGGATCATAACACAAAATTTTTCCATGTCTCTACACTAGAGAAACATAACAAGCTACACATATCACGCATTCAACACGGGGAAGGACACTGGCTAGATTCAGATATGGACATTCGAAGCCGTGATGTGGACTACTTTCATCACCTCCTACACGATGAAGGGATTTCAGAAACCATTGACCCTGATAATTGCATCTTATCCGTAATACCTACCTTGGTCACTAATGACGACAATACAACCTTCCTTCAACCTGTATCTTTGGAGGAGGTACAGAAAACAATGTTTGGCTTGGACCTGGATAACGCCCCAGGGGGTGACGGATTTCTAGGAGCTTTCTACCTTTCTTATTGGTACATCATAGCCCCAGTCCTTTTATTGGCTGTCTATAAATTTTTTGCATCTGCTCCAATCCCTCGCATTATTAGTAGCATAATTATGGCTAGGTTGCCAAAGAAACTTAGCCCATGAACATTTGTTGACTTCCGACCTATCAGCCTTTGCAACTTTATTAATAAGATCCTCACCAGGATTTTAAGTAACAGATTAGCACCGTTCCTACCTCGCCTAATTTCACCAAAGCAAACCGCCTTCCTACATGGTGGGGACATATTGAACAATGTTCTTTTGGCCCAAGAGATGGTCCAGCAATTAAATCGTCGCTCTCGTGGACACAACATCATTCTGAAATTGGACGTGATGAAGGCCGATTCACCCCTTACTCCTTAATGCGTGATGCTCCCCTTGTGACACATCTCTGCTTCGTAGACGACCTGATTATCTTCACTAGGGGAGCCAGAGGATCACTACGACTTTTGTGTGGTTTTCTAGAGGAATATGAACAGTATACGGGTCAAAGCATTAATAAGGACAAAAGCGCTTTCATAATTTCTAGTCGTTGCTCGAATGCCCAAGCGAGAGTTCTGTCACATATCCTGGGAATTAGAAAACCACCTTACCAATGCAATACCTAGGTGGCTTTCTTTATCAAGGAAGGAACAAATTGATTTATTAATTATTATCAGCCCATGGTGGAGAAAATTCACACGAGAGTAAAGGGTTGACAGAGTCGATTCTTATCATGAGGGGGTTGGTTGATTCTTATCGGCCATGTCCTGCAAGCCATACTAATACATCTCTTGGCCATAATGAATCCCCTTAAGGGTATCCTAACCCATCAGGAGTGCACCTTTGCCAAATTTTTCTAGAGCTCTTCCAATGGAGAAAAGCGGCGAATCTGGAAGTTATGGGATTACTTAACCTTCCCAGTTAGAGAAAATGGCATCGGAGTTCGACGGCTACAGGATATAAACTCAACTTTCACTTGCAAACTGTGGTGGAAACTAAAGCACAATGTGGGCATTTGGGCAAACTTTGTGAATCAGATCACTTGGTAGAAATCTTGCAAGAACAAAAACTTAGCAGTAGTACAGGAAGTAATGAGCCAACATTCTAAAATACAGATAGGGGATGGAAACTCCTCTTTTTGGCATTCTAATTGGTCATTGAATGGTCCTCTTATTCCAATTTCAACAACGCCCATAGCTCAAAATCTGCGCCTCAACCAAGCCTATCAGGATGGCAGCTGGCAAAACCATTTATTCGAATCAGATATGCAATCGGCCCTTTCCCAGGAGATTACTTCGAGACAATTATTTTTCTCAGACACTTCAGATACTGACATATGGGCACCCACTCAGTTAGGAATCTTCACAGTGCCCTCAGCCTTTGACATAGTCCGCCAACGGCAGACACCAACAAATGACCTGAAAAATTTTTGATGTTCCAAGATCCTGCTAAAAATCTCAGTTTTCATGTGGAGACTTACAAATTGTCTACTACCCACCGATGACAAGCTACAAACTATGGGATTCAAATTATCATCAAAATGCCGCTTTTATCCCATCGCCAACTCTCTGCAACACGCATTTATGGAATGCATTAGAGCCAAATGCCTATGGAGTTATTTTTTTGATAAGCTGAACGTTGCCCTGCTGCCTGATTTGTGGGATTGTTTTCACATGTGCTGGACATAAGAATCGAATCTTCTTCCCTTCCTTTGCCTACTAACATCGACAATATGCTAGATGTTATAGAAAGATAGGTGAAAAATCGAAGGGGTTTTCTTATTTCGCAACTTCCTACAAACTTGTTTGCCGTCAATAAAATAAAACAAGGAAAATCAAAATAATGAAAAAACACCAAAAATTTGGTAACGCAATTCGGCACTCCTTGCCTACGTCTGCGGGACCGTCACCCAGCTTAATCACTTTCATTGAAGTACAATGGAATTACTCAAGGCTTTACTGAGCTAACACCACTGAACCGTTGACACTATCACTCAACCTTACTTCCCGTGAAAAATTTTCACACCCAATAGTACGACCGTCTCGTACTAACCTCAATAGAGGATTTTTCTAAACTACTTTTAATTAAAAGACAATTAATAAAATTAACTCGAGTGCTTAATCAACAAAGAACAGAACCGCAATATACTTTAGATAAAAGAACCACTTTCCTATGGTTTCAGCTTCTCGAAATACATCTAAAAATCTGTCCACCAGTTGAACTGATTCATCCAAGCTTCAACAACTTCAATTAAACCATACGGGACACCAGAACATATGCACACATTCAACTGTGTTTTTCCAATCTTCAATTAACACCCACTGTATGATTTTATCCAGCTGTATATTTATCCAGCACCCAAAGAGGAAAAACAATAGATCAATCACGTAAAGAGTCCACTAGTAGTTTACGCACACAATACACTACATCCCATTCAACCTACTCTCCAAAGACGTCTTCCTTCCAATCTAAACTAATAGCTGTCGTTGATACCACCTATTCCAAATCCAAAATTGTCATCCAACAATTTCTTGTATAACGTGTTGATAGTAATGGCAAAAGGTCGAAGCTTTGAAACAACGCCCAGCTGATCAAAGACTCGCCATCTGTTGGTGAAGATGGTTATTGCTGACCCAGTTGTTAGTGAACTCTCTGATCTCTACACAACAACGCAATACCCTTCCTTTTTGAAGCAAGAGATCCAGCAAAACAAACTATATCTTCTGTTTTTTAAGAGACACACACATTCACAGTCCTTTTGTCATTAAATAACTAAAACCCTTCCTTTTTAAATTTGAAACGTGTATAGCGCCAACACTAACTCACATCAAGTCTATCTCACACACACACATCCACCTCATTACCGCACGCACGTTCCCACTTAACTTCTACCACTCACATATTTGGGAGACGTGCAAAATATCACAAGCAATTTGTGTCCCTATTCAACCATGCAATTAACATGCTGACTTCAATCATACAGTCCACAAAATCTGGTAGTAACGAATCCAATTTACCAACACATCCAGCAATAAAATTAATTCCAATGTCAACATGATGATAGGCCCCAATGTAGTGTAGAATTCCTACAAGTTATATCTTATATGTCCAATTAAAATGTCAAAACTAAATAAAAGATATAATACAATATATCCTAACAATCTCCCCCTTTTTGGCATTTTTGTCACAAACATGAAACTCCTCCTAAATAACATAATTGGACATATAACAACCATCAAATGCACAATCCACATAAGATGAACCCCTTAATCGAATATCAAGTTCCAAAGAACATCACAATTATCTAAATGTCTCCCCCATGGGACAAGAAGATGCCAAAAAGCAAGACGGATAGTCACACATATCTTGAAATCTCCTCCTGAATGGAGCATTCACCATAAACAATCTCATATCTCCCCCTTGGGACAAAATAGTATCAAAATGTATAATCATAATAATCAGCAACAAATCATCGGAATAATCACAAGTACGCCAAGAAGATAATTTACCACCATTCAAAACACATGCTAACATATCACTACTTACTTAAATTTCATCTTCATCAGACTGATCAAATTCATTAACCCAAGCAATGAACTATAAGTGTTGTCAATGTACTGAGAGAGAGAGATACCTAAGAGAGAAACCCACACTGATGAGAGAGATGAGGAGTCTTCGGTAGAGCCAAAAAGAAGTCACAAAATAAACTACTAAAAATATAAGACGACTATAGAAGCATAAAAAAATTAAAGAAGAACTAAAGAAAACAATTTTTTTACTTTTCTTTTTCTTTTTTTCCTTTTTTGTTTTTTTGTTTTTTTACAACAAACAAAAAAACTTCAAAAATGTAAAGCACACTGTCCCTGTGCCCTTCGAAGAATCTCAAACCTGGGCTTATTCCTTGTCTCATTATCTCAGTCATCAATTTCTTCTTCAGAAGTAATTGACTTGCCCTCTGTTTGACCAGTTACTTTACAAACAGTAACTAACTGTGAATCTATACAATTTTTTGTTTTTCCTTCACTACGTTGTTGTGCTTTTACTTGACCCTTTCTAATCCAAACTTGCTTCGATACCATGGGATGTTGCTGAAAATTTAATGAAGAGCGTCTAGATTTTCGATTTTGACCCCTTTGAAATATCATTTGTAGTAACGGATAACACCTTGGCCTTATATGCTTAACAACTCTACAAAAATGACATATGGGTATAAATGTTCGTCTCTTGTTCGGCGCTTCTACCTTTTGGGCTGATCTGAACATATCAGAATTTTCTTCATTAACTTTTGAACACTCATCTTTATAACTAATGCCTTGAAGATCTCCTTTAACTTTACCAATTTCTAACAACTTTTCTAGCTTTTCGATACCTCCATTTAATATTCTCAATCCCTTTTCGGTACTTACTAATTTCATTGGAGCTTCACCAAGATCATTTGATGTCAACATCAAATTCTTTATTAACTATTAGATGGTGTTCTTTATGGAGAGATTCTCTTCCTTCAATCTTTCATTCTTTCTGTATATTTTCACCCATTTTTGTACATTAGTTCGTAAACCTCGTAAATGTTCTTCATTTTATCACTTGACCCACTTTCATCACTGTCATAATCTGAAATTGAGCTTTGAGCTAAATCGTTTGAATTTTTCCTGAAATTTCTAGATTTACTCACTTTTTTGTCGTCAGTCACTTCCTTCTCGGTTACTGTTAAACAAGTAACTAGACTTTTGCTGTACAAAGTAACTAAAGCATCGTTCTTCACAACTTCTTCTTCACTTCCTGATTCGTTATCACTCCAACTGCTTGTATAGGATTTTCCTTTTATCTTCTTCATAGTATTAGCACACTCTGCTTGAACATGTCCGAAGCCTTGACACTCATGGCATTGAATTATTTTTACCTTTCTTTCACCTTTTTTAGTTTTAACCTGTAATGCTAATCCTTTGCTTCTTTCTTGCTTACCCCTTAAAAGATTCATTTCAAAATTTGTAAAAATTTTGATTACCTTCTCTAATGACAGATCATTGATATCGTGGGCTTCCTCCATTGCTGTAGTTTTTGGAATAAATCTTAGAGGCAGTGATCTCAGCGTCTTCTTGACAAGTTTCTAATTAGAATATTTCTTTCCGAGTTGATGCGCCTGATTTGCTATATCTCACAACCTTTCATGAAAGTCTCCAATAGTTTCATTTTCATCCATCTTCAGTTCTTCAAACCTCACAGCTAACATCTATAGTCTTGACACTATCACAATTTGGACCCTTCATGAACAGTCTGCAAAGTATCTCATGCTTCTTTAGCCGACTCACAGGCTGATATCATTGAGAAAGATCCTTTATCAATAGCACTAAAAATTGCATACAGTGCTTATGAGTTTTCAAGTGCCCTCTCTTCTTCGGCTCTTGTCCATTCATATGGGTCTTTCTTAACTGCATCTTCTTTATCATTAGTGATCATAGGATGTGTCTAACTGTATTCTACCGAATGCTAAGATCTCGTGCCCTAAGCTTGAATGAAGACTTTCATCCGGGATTTTCATGCTGGGTAATTAGAGCCATCCAATAGTGGCGGTTTAGTAATTGATGCACCCTCTCTCGTAGCCATGTCTGCGAATCTAGGATCTCCACCAACTTGCTACTAAGTTCTTAATCGGCGACCTTGCTTTGATACCAATTGAAAAACCGAAGGGGGTTAATTATTTCGTAACTTCCCAAAAACTTATTTGCCGTTAATAAAATAAAACAAGCAAAATCGAAATAATAAAGAAACAACAAAAATTTGGTAACGCAATTTGGCACTCCTTGCCTACGTCTACAAGGCCCTCACCCAGCTTAATCATTTTCATTGAAGTACAATAGAATTACTCAAGGCTTCACTAAGCCGACACCACTCAGCCCTTGACACTATCACTCAATCTCACTTCCCGTGAAAGATTTTCACACCCAATAGTACGACAGTCTCGTACTAACCTCAATAGAGGATTTTTTTTAACTACTTTTAATTAAAAGACAATTAATAAAAATAACTCGAGTAGTTAATCAACAAAGAACAGAATGACAATATACTTGAGATAAAAGAACCACTTCCCTATGGTTTCAGCTTTCTGAAATACGTCTAAAAATCTGTCCACTAGTTGAACTGATTCATCCTGGATTTAACAACTCCAATTAAACCATACGGGACACCAGAACAGATGCACACATTCAACTGTGTTTTTCCAATCTTCAATTAACACCCACTGCACGATTTTATCATGCACATTTTCAGTTGTATATTTATCCAACACCTAAAGAGCAAAAATGATAGATCAATTACGTAATGATTCCACCGGTAGTTTACGCACACAATACACTACACCCCACTCAACCTACTCTCCAAAGACGTCTTCCTTCCAATCTAAAACTAATAGCTGTCGTTGATACCACCTATTCCAAATCCAAAATTGTCATCCAATGATTTCTAGTATAACGTGTTGATAGTAATGGAAAAAGGTCGAAGCTTTGAAGCAATGCCCAGCTGATCAAAGACTCGCCATCTATTGGTGAAGATGGTTACTGCTGACCTAGTTGCTAGTGAACTCTCTGATCTCTCCACAACAACACAATACCTTTCCTTTTTTAAGCAAGAGATCTGGCAAAACAAACTATATCTTCTGTTTTTTAAGAGACACACACATTCACAGTCCTTGTGTCATTAAATAACTAAAACCCTTCCTTTTTTAATTTGAAATGTGTATAGCGCCAACACTAACTCACATCAAGTCTTTCTCACACACACACATCCACCTCATTACCGCACGCACGTTCCCACTTAACTTCTACCACTCACGTGTTTGGGAGACATACAAAATCCCATAAGCAATTTATGTCCCTATTCAACCATGCAATTAACATGCTGACTTCAATCATACAGTCCACAAAATCTGGCAGTAACGAATCCAATTTACCAACACATCCAGCAGTAAAATTAATTCCAATGTCACCATGATGATAGGCTCCAATGTAGTGTAGAATTCCTACAAGTTATATCTTATATGTCCAATTAAAATGTCAAAACTAAATAAAAGATATATACAATATATCCTAACAATAGGAATCAAAAACTGTTTGAGGACCGAACCAATTCACAAGCTGTGCTGCTAGGACAGGTATTTAACCTCCTAAATTGCCTTACACTCCTCCACCCCTTGAAACTGGCTTCTTCCGCATGGAATGCTCTCCAAAGTTTCACCTTCCTACACTTGCAATGTACAACCCGCATGCCCATTGTGATCCACTGGAACAAACCGATAGTATTAAAGCTTAATATTAATGGCTCATCGCTAGGCAACTCAGGCCACTCAAGAGCAAGAAGTGTCCTTCGAAACCATCTGGGCGTCGTCCTCTATGTAAGCGCACAATTCCTGGGTTACTGCATGAGCTTGGAAGTAGAACTCCAAGCAGTATTACACGGTCTCCATTTTTTGCAAAACCTCAGGTTTTAGGTAGGTCAACGTTGAAACTGATTCCAAACTAGTATTGAACTTCTTATCTGGTATTACAACTTGGCCATGGCACCACCACTCTTGTAACACCCCATTACCCTAGAGTACGCACCGGGACACCAGAAGGTCATTCCAATACATAACCTAAGATAAGAGAGCGCTACGTGCACTCACTACTGTACTCCACATGGCATCATATACATTTAAATAATTAAAGCTGTAATTGTAAATC
>JANZXR010000172.1:16064914-16085436 GCA_027575705.1 Erythroxylum echinodendron
TGAATGCATGAATATGTCAAAAACACTTTCAATAATCCTAACCTATTCCAAAATGACCAAAATACCCTTCCCATAAGTGAGGGGATGTTACAACTCTTATCCGGAGCTATACTGCAGATGGACACTCCATTAATCACATCAACCGATAAGCCAACTCGGTTGCAGATTCCTTGGCAAAACACGCAGCAACTCATCAGTCCACCTCAACCTTTAGCCTTGCTACCTTAACAAGCAACATACGAGCTCTAGCAATTTTGGATCAACAAGACTGCCCTCATATCTGAAGCTTTTCGTGAATGCAACTTCGAACATTTTCAAGCACATCGGCTGTTTAAAAAAAACTACAATTACTTTATACACGTAAATACAAGCACTTTATACAAAAAATATCGCCACTCTACAAAAAATACAATTACTCCATGTTGAAAATACCACCACTCCATTCAAAAATACAAGCACTTGCTATGGTTCATCACCTTACTTTATACTTTAAATATCATCACTCTATATAAAAATGATCATCATTTAATAGATATCACCTCTTGATAAAAAAAATACTCAATACATAAAATATTATTAATCTATATTATGAATACCATAATTGACTGTAAAAATATCACTCCTTAATACAAAATGAACTATCACACGATAGAAAAATACTGTCACTTTATACCAAAAGAAATTACCACTTTATAAAAAAAAATATCTTTACTCTTTATTATAAAGACCATCACTCTATTCCGTAAATACCACCATTCTATACCAAAAATATCACGTCACTAAAAAAAATGCATACAAGGAGCATCCTAATTCCTATAATGATGCATGGATTTAAGTTTTAATGGAGGGAAGATTTCAAAATTAGATTCGTCTCTAAATGCAACAAATTTTCTTTATTTGTTCCTGACTCGTATTCACGTTTACATTAATTGTGAATATCCTCTAATTAATATTTCAAGACATTATATGTTCTTCTTTCATTTCTTCGATGGTCAAGACATGTCATATATGCAATCATTGTCAGACATCGTTACTTAATGATATGGTGAATTCCATTTAGTTTATAAGTGACATGTAGTAGTAACTTAAAGAAAATTTAAGAACTGCATGTATATCAGTAATTGTTGGATAAACTTATACATCTATAAAATATCCCACCTTCATATAAGTACGGGACATCATAATATCACAAAATAACATTTCAATTTCATGTTGAAACATTAACCAAATGTTGTCATTCCAGACGGTTAGGATAGTTAACATTTCTTAATTGCTAAGTTAAGAAGTCAATAATTTCAATCTTAATAAGGCTTATAACATCATTTCTTCCATGTTATACATTATCTTCATCATCACTATTGATAATGATTTCAAATTTTTTTATTGTTTGCACTCTTTTCAGTCAAAACATGCCTTGCATTTTTTTTCTTGAAGAGCTTATGATCATTTTTTTAATGTAAGTAACGAATTTCATTTAATGGAACAAAAGTTACAAGGTACAACCAGTTAACTAATGCAACGACAAAACTCCATGCAGGTAAGTTGCTCAACATATATCACTTCCAACTACGTTTACAAGTTATAAAGATTCAGATGGAAATCTTATTTTCGTAACTGATAAAAGTAGGAATTTAAAGGCACCATTACTAGATTACCTTTGGGCTTGAATGTGTAATGAGATCTTTTGCTATAATATTTATTTAAATCATTTGCACGAGCTTCTGTAAAGAGCCTCCAATTGATGTAGCATCATTATGAAAGAGCCTTATGTTCCTTTCAAACCAGATGCTATAAAACTAAAGCTCTAAATGCAAGCTTAAATAGTTTTATATCTTCTTTCATATGGATCTACAAATCTAATGTCCAGTCTATAATATATATGTCCATTTTTTAAGGGAACATTTTAAACGAAAAAGTCTAAGGATTTTGCCCCAAAGAGTTAAGGATAACTTGCACCTGAAAAATAGATGGTCTAGATCCTTTAATGTTTGCAAACACAACTCACAACACACAACATACAACACCAGTCTACTATAACATTATTCAAAAAATATCATTACATTACATTACATAAAAATTACCACTAGATTATATAAAATTACTAATATATTACAATAGAATACCACACTTCACACCCATTAGAAAGGTGTCATACTGGAATATCCGCTTTTGAACACTTCTATAGGAAATTGGTTCTTGCACACGAGCACTTCAACTTGTTATTTGTTTTTGTTTTCATTTTTTTTTCTTTTTTAACCATAATAACATTCTCTCTAAACAAAAAAAGTTAAATTCGAATTCAAGTTTATTAGCAAATTTTGAATTAAAAAATTATGAATAAATTAGCAAAAGGCCTCTAAAAATTGTGGATATTATATCTCACAGTACATGTAGAGAGACACACATAGAGATTGAGCAGGCCTCAAAATTTTAGGTAGCAAAATGAGTATAACAAATGCAAACAAAATATTATAATTTGTAGTATTACAAATCCAATAGTAGCTACGATTCTTAAGTAAATAATTTATTTACGATGTTGGAATAATTATTGTAATAAATGAATTTAAAATTGAATTGAATCAGTCAATCCGATTAAAATAAATATAAACTAGCCTGACTTCTGATCTAGTTTATATTTATAAACCTCATAAAAAATATAATTTTCTAAAAAACTGATCGATTTTTTAACGATTTTCCTTAAAAGCCCGCCATTCTTAAGAAAAAACTGGCCAATAAATTTTGAAAACATGTCAATTATAGGCCAGCAACAAGTTCTTCCTCTGCGAGCGAAGCCACCTCTTGCATACCAACCCACGGCTTCAATTCACCTGTTTTGAAAATTCCTGTATACGATGTTCTCCATTACATCCAGATGAGTTAGATGTTAGTGGGAACAGGGACGCAGATTTTCCCAAGTGGAAATTTGAAGCCCCAACGCATATACCCCCTTGTCTTGTCACCGTCTCTTTTTGATAGAATGAAAAGTTACAGCATACCCTACTATAAATTGTTATAAGCTTGTTCTGTAAAAGGTATGGCTTGTTTACTTCTATGCTCTCTGCTTATGTGGTTATAGGCTATATTAATCTATCGTTAATAAGTTGTTGCCGTACGAAAGTTGATAAATTTTTTCAATTTTCAGTGATTTTTTTCTTTTTTTGTAATTCTCTCACACAATTTAATTAATAAATTATTTTTTTAAATTTTATATTCTTTATTTATCTCTTTATTTTTAATTAAAAACTGTATTTTAAATTTTATTGTTAAAAAACGAATTCCTATTTTTATTTATTTAATCTCATTAATAAATTATATTTATCAAAATTTAGGTTCTTTATTTATCTCTTTTTACTTTAATTGAAATTTTTTAATTATTATTTTTAAAAGCTAATTATTATTTTTGTCATGAATTTATTTAATAAATTGAATTTTTAATTAGTATATATAAGTAATTTTTCTTAAGATAAATTAAGAATATGTTAAAATATAATATTCAAACTATAAATAAGTATGTTTAAAGAACATTAAACAAAGTTTAGAATAAAGTTAGAGTCCTTTTGAACATTAAAAAAAAAGTTAGAGAGTCCTTTCTATTGATTTTTTTAAAGCATACTTCAACTTTTATGAGTCTTTAAATAAATGATAATATAGAAATATAATTTTTATTTTATTATTATTTTAAATTTTATGTTAGATTCAATCTTAGTTCAAATTATTAAATTTATTATATATTAATATACATTATGAGTTTATTTTTTAAATAAAGTATTTTATTTTAAATTATATTTTTACTTATTTTTATAATCTTTACTTCTTATATAAAAATTTAAAAGATTACTTTTGACCAAGCAAAAAACTCCATGTGATATAACATAATGGTCGGATGGTATGACAGTATCAAACGGGACTGCTTACTTGGTTGTGTTGCAAATAGGAGGCGATAAAGGTGACCCAAAAAAAACGATAATATCAACGGAACTAAGAAACTCTAGGCAGAAACTTAAAATACTTGCTTGTTTATGTTGCACATTCGAGGTGGAAAGTGACAATGAAAAAAAAAAAAAGGAAACTGGAAATACCTGCTTAATTGTATTTTAGATAAGATATAAATGACGATAGCAATAAAATTGATGAACAAACTAATAGAAGTAAAAAGATTCCTTTCACATATCTTTCGGATTGTTTTATCTTTTTGTCATTAACCATATCAATTATCATATCAATTCCTAAAATAACAAAATTAATCACAAAATTTTTAATCCATTTAATTATCCAGAAATAAAATATACAGAAATTTGAAAGTTTTTGCCTTCTTCAACATGAAAATGCACTATGAATTAGTAAGGGAAGGAGATATCTTCCCAGAAGAAATCGTGTTGGTTCAATGACCCAAGTAAACAACTATTGTTGAAAAAAATCCAGGATGGCCATAAATTAACTTTTTATCCACCGGAAGTATTTCAGGTTATCCTTTAGACGGAGAGTGGAGCCATCTGTAAACTGTCACCAGACTGTGGCCACAAGACATTATAAGGTAAACAAGAGCCTTGAAATCCCATATATGTTATTTTACGAGTTTCAAGTAGGCAAGATCTCCAATGTTGTCAAACTGAGATTCATTGCTGTTTAAGATTGCCAGCAAACTGCTGTGACAGATACTAGTGGAACATAACATTGCCCAATGTTTTCTTTGCATTAGGGTTTTGTTATTAAAACATAACCCAACACTTGTTCTAGTATGAGATGCAAGCCATGCATAATTCCAAGAACTCCAGATAATTCGTTGTGTGACCTTTCAGCGCCGCCACAAATAAAACATTGTTTCTTCCTGGTGTAAGAAAAATCATTAAATCCTCGCTCACCGCAACACTCAACTTGTAAAAATGTATAAACAAGAACCGTTGTCTTTCAAGTAGTCTGCGTGGAGAAAAATATCAGTCTAATGTCATTTGCCATTCCCAGAATTTCGTTTTATTTTCACTTGCAAGAATGGCTGTCACCTCAAGTAAAGGTCCCTTCAAGGTTAGATAAGATCGTTACAACAAGAGCAATCCGAAGTAAGGTTCCAACCCAGTACAGGAAACATAAAGATATGGAAGAATTTCCACAAATCAGTGAGACATTCAACGGTAAGAGGTGAAGGGTAGCGTACCAGTAAATTTGATCTGAGCGGAAACTGCAAAGATTGAAGAGAATTAAAGGATGATTTTCAGAATTCTACAGAAATCACAGAAGGGGACCAATGTTCTGAGGTTTGAGAAAATGAGGGGTTCATATTCTTGGTCAGGAAAACAATGAAGTCGAATTAAATACAAAGCCATTTACATAGCAAAGAAAAACAAAGATGAAGAAAAGATAAAGGAGCTACGCTTTCTGAATCCTATCATAAATTAAACCTCGGAGAACATGAATGCTTTCTCCCTCTAATTCTGCCAGATCACAAAATTGAAAATCTTAGACCAAAAACCACAACAGATAATTAATTTCCTAACGGATTTTGATCATTTATCTGGTATTTAAACAGCTTACTGCTTGATCAACTAGCACTGTTTCAACAAATTCAAAGAAAAGGAAACAACTTTATGAGTTTGAGGTAAATAAGCAGGATATAAAATCTTTGAATTTAAAAAACATCGAGTGAACAACGAAGTGAGCTTGGGTAATCAAACGATGAATCCTGCATGGATCATAGGCGATGTTATGGTTTCTTCTACAAGAATTAAGATGTTATGTTCTCAAATCAAATAAAGGACAAATCATTCATGCCCTACGGGTGGCACGTAAAAAAAGAATTGTACTTCTGCTTTCTGGAAAATGCATTTTCTCCCAATATAATCAGAAATCTTCCCAAGACCTGGAAACAAACAGTTGTAAGACTAAATTAGATACCAGAAAACATATAAAATATCCATAGTTCTGTGAAATCTATAATTCTAAATCCACAAAATGACAAATGAAAGCCTCAGATCTTCATCTAAAGGCCAAAGGATAAAACAAACAGGCAATTATATCTGTAGAGAAATAAAACCAAAATTTCTTATGACGCCTTCTGTAATCGAGACGCACACTATATCAAAATCATGGTCCGCCGGATTTGAGAGCTTTGTTCAGATAACATGTAGATAGAACAAAAGAGATGGAGAGTAGTACATGGGAAAGAAATTCTTGAAATAAAAGTAGACAATATATTTCTCCTGGTACAAGTCTTTTCTTCTACCAAAAGTACAGACATATACCTACCGAGGACAGGCGATGCCACTATGGCAGTACGAAATAGCATCTGAGGAAAGTTGATGAGAAGAAAAAAAGCATATAAAACCCATCAACAAACATCAGTGAATAAAGATATATCCAGTGAACACAGATTATTGAGACCATGTTATAACTTGTAAAATGTATGACAAGGCCACAAAAGTGGTGCAACTGAATTTGACCTCCCAAAAACCCTAACTCATATATCGCGAAAATTAACCTGTGATAACGTAATCGGCTTATGTTAGATCCAAGAACCGTGTCACAGTAAACTCAATTGCAGACTAGAAAAGCATTTAAGGTATTCTTGTGAGTTCACCTCCGTCTTTAGAAAGTCTTGGTATAGGTATTCCTGGCTTGTACCTACGCATTAGCTGAAGAAAAAGGAAATTAAAATAGCCATTTATTGCCGCTGCAGCATCATCAGGATTCCCATACCCAAAGGGCCATTGGATTGAAGAGAATAAGGGATCCCAAAGAACCCTGACGATCGTCACTCACTAGCCTTACTAAAGTTTGTGAATCTTGATGATGCTCCATCCGCAATCAGTGACTGTTGCATACTTTAGATCTCAACCCTTATGATCACAACCATCTCTCATCAAAAAGATTGTTTTTAGGAGGGGACCAATCCTAACCCTAAAATCCCATCCATGACACAAAAGTAAAGAGAGAAAAGGGAGAGCATAAGAAATAATTAAAAAAAAGTAACCTCAAAAGTTCAATAGACCACGTCTAGTTATGTGAAACGAGAAAGACCCGCTTGGTAGAAAAAGTGATTTACGGTTGTTCCATATGTATAAACCGACAACTGCCAGAAACTTAAAGTATTGGAGAGAATATAGAGAACAGTTAACTCCATTGGAACAAAACAAAAAGCTGAAAGGATGAGACTCAAAAAGAACAGAAGAAAGCTTTTGAGTTTTTGAGGTTTTGAAGAGTGTTAGTGGGTATATATATAACACTAACAGAAGTTAGAGTGTGAGTGCACCAATGACCGAGTAAGAGAGATACTAGGAAATGGTTGGTTCTAAGATATTTATCAATTTTGCGGAAAATAAGAGAGAGAGAGAGAGAGAGATTGTGCTCGCAACAGTTATACGTCGTAATCCTAGGTATCAAATTTACCAAAATATTTAATCTCCACTGATCAAGTCAGTTTTCTCTCTATCACATGTCATCAGAATGATACTAATATCCAATCTGACAGTGGGAAATTAAGCTTCTTAACCATAGTAATGGCTTATATATAAATTGCCACGGTTGCGTCCTCTACTAGCATTTTCAAACGGTGGGAACTGTAATTGACAGGGCTGTGCCCTTCTTCCCTCCCCCACACATACATCAGAAACGGGGAGGTCTCGGCCTAGGGTTCCAGGTTCCTTGTTTTGATCCCCAATTACTATTTTCGGACCCTTTAAAAGCTTCTCTTCTGTGTATAAGTGTTGCAAGTTATGGTTCAATTTTTAAGTTTTCTGTCTAGTCTGGTTCGTCAGAGACTGACGAGGTATAATTGTTTATTTCTTAATTCAACTGACCATATATGTTCTCATCTCTCACGTTCAATTTCAACTTTCAGTGCATGCACTAGCCTAGCTTCATCCTTTCTTTTTTCCCCACCAAATATAGATTTCCGTTCTCTTATGACTTCTAATTTCCACGGTTAGACAATTTCATATTTAGTTCGTATATCTTTGAGATCATCTCATCTTGAATTTCCATACACAATCAGCTCCATGATTTTTAATTAGAGATCTTCATCCGGTACTAGTACGGATATTAAATCATTCTCTATCACAGCTGAAGGAATAAAGTCGCACTATTATCTTGAATTTGGCTGGGGACCTCTAGCTACCGGAATCAGCCATATTCACTCTTTGAATGTCAAGTTCTTCGTGTTATTGTTCATCGCGCTGGTCATCCATGAATAACATGTTCACAAAATATCATCAGTTCAAGAAATTCTCAACTCTACTTCGAATAATAAATTCTTAATTATCCATTATTTTGATTGAAGTTCGAATATGTTACTTTCTTTAAAATAAATTCGTATGGTCACATATATATTAGGAGGTATTAATATTGTCATTTGTCATCTTAAAGCCAAAAGTGTGTAAACTTGTCTTCCTGGCCAGGGAAAATAATGAAATAGCTAACTACATATGAAAATAGACAATCAGTCTTACACAGTGCATCTGAAGTTGGGCAACAGCCCACGAAGAGGATTATATAAAGTGATGTTAATAGGTTAATGTGTGCTTTTATCAAGAAAGAGATTAGTTTAGAAAATTAAAAGGGTTAACTAAAAAAAAAATCTCAAACTTACTAAATTTTACAATTATAATCCAAACTTTCAAAAGTAACAATTGAATACTCGAACTTTTATTTTTTTTCAAATCTAACTTGGCGTCAGTATGTCACAATAGACATAAATTTAGACACATATAATAAATGTTGAATTAATTTTTACATGTCATATTTAATCTAATTCAAACATATTTCTTGCCAACCAATTACATAGGGAACTTCATATGGATATTAATAAATGATGTTCAATGCATTTGAGATTTGTGCCTAACATGATTTTACATAAAACATCATATTTCTCAATGTCTGTGCTTACTTACTACTTGTGTGCTCAGATCATACTTGCACAACTTCCACAAGGTTGAGTCTATTGCATGCAAGTGGCTTATTTAGTAAATTAATTTCTGGAGCAATATTCACATTCAACCTTAAATCACGCAATTAAGATAAGCTTATGTGGATCGGTGCTAGCTCCTTAACATTACAGGACCAGTCTTGGCCAATGTCTAGCATAGATTAAGCATGAGGAAGGCATGCTAAAGGAACCAAGGTAACTTAACTAAGTAAGATCAAGCATGGTTTAAGCTGCGGTTAGCTTTGACAGACTGTGGGTGTTGATTGGCCTAGTGGCTGGGCAAGTTGGACTTGCCTAAGATGTCTTTAGTGAGACTAAGGACGAAATGGTGCTCTAATGGTGGACCATAAAAGAATGGATTAGACCATGGGTGCGTGTTGGTTAGACCATATGTTAATTGGCTCAGAACTTGGCTAACCTTCTCCTTTGGATAAAGATCATGGGTGATGTGACAAAGTAATTGGGATGAATCATCAAAGAAGTGGGATGACATGGCAAAGAATATGAATGAAGTGTCTTGTAAACATTTTACAACATGTTGCTTTGACATAGGAGTGGAATAGTAGTATGTTATGTAAACCACCCATTAAAGTAGCGCCTAAAGTGGTTAGGGATGTCAACCATCAACTAAGTTAGTGGCCTAGTAGCATTGTGCCCACTTTCTTGTATTCTTTCCCAGAAATCCCCCAAATGCTTATAAAAAGCTCATTTGAGCAAGGCTTAATTCATTAAAGAGAGAGTTAGAGCTTTGCATCCTTTGTATCAATTTTGAGAGTAGTATATTAGTTAGTAATTTTGCTGTAAGTTTGTGTGCATATTTCTCTTCTTATTGCTATCCATTCTATTGTGTTGGCTTAGTGAATTTCATGGGTTTACTTTGCCTTTATGGGAAATACCTTAAACAAGAGGGATTTAGTAAGGTTGAGTTAAATTGTGAAAGTTTAACTACTGTACTTAAACTTTGGCGCATTTTGTGAGTAAACTTGGAGTTCTTTGTAAAGTCTTTGTAATAGTTAGTATAAGAGCTCTTTTAGTGATTCAATGGCAAGTGATAGCAATCTAATTGAACGTGTCATAAGAGTGGAATTGCTCATTGATCCTATACCTAGGGGTGAAGAAGAAGTCCTATCTTATGCATCACGTTTTGAAGCCTTAAAGGGGCAAACCCAAGCATTAAGAAATCAAGTGGCTGAATTCACTAAAGCACTAGAGGATGCCAATTTTTAGATGATTGTCCTCAGACATGCAATTGCAACTGAGGATGAAGGACATGTTGAAAGCACCATATTAAAGGTGCATGAGCCAAAAGTTTTTTAGGGCATTCAGAATGCTAAAAAACTTGAGAATTTTTAGTGGGATGTGGAGCACTATTTTGTAGTTGTTAAGGTGTCAGATGTGGAAAAGACGAACATTTCGACAATGTATCTTAATGGAAATGCAAAATTATGGTGGAGAACTCGAACCTCTGTCAAAATTAATGTTGTTGATACATGGGAGAGGATGAAAAAGGAGCTGAAGGATCAATTCCTTCCAAATAATATCGCTTGGTTTGCAAGGGAAGCGTTAAAGCGATTAAAGCATAATGGTTAGGTAAAGAATTATGTTAAGAAATTTAGTTCCCTAATGTTTGATATTGAGAATATGTTAGATGAGGACAAGTTATTCAACTTCATATTGAGATTACAACCTTGGGCACAATTAGAATTGTAAATGCAAAATGTCAAGGATGTTATGGGTGCGATTGTAGCTACGAATGTTTTGATAGATTTCAGAATTCCAAAGGAAACCAAGGCCTGTTCGTCTTCTCGAAAATTCAAAGGCACTACCAAGAGAAGAGTGAAGGAAAGAAGAAGAAAAACCAAGGTAGGTAGAGTGATCATAAAGGGAAGTCCAAGCAAATTAGGTAACCAAAACAAGGTGAGAAATCTTCCAAGCAAAATCGTGGTTGTTTCTTATACAGTAACCCTCACTATGTTTGTGACTGCTTAAGAAAGGAGAAGTTGAATGTTTTAATAGTAGATGCGGATAATGAAACCAATCATTTAGAAGTTGGGCTAAATCCTATCCACTTTCTTAATGCGGTTAGTATAGAATTAAACCCATTTGAACACCTTATGTATATGAAGACACAAGGAAATGGGAAGGAACTCAGAGTTATGATGGACACGGGTGCCAATCATTCCTTTATTGTAGAACAACTAGTGCAAAAATTGTGGTTAAAGATTAGTAAGACCCCTACAAAAATGAAAACTCCTATAGCGAAAGCACATGTTGTGTTAGGAGTTGCATACAATGTTCCTCTGAGTATGGAAAGTTGGCATGGGAAGTTTAACATAGCGGTGATACCTCTCAAGGATTTTCGTTTGATTTTGGGCATCAACTTTCTTAAGATGGCAAAAGCGGTGCTATATCCACATCTTAGAGGTATAATGTTTATGAATGATCAAAATTCATGATACATCAATTGTTGTAGGTCTAGCAATGAAACTGTGGACAAAATAGCAATTGTAGCTCATATTTCTACCATAAGTATTGAGAAGGGCCTTAAGAAAGGCATGGAGACTTACCATGTAGCCATGTGGGAAATTATAGAGGATCATGTGGTAGAAGTCCCAGAAGTAGTGGCAAAAGTATTGAGGGAATTCAAGGATGTGATGTCGAAGAAGTTACCAAAAACTCTCCCTCCTCGTTGTGAAGTTGATCATTAGATCGAACTAGTTCCAGGTGCAATACCTCCTACCCATACCCCTTATAGGATATCACCATTAGAGTTGGTAGAACTATGGAAGCAACTTGATGAAATTTTTGAAGCGGGATACATCCAACCATCCAAAACCCTTGTGACACTCTAGTTTTGTTCCAAAAGAAAAAAGATGGAGCCCTACAGATTTGTGTCAACTATCAAACTTTAAACAAGGTGGCTATCAAAAACAAATACCTTGTTCCTTTAGTTCAAAACTTGATGGATAGATTATCAAGGGCCACGATGTTCACAAAGTTAGACTTGCAGAATGGGTATTGGCAAATGCGAATTGCTGAAGGTGACTTGGTATGGCTTGTATGAATTTTTAGTTATGCAATTTGGCTTGACTAATGCCCCTGCTACTTTTTGCAATATGACGAATGATGTGTTGTATAACCTTTTGGACAATTTTGTGGAGATCTATTTACACGATATTATGGTTTATAACACTAACATGGGAGAGCATATACAACACTTAAGGAAGGTGTTTTAACAATTAAGAAAACATTGACTTTTTGTAAAGATGGAAAATTGTGAATTTGTGCAATCATATATAAAGTTCTTAGGACACTTTATCCTAAAAAGATACAAGCAATTGTTTATTGGCAAGTTCTAAAGATAGTGAAGGAACTTTCTTAGCTTGGTGAACTACTGTTGTCAATTCGTTATGAGATATTCGAAGAAAGCAGCACCTTTGATAGATTTATTGAAGAAGAAAAAAAAGTGGTGCTGGTCAGAGGCATGTCAAGAAGCCTTTGAGAAGTTGAAGACTGCCATTTAAACTGAACCGATGTTGAAGTTACCTAACTTTGATCTCCATTTCAAGGTGCACACAGATGCTTCGGATAAAGATATTGGCAGAGTCTTGGCACAAGAAGGACATCCAGTGGCATTTGAAAGTCGTAAGCTTAATGGTGTCAAGAAACCATACTCGACACATGAGAAGGAGATATTAGTAGTAGTATATTACCTTGAAGCTAGGCAGGTTTATTTCTTGAGTACCAGGTTTACTATTCATACAAATAACATTGCTAACACCTTTCTCAAGACCCAAAAGAAGTTATCTACAAGGCAAGCTCGGTAGCAAGAGTTTCTTACTGAAATGACTTCGTATGGGAGCATAAACTAGGAAAACACATCAATGTAGCGAATGCATTGAGCTAAAAGGAAGTCTTTGCAGTCTTGTATATGATCACTAGGGTCGAGTAGGACCTGTTAGAGAAAATTAAACTAGCAGCTTCACTTGACAACACGTATGGTTGAATTATAAAGCAATTAAAGAGGGTGTTGTGCGACGATTTTGGCTTGATATTGAGGGGTCGCTCATGGAGAAGAATAATCAATTGTTTGTGCCAAGTTTTGGTTCCTTGCAGAAGCAATTAATGAAGGAGACACACGATTCACAGTAGGCTGGTCACCCTAAAGTTGAACGGATGTTAGTGCTCCTTTTCGATCTTACTATTGGCTAAAGATGGAGAACGCCATTCAGGTATATGTTAAAACTTGCCTTATTTTTCAATTGGATAAACCGAAGAGAAAGAAGGAGCCAGGTTTGTTGCAGCCCTTGCTAATTCCCAAAAAACCATGAATGTCAGTTTTGATGGACTTCACTAGAGGTTTCCCAAAGGTAGACGACATGGCTTCAATCATGGTGGTGGTTGATAGGTTATCCAAGTATACGATATTTGTGCCAACTTTAGCTTCGTGCCCCTCGGATGTTGTTGTTAAGCTTTTCGACAAAAATTTGGTGAAGTACTCTGGGGTTCCGACGGACATAGTAGGTAACTAAGAAGCCCAATTTACTCCCCAATTTTGGATATCTCTCATCGGTATGATGGAGTGTGAATTGAAATTTTCAATTGCAAATCACCCATAAAAAGATGGCCAAACGGAAAGGATCAATGACTTACTGGAGGAATATTTGCGCCATTATGTAAGTGCAAGTCAACAAAATTAGCTAAGTTTACTTGATACTGCACAATTTTGTTATATCTTGCACAGATCCTCGACAACAAAAAAAAGTCTTTTTGAAGTTGTTTTGGGACAATAACCACTCACTCCTCTCTAAATAGCTCAAAAAATGTCGAGAGGAAAGTGTCTATCTACTTATCATTTTTGCGAAGGAAAAATAAAAATTGTTGGATGAAGCAAGAGACAGTCTTCATAAAGCTTCCAAACAGATGAAGAAATATGCAGATCAAAGGAGAAGACCGCTTGATTTTAACATTGGGGATAAAGTACTTCATAAACTTACTCCCCAAATTTGGAAGAAGATTAGTAGCAAGCAAGTGAATCAAGGGCTGGTACCAAAGTATGATGGGCCATTCAAGATCCTTGAAAATGTGAGAAATGTAACTTATTGCCTCAAGTTACCCGAGCATTTAAAGGTACATCTTACTTTTAATGTAAATTTCCTTAAACCATATCATAAGGATTCAACAGATCTTAAAAGGAGTCAAGTAAAGAGAGCTTCACCGATTGTAAGGAAGCAGTTCGATGAGCAAATTAAGAAGATTTTGGATCATCGAATATTAGGACAACACAAGAAGAATCGAAGGACAAAGTTCTTGATTCAATGGAAGAATAAACCATTCTCGAAAGCTACATGGGAGAAGACACAACCTTGTGGCAATTCAAAGTCCAAGTAAATGACTACCTTCAATTTATTCCGACGAAGGCATCGGGTTCATCTAATGGGGGTGGTTTATTATTCCTTTAACATTGCAAAACCCTTTTTGCTAGCCATTGGTGAGCTTTGGACAACGTCTAATATGGATTAGGCATTAAGAAGGCATGCCAAATGGAGTTGTAGTTAGCTTAACCAAGTAAGATCAAGCATGATTTGAGTTGTAGTTAGCTTTGACAGACCGTGGGGCATTAATTGGCTTGGTGGCTAGGGTGAGTTAGATTCGCCTATGATACCTTTGGTGGGACTAACGACGAAATGGTGCTCATGTAGACCATGGATGAATAGATTAGATCATGGGTGCGTGTTAGTCGGACCATACGCAAATTGGCTCAAAACTTAGATAACCTTCACCTTTGGATGAAGATCATAGGTGATGTGGCAAAGTCAGTGGGATGAATCATCAAAAAAGGGGGAAGACATAGTAAAGAACATGGATGAGGTTCTTGTAAATATTTTACACATGTTACTTTAACTTAGGAGTGGGATAGTGGTAAGTTATATAAACCACCCACTAAAGTAGTGCCTAAAGTGGTTGGGGATGTCAATCACCAACTAAGTTAGTGGCTTAGCAGCATTGTGCTCACTTTCTTGGATTCTTTCCCAACAAGTCTCCAAATGCCTATAAATAGCTCATTTGAGCAGGGCTTCATTCATTAGAGGGAGAGTTGGAGTTTTGTATTCATTGTACCAATTGTGAGTAACATATAGGTTGGCAATTTTGTTGTAGAGTTGTATGCGTCTTTCTCTTCTTATGGTTGTCCATTCTATTGCATTAGCTTAGTGATTTTCTTAGGTTTACTTTGCCTTTATAGGAACTATCTTAAACACGATGGATTTGTTAAGGTTGAGTTGAATTACAAGAGTGCAACTACAATACTTAGACTTTGGTGCATTTGATGAGCGAACTTGGAATTCTTTGTAAAGTGTTTGTAACAATTAGGATAATGAGGGCAAGAAATTTAAGTTCATATGCTAGTGCACCACTTATGAAATGGATTATTGGCTTTTCTAAGCTAACGGGGGTGTCATGTCCTTGTCATTGTGTGCAGACTTCTCCTATTTAGTTTCACATAAATCTGTCCAAAAATTACTAGCAAAAGATTAGAACGAGGTGCGAAATTTTGTCTTTTCGGCTAGAAATGATGAGTACATCATTCAAACGCAAATTAATGAGTTAGGACCTTTATACATCATTCAAGGGTAAAGAAATCTCAATTTTAATTTCCATGAAAATCAAAGTTAGTTTTACTATTATTGATGGATAATACAATTGCAAATTTAGAGGTTTCAATCACATAATAAAGCTTGTTTCAAATCATGGATATTTGATATGGAAGTTCAAGACAAAGTAATTTGGACGAATTATAATTCCAAAATATTTACCAATAAATCTTGTCTAAATCAAAACCTCCTTTGTTACTTGACTTGTCAAGTCACAAAAAATAAGTTCAAAATATTTGACAGATTGAAAAGAATAGTAACTTAATGTAATCTTTACTCTCTTTACAAATATGATCCTAAATACATTAAGTGCTTGTTATTCTTTTGTAATTATTCAAAGTCTTTTTTAGTACTAGATACGTTGTGCAGAGCTAGATGATATGCTACAAATTTGTCATAAGTTTTGCAATAGACAAAACAAATACACTTCACTGATTAACAAAATTATAAAATCTTCAAACTAATCCTTAATGTGATACTTATTCTTGTTAAAGAGAAAGGAACATAAACTTTTTTCCCAAAAAATTATTAAGATCACCAAATTTTAGCAACAAACACCTATAATTAAATAAGATAAATTATCACAAGTCATAGTATCCAGGCTCATATGAACCCTTCTCTAACTGATATTTGGTGTGTGAACTAAAGTTAACTTATTCTCAAGCTTTTCAGTTTATAGGTGTTTTTATTGTCTTTTTTAATTTATTGCTAATATCTAGTGTACTAGTTTTGCTTTCATGGAGTAGTTTGTGCTTAGAGACTCCCTTTTCAATTATCCTTGTATTCTTAGCTTAGTATATTTTCCTTCGCTTACTCAAAAATGTTGAGTAGTTTATTATTCAAAGGAATATATACATTGGAAGGTAATAAAGATTTAAAATAATTTATACATAGTTTTTGGTTGGAGATGAGGACTCTTCTTATATGTAAGCTATTTTAGGACTCGATAAGAAATTAAAATGCTTGAAACAATGAGAAGATAAAATGTGCTTGAATGAATTGAAAGGGGAGAGTTGAGGGAAATAAGAATATCTTAGAGAGTCTTAAAATATTCTTATAAATGATTAGCAAGAATTGTGGGTTCATAGGTAGATTGACTTATTGAATTAAAAGTTTAAGAGAAATGTATGAAAATTGAAAAAGAACAATGTATTCCAATGGAGCACGAACTATTATAAAAAAAAATTGGAGTGAGAATTGAAATGTACTATGACAACCTTATAGTAAAAAAAATGTATAAATCACATGAATTCTGATTTATACTTTACCTTACGAATGCCCCATCAAATTGATCTGAAGTTTAACACTTAAACAGTGCAACATTGATATTAATTACATCATATTTGAACACACTCTAGCAAATGAATTTAAAAGCAATTCAGTCTACACAATTATTTGTTTTCCTGCATGCAAAAGTCTTATTTTTTATGCAACGTATTTATCTTCTCCACAAAACAAATATGTGAGTCATCAAAGCGATTCTCCTTGGTCTTCGGATTTGTGGGATTTAGCATGTCCAGTTTAAATCCTTTTAATACTTACTGTGTAATTCTTATGAAATATGAATTATTGAAGCTTACAAAAGTTGCTAATTATTGCACAGGACCTTCTTAATTTTTGGACAGAGCATGAATGTCGCTTAGTAAAAATTTGATAGCATTAGGGTAACGAGGGAAGTAATTCAATTCGGAATGCCAAGAAAACCAACCTTTGATCATTATAAAGGAAGGTTTTTGTACATATTGAAGGAACGAGACGTGACTGACATGCACTATCTCAAATTTCAATTCATACTATCAATCAATTAGAGTATTAGATCTTTTGTTCTTATTATAGTATTTCTAATATGTTTTATTAAATCTCATCTATACATTTATATGGTCCTTACATAAATACGAATGAGATTTAATAAAACAGAGTTATAATAGAATAACTGAAACAGAGAATTTGATGGAATCACCAAAATTATTGGTTAATAGTTAATGTAATTACAAATGGGGTATTTTTCAAACGTTTGATCACGTCCAACAAGTAAAAGTTTCCACTCTGAACTGGAAAATCCAGAACGAGAAATTACAGATTTTCCTGGAGGTTATCTGAATTAACGGTCAAATATATTTATTTATTCGTTAGAACCTGCAGTCTCATAAAATAAAATATGCTCGTACACTATTAAAGTATAGTCTTTGGTGTTCACTCTAAGACACTAATCTGTGAAGTTCACATCAATTAGAACTCGGAAGGTGGTGGGAATGGGCATTTTTTTTAGATACAAGACAACGTAGAGAGAGCGGGAGAGAGAGAGGGGTAATTGAAGTGACATTGATTTGGCTGCAAATGTACGGATGTTGGGGAAGAGCGATAAAAAAACGCGTCAAACACGGAGAAGTGGAGTTATTTGCCCACAGACATCCTCCTTGTACGACGGACACTTGATGCTGCTTCACCGCGTTTGATGGCTTTGGTGGTCGTGTCTTTTACAACAACTATTCAATATGCCCATGTACGTTTGTGGTTGTGTCTTTTGTCAGATTGAGATAAATAGTTTAGTATATTTTAGGTATGGCATGTTGACACAACCCGAGACTAGAGAAGGTCAATTTCTCCGAATCAAAATCATAGCATGAACAGCGAATGAATTGAAGCAAACATATTATTTTATGATATTGGTCTTTGAGATGGGAGAATTAACCTTGTTTCATTGATTTTCATATATATATATATATACATTTACGTGAGATTTACATAAATATATAGTTAAAAATTAGTCGCACATACTTGGAATACATTAAACACCACAAGTAACTCCGTGCTCTGAGATGGGGAGAATTATAGACACATTGGCATAGCCTCATGTGAGATGGCGTCAGTTATATAGATTATTCTACGTTGATTTGCCGGAGATCTTCCTTTTGTACACGAAGTGAAATGAAGGCATCCTGCCTCGTGGATGTGGCCTACAAACTTCTACTTTTTTCTCCCCTAAAACCTCAAATTACATATATGTTTACCCAGAATGTATATGGTAATCCAGTGGAAAGAAATTTGCTCTATCTTCCGCTCTATATTCAAAAGCCATTACAGAGCTCGCACATACCGACATTAGAACAATAAATTTTGAAGCCAAATGGGATAGCTAAATTAAGTTATTTGACCGAAAAGACAACGCTCCATAAGAACATTGCATGCATAACACCATAAAAACAAAAGAGTTCTGACTAGGTACAGCAGGAGCAGCCCAAGAATTGTGTTTTGAAAAGATAAGTCATAACCGATATGCAGCCCAGAAATCTCGCTGATGAGTAAAAGAATGGACAACACAACACACAAATATGAGATAGACGCTATGTTGCATTTGAATCTGTAGCGTAGCTTCCTACTCCAATGGAAACCCAAGTGTTCACACCCTCCTTTCAGTTCCCTTTAGATTTGCACTTGCTATCGCTCCTCTTTCCCTTCAAGTATGCTTAATGCATGTTAAAATGGTAAACTGCATTATTATTCCCTTCTAATTTTGCTATAAAAAATCACCTTAGAGTATGTTAGTCTGAGTCTGAGAGACAAATGGGAATCTTGATTTATGCTAATTTGATTATACCAATTTTCCTTCAAATTATATATCGAATTACGTATCAGAACGAGATTGAAAACAACAAAGGATTTTTTGAAAGTCGCGTGCTACTCATACCAAGTAAATCATCCAGCATCTCTTGTTCATCTTGGGATGAGAAAAATGGGTTGGCGTTTTTCTTTCAGGAAGCTGACTCATTTCGACACCAACTGCGGGGTTCTTGTTCACCAGGGAAAGATAACCCCATTTGTAAACTTACCATTTATAAGGTCCCTTAGCTGATCAGAGTAGTTGATTGCGAACTCAAAGTCTCTCTCTTCCACCTCTCAATAGCGAGCAGGACGTTCATAGTTATATCGTCAAATACTGCATTGATGATCGATGGAGTTTTATAGAAAGTGATGGTCAGAAATAGAATGGGCATTGAAGTTAACGTAAAATAAATGCGTGATTCGATCGGCTGCCCGATCATAAGCGCTTGTGATGACGCCCTGCGAAGCAAAGATAGGCTATGATTGCATATTCTTTTTTATACTCCCTAGAAAGTTTCTCTGTCACCGCTTTGTTGCATCCAGTGCGATGATAAGATGGCACTAACTCATTCGATCTAAGACCGGTTTAGTTGAATGTTATTGAATGCTTTGGTCCTTCACAGAGTTAACAAATATTGTGTCAAAAATGGTACTACCTTGATGAAGAGTAACATGCATAAAAATCTCGTAAGCAAGAAAAGAGAGACGTGTGCTGAAAGAAAAAGAAAAAAAAGAGTGGTAAAAATATTCGATGTACTTTTATAAGTTTAGTTGTTTTTTTAGTAATTCGTCTATTTTTTTAGTTATAATATTCTTCTATCTTTGCCCGTAGTTTTTATCTAATTTAAATTTTTTTTACGTAAAATCTATATATCTGTTCATTATTCCTTCAATCTTATTTAGCTATAAACTTGCTCTAATTCAGTCGATTTTTACAACACATTAGCCACCAACCGTTGAAAATTACCATGGATGTATTGTTTTCTTTATGAGCGTGAAATTGTTGTCAATTGGAGAAATTGTGCACAGATTGAAGATTTTTTTGGACAAAAGCTTAAGATTTCAGCTATAAATAGAAGCCTCGTTTGAGGCATCAGAGCACCGAATCATTCCTTTCTCAAAATATCTTCATTTTCTCTTTAGCTTCAGCTTTACTCCACGAGCTTATTTTTGTAGCTCTAATTATTTTAGGAGTTATAGTGGTTGTAAAGTTTTATGTGCCAGCTTTTGTATTTTTATACATTCTTCACATTTTATCAATGAATTTGGCTCATCTTTCTGTAACATCCCGTTTCCAGAGAACGGGTCGGACCAAAGAAACGGGTCCAGATGTGGTAAATGACCACATCTCA